>JACDJE010000174.1:522567-674381 GCA_016647715.1 Pavo muticus
TTTTTTTTTTTTTTTTTAAATTCGCCGCAGCAAGCAAAATAAGAACCTAATTTTGAAAATGTCAAGACTCGATGAGCCAGTCCACTCACAGATATGAAAAGCAGTCTATGAGGACAACGTACTTTTACCAATAAAATTCAGAATTTCATAAAGATTCTTCAGCAAAGAATGAGAAATAATGACAAGTGTTCTCTGAAGGCAAGTAAAAATTGGAGTACTAAAATATTTTGTTGTTTGAGCTACATGCTTAATTAGAAGATGTACCTCTATCTACTTGGTGTCAAGACAAAAAGAATGATACTACACATACCCTCTACAGGAGAAAATTTGAAGTCTTAGACTAGATGAGTAAGATTTTCAGAAGACAAATTACAAGACACAATACTCATATGGTATGTTTCTTGCCTTACTCCTTAGCCAGTGCAGTACAGGGGCTACAGATAGCTTCCCCACATGCTCTTGTGTTCCTTCATCTTCGTGTTCTTCCAACAGCCCTGACAACTGTAGACAAGACTTCATCTCTAAGCAGTTGCTCCTCTAAAACCAGAGTTTCAATTCTTTTTTCTATGTTTCTCCTCTGAGTCACGGTGCAAAAAATTTCAAGCAGCAAGCTAGATTCTTTCTGGATTAGAAGTTTCATGGACCTGAGAGGCCATGAAAATACTGCCCCTTTGTACTTACTATAACTGTATTATAGACAAAAGTTTCTTGCTGACAGACATTCATACATTCTCTGAAGAGGACTGCATTTTGTATCTGTGAAATATCCTGGATGAAATTCAATTTCCTTTGGGCAAGTGTGAGTGGTTAAATATGAAATCCATGAGCATGTACGCATCTCCGTGCAAATATCAAGCTATACTCTATACTAATGATAACTTGCCTGCATATGTGTTGGCCTTGTTCAATAGATCCGTGCACGCATGCATGTCAGCAAAAGCACGAATTCCCAAGCAGTTGACAGGATGAAGCTGGGATTCCAAAAATTCACAGCAAGTCCTTTTCACATCCTGCAGTTGCAAGAGACCAGCTGCGGGAAGCAGCACCTGTAAGAAGTAATAGGCAGTTAATATCCCAGTTCAGTTCTGACCTTACACAAGAGAACTATCCACAGCAATAAAGAAAACAAGTCAAACCACAAATAAAAAAAATAAAGGAAAATTTCAGAACTACTGGACTGAAGAACTCAGTATCGTTTCACTTCTCTGCAAATGCCACTGAAGATTTAAAATCACAAGAAACATCTCCACCGCTGAGAAATTGTTCCATAGATTTTAATTCTCACACATCAAGTCTTCCCAATATTTATTCACAAGTTTCCAACACTCCACAACTGCATCTCATCCCCAACTCTTCAACATTAGATATTGCTTTAAATCAAAGTTTTCTAGATCGTGACAGAATATGTAAAACTTATTTGCCTGCAAGCTTCCATGGACATTGTCCATCTTTTCTTTTTTTTTTTTTTAAGAATCAACAATAAGCATATTTATGCAACACTTTCCAGTATGGATTCACTACAGTTTCCAAAGAAGATTGTGACTTGCCTTGAAAGAATAAGAGTTCCAGGAGTTTATAATTCATTAGAAATCCATACCAGTAAAGAACCAAAGTGGGATCTGCCTCTCAAATTTCACAAAGAAAGCAAAAAAGTAGGGAAGAATTTCAAAAACAGTTAAGCTAATTAATGTTAGCTCCCATCTTCAGTGGAAAACAAGAAAGATTGTAGTACAAAAGTCTTGAAACTTTTTACTTACATATAAAGAAAACATATTATAGAGCTGCATCAATAACAAGCAAAACAACGGCTGCAGCACCCCTGTTAATTTTTTACTTTTTTCAAACATTTCCTTGGGTAGAATTAAAAAGTCAGGCAAGAAGACAACAGGAAGAACAGGACAGCTGCAAGAGCAGAGTAAAGAGATCTAAGTAACTCTTTGTTCATGAAAACTGCTAAATATGCTCTTGGGAAGAGGTTTTAGTCTTCGTAACTGTTTGCAGAGTCAAATCAGGTATTTGCCATTGTAAACATCTACCTATTTGGCTTCTAAGGAGCTACTATTATTGTTTATTTTTTGCATTGTTTTCTTGAAACTAAAGATTACGACCCAAACAAAAACAAACAAAAAGGATTTTGTGTAATAATCTCGTAACTGATGTTTGTTTCACATTTTCTGGCTGTTCCATATAGGAGGCCTGTTTCAAAATCGTCATTCTGTTCCATGAGATATTAATCCTTACCTCTGCAGCTGAATGTGTAAAGCAAAGAATAGCAAGGTAGATAACAAAAAAGAAGGATCACATCTTTTGAAAAAAGTTTGCTTCAGATATTAACTGTTAATGAAAGAAATGAAGGAGGCAAACATGTATGTGACTACAATAAGATACGTAAACTAATACTAAACAAAGTAACTTAAAGCTAATTTTAAGCCTTCAGTACTGCTTGAAAATATCAAATAATCTAACAAAATAAATGGAGGTGTGTGTAATAGTCAGGAACAAGTACTGAGTAAAGTCATACAATTCAAAAATAAATTCAGTTAAGCTTAAAGTCTATTAATGACAAAGTTAAAAATGAGGCCACTGGACTATTTTATTAGCATATAAATTAATGAAAACGTGAATATAATAACTCTAGTAATAGATACTGCTTTGCTGGAACTACAGTTTGATTGGTTACAACAGTGAGTGGATAATTCATTTGATAATGAATTCTAGGATAAAATAAGATCATAACATTATACACCAAAAGGCAGGGCAAGAAATCTAATGTAAGTATTTATTTACACAAGTTATTTCAATGAAACAAACTTTTCACACCTGCTTACAAATTCAGTGATTCAAACAGTCCTAGATAATTTTAAGTGGGTTATTGGTACAATTGAGCAAATAATTCATAGAATCATAGAATGGCTTGGGTTGGAAGGGACCTCAAGGATCATTAACTTCCACATTTAATACTAGACCAGGCTACCCAGGTCCCCATGCAACATGGCCTTGAACACCTCCGGGGAAACTGGAGACTCTGGATAACTCCAAGAACAATTTCTGACATAAGAGGATTTAGCAGAAAAGCGTGTAGAATTATCATCAAATCAGTAAAAGAAATAAAAAGATGAAATTTGAGAATGTTCTGCAGAGAAGAATTTAAGATCTGTATGCACAAACAGACTGAAAAGCTTGCTCATCTATGTAAACAGCAAATAAATGTTACAATAACCAAAAGATCTATCTTAATTATATGAAATTTAAGTGAGGTCTTAAATCATGGTAAACTGGGTTTGTAAAAATAAAGATTTTAATACGTTCTTGTTATTAAGCAATCACTCATTTAAATGTAAATACACAAATGTGTATTCCACTAAGTAAAAAGGAAAAAGCAGGCAAAATGCATCAAATTTATCCCATTGAAGGTATAAATTGCACTTTATTTACTAGGCATCAAGAGCTATGAAAACATCTAGGTATCTCCACTGGTACCTACAGAACTCAACAGGAGAGCTACCACTACCCGCATTTAAGATAGTTTTATCACAGGAAGGCTCATTCTGTTGAAACCAGGAACAAAATTACCTGGAGGGAAAAGAAAACAAAACAGCAAACAATGACACTCTTCTTCAACCCATTAAAAACCTATTAAAATTGCAGTTTGGATTAAGCTCAACTACTGCTATCTCTGAAGAGGCAGGTTACGGTTCAGATTTATTTCCAAAAATAGTCAGTAGGGGGTACCCCTAACTTGCCTCTAACAGTCAAAAATAGCTTAGTACGCATACTGTTTTGTAGTGCAAGAAATACAAAGGGAGAAAAAAATCATTTCCAAATGTATATTCAAAGGAAAAAAAAAATCCTCATTGCGGTTGCTGTTGTTTTTACAGTGAGAGAAAATGAACAGATTGTTTCAGATGGCAACTAAGAAATTATGTATTTTCTTCTTTGTGTCAAAGTAACGGTGACGAATTTTGGAATTACTGCCAGATTTGATAGAGCATGTTATTTAACCCTTACAAGTCTCTGAAGGCTATTTCCTGGTTATCTCCTCCTTATTCTCCTTTCTACAGTAAGGCTCCTATTCCCAAAGCCAAACACCTTCCCAACACCATTGAGGCAACAAGGACAGTGACCAGGTACTGTGAGGTCACCTGTGTAATCAGAAGGGATCCACTTATGGCCCTAAACTTTGGTTCCTGCTTTCACCGGAGTAGATTTGAGCCTTTTGAATAACTCAGCTAGGTCATCAACCTGCTATTGAGGCTGTTGCCCTCTCTTGCAACCCCTTCGTATACAGGCCAGAACTATGATGCAGGCTGAGTGTACTGCCATTGCCTGCAGCTCTTCTCCCTCTTCTTTTTCCAGCTCACCATCATGCAGCTGGGCATTCTTAGTTCATGTTGCCAAAATACACATCTGTTCAGCTCTGAGATGAGGAGCAGCTAGTACAGGCAGGTTCCCATTTAGTTATTTGTGACCTATTAGTTCACAAGGAACATGCTTACAAGTCTCAAAGAAATACAGTATGGCATGAATGAGTAACCAACAAACCTCTGCAATGGAAGAAGGCTCAGAGGAGATGGGCAAGGGCGATGACCTCATTGGAAAAATGCAAGGCACGACCACCGTGTTAATAATAAGCGTTAAGCTAACTGAACTTATCTCAATACCAGCAAGGGTAACCTTTGTTTCAGATATACAGCTGTACCAGTAGGTCATCAAGTTGTTTGAACAGACTTCCCTGAGATAATTAGCAGAGCAGTGCCTTCCCAGCTAGCCAGAGCAGCAGGGCAGTGGAGAAATATATGTAGCTCAGTCCAAAGAAAAAGCATAAAATCTAAACAGCCAACAAAAAGGACCTTTGGAGAGAGTAATAGACTTGAGCTGGCTTTAACTCTCATATTCCTTCCTGGTGACATGGGACATCCATTGTGCTGTGGATGAGCACATGGAGACTCAGTGATGGGAATCACATTCGTACGGTGATCCATGCGTGCACTGCAATTGCAACATTGTGCTTGTGTTGTGATTTCAGTATACTGCTGTCTCTCTTCTAAATCCAAATGCAGAACAAAGTATTTTCATATAAATAAATTTGATATTAAATGTTAAATCCTCCTCATCTGGACTATCTGAAGCACCACAGTCAGAGAGTACTGAACTTACAACATTCTACAACACTGTGAAGACACAACAGACAAGGGAGTTCATCATATCTGAAAAGCTGCCAGATGACCTTACAGGCATCGCTTCACATTATTTCCACTTCAAAACATTCAGTGCTATATTTCATTCCATACAGCCCCTCACTCCAACCAAGGTCACAAACACAAGTTGGTACCACTTTATGCAACACAAGCTTTTAGTAACTGCCCTGCTAGTTGACAGGGAAAAACTGACTTACTGGAACGAGTCCAGAAGGGGCCACCGAGACAAATGGGGGACTGAAACATGTGATATTACAAGGTGAGGCTCTGAATTTGCTCATCCGTGAAAGAGGTGAGGGGGAGAGCTCACTGCTGTCTGCAGCTATCTAATGGGAGGACAGGGTCAGACTGCTCTTGAAGCTGCACAGCAACAGGACAAGAAATAACACGCAGGTGAGAACGGAGGAAAATCTGTCTGGAAAAAAAAGAGTTAGGTTTTGTTACGCGCTGGAACAAGTCACCCCAGCAAGATGCACAATCTCCATCCTCAGAGATACTCAAAATTCAGTGGACAAATCATTCTGCAACCTGCTTCAACTGCACCTGCTTTTAAAAAAATTTCAATGCAAAGTAAAATTTAAATTGATTAAAGTTTTCTGCCTGAGGATTTAAAAACATTTGATACAGTAACTGAGCTTTGTTTCAACTCCTGCTACTATCTCTTGTTTTCATCATCTTCATCTTAGTACTACTAGATTTCCTGGCAAGTTGTATCACCTGCAGTATGAAAATGCTTAAGTCAATATTTTTATCCCACTGTTTTTAGTTTTCTTGGAGTTTCTTTAAAATTTAATCAATTCTTGCCTAAATTCATATTGATACACACCACCAATGATATATTTGTAAACAAGGAAATGTTTTGAGAACCTTTTGCAGATTTTGAGAACAAGATCACATAGCACGAACAAAGAATTACTCAGATACAGCTTTGTGCATGAATAAGCCAATGAAAATCAATGCAGACTATGCCAAGAGAAATGAATAGCGTGCTGTCTAAAATAGAAAAATGACACTATTTTTAAATCACATGCAAGGGAAAAATGTATCAGTAACACGAGGAAAGAGCCTAACCTAGTAAAGCAGATGTGAGGAAACCAAACAGTGCACCATAAAAGCGCCTAAGACATCAAGTTACATCCTTGCTCATTGTAGATATTCCAAACTTTCAGTTTTGACATGAAAATTAAATCAATTTCAGAGAGCAGCAGCTATGTTAATACAAGTCATTAAACAAATATTGAGGAAATACAAAAATATGTAACCTCTATTTAAATAATTATTTCAAAGTAATCCTTAACTTGCTGTTTATATTGCTATGGCACAAGTAAGAAAGAAATGAACAGAGTGGTCTAAGATCATTTGAATTCTTTTTTTTTTTTTAATTCCCATCTAAATGTACCTGTGCTATAATTAAAACTGCTTTGTAACTAAAGTTCAGCCTTAATTCTAACTAAATAACTCTGTGTTGCTCTGAAATTATGATGTTTGTGAATACGCAAATAGAACCACTAAAATGGATACAAACTTTTTCCCATAGATGCAAGTGTTAAAAAAGATAGCATTTTGACAAATTGGACTTTACTAGCATTTTTACAAGGACAAGATGAGCAAGTCGAGCATACTGTTCCATTGTGAAATACACTCTAATAACATGCTGTACTGGACTTTACAATGTCCATGAGCTACAAGATTAGAACATGATACCACACGTCTTATAAAATGTAGCTTTTGGCTATCTTCACAATCCTTGATTTTATAGGCTATTGCGTGCTGTTACAAGAGCCTCATGAAATTATAAATACAGGTGTGGATGGCAGTTTTATAGCATCATAGGAAGGAATCAAAGTGCTAAAAGAGATGCAGTCCTGTTCCTTTTCATTCCCTTAGTACTAACTACGCGTTGGCAGAGCACTTTCAGTTGAGAACAGGCAAACAACCACAATAATACAATATTTTGAATGACTGAGAGACGGTCTATAAAAACACTAAGGAGATCCCAACTAATAAAGTGGTGTCAGAGATTAAGTTATATAATGTAAAAGTAACTGGTTTACATACTTGCTTTTTAACCAGTGTCACAATCTCTAAGAATCCACGACAGTTACAATCACATGCAGTTTATTGGAAGGAATTGATTTGCTCAAAAACTGTCTTTAGAAGAAATACCACATTAGATTAGTCTGAATCAAATCATAATTACTAGTTAAAAGATTCTGGGAAGAGGTTTCCATTTCATTGTTTTCTTGTGTTTTTGGTGGTTTTTTGTTTAGTTTTTGTTTTGAGGCAGACAGATGCAGAAGTTTTGGGATGGATTTGAGAGGAAGCTGTGTATGGGTTGCAAAGTGTGGAAATCATTCACAAAGCACACACAGTAACAGAAGGCTCACTTGAATCAAATAAAGCACTCTAATTAACAGTACCTGTCTGGCCTACAATGGAGAATTGTGCTTTCTTGTTGAACATGAGGATTTTCATACATCTTCTCTGTCAGAACTGTGCCCTAACCACCACGAAACAGCATAATTTTGGCTTACCAAACTCTGATGGTTGTTTTTGTTAACAACAATGAGCTTTCAAATCCTCAGCTTCTGTTCAAGTCTCTCAAAACAGAATAGAATAGCAACATTATTTCACTTGCACTGAAACATCCTTGAACCTAAAATATTTTTAGTTAGAATTTTAGATTTTTCTTTCAGTGAGAAAAATACCACACGTTTTGATTCAATAGAAATGTGATTTAAGTTTGGTCATTGAATTTAAGTATATGCACACCAAGTAATCTAAAACAACAGCTCAATGATTCATCATACTGTAATTCAGAGCTTAAAAGATTATACAGATGCATAAAGACATCTACATATTTTCTTAGGGACAGGAAAACTTAACTGAGACTGACTACAGTCTAAACAAAGCCAGTTGCTGCTGATACTTTGTCATTCAGAAACTACACAGTTTATTCTCTAACTGTGGGAGCTGAAGCGTTAAGCCAGTCAAATAAAACACAAAGGTTCCCTGTTGAATGATTTAAAAAGCTGAAAAAAAATAAGGAGGCAGGATCGCATAACTTACTCTATGTAACATATGTAGTCTGTGTAGCCTAACATCTTTCCACAAAGGCTGACCCACAAAGAATCACTGCATCAGGTGATGCTTTTAGGTGATGTGCTTAATCTACAGGATTTAACCATAACATCTCAAACCTTCAGAATCAGACCCCACTGACAAATACACTCAGCTTGGTTATAAAGAAAGATCACTATAACATTTTAAAAAATATTCCCTAATTATAGACATATTCATTTTACATTACAGACTGACTGACTTGTAACAAACAAGGATTTTTCTCCTAATATAACTGAGTATTTGCTGGCAGCCTTGAAAGGGAGGAATTGAAACACCATTTCCAAACCATAAAGCCTGTGCTGAAAATAAATAGTAATGTAATGGAGACAGTGGATTATGAGCCTCTGCCATCTCTGTCATCCCATTCTCTGCTTCAGAAGATGTATCTATACCACCAATTTTTTCTATTAATAGAAAACTAGGGAACTAAGAACAACAGAAATAGCATGAAGTAGAAATATTTTGTACACATGGTTCTTATCCCCAGAATAAATACTGAGACAAGACGAACAATTAATGTGCAATAAATGGCCCTTCAGTAGACTCAAAGTATTTGATTACAATGAGCTTTTAGCGTAACAGTATGTTTTATATATATATATATATATATATGCATATATATATGATGTTTCTGTATTTTATTGAGAAAAATCTTTTACTCATCACTTAATGCCTTACAGCAGATCATATTTATATTCTTCTAGAAATGTCACAGGAGAATACCTCCTCAAAAAAGGGAGTGTTTCAATGACAAAAATTAGTTATCATTTTAATATGGATTTTGTACTTATAAGATTCAGGTATATAGGAACTGAATTCTCAAAACAGGATCTCTTGTCTCCCATTTGAAAAAAAAAAAATCAGATGAAAATTTTAAACAAGCATAACAAATACCCCAAACATTCTCAAGGAAGTCTTTATTCCAGCCTGTGTAAGTTCCATCTTACTGTAGCAGTGCATAGTTGAGAGGCCTAAAGTACATTCTCTTCTCTAAGTGGCTTCATTTATTCATAATAAGCACCTTGAATTTCAGAGATGTGAATGGGCACACGTGCTCTCATTTGCATAGAACACTAAAAATGGGCAAATACTCTCTATAATTCAAGTTGACCAGGTCTATCTTTCAAGTTTAGTATCAGATGGCTCTATTATCATACATAGGAATAGAAACATGGGTACCTATGGCAAAAGTCATAGCTGAAAGAACTTGACAGAGGAGAATTCCAGTCTAGAAATGTGATAATTCCAAAGATCATAGATGCAGAACAGTTACACAAGCCAAGAAGGCAGCTTACATACAGAAGTTCTTATTCACTAACGTCTAGTTGAAGGGCAAGCACATGCTAGAGAGGCAAAAGGAAGGCACCAGGGTTTAAGAATCAGAAAACTTCTGATCTCAGTCCTGACTGCTACGACTTACCTGGTTATTATGTTTCCCATCCCCCCCCGCCCCTCCTTTTGGGCTGCACCAAACTTGCAGCTTGTCATAATTCCTATCACAACAGAATCCCAATCCTATCTGTCCATAAAACAGAGTTAAAAATATTTTCCAGGCTAACCTAAAACTTTACAGTTCTGCAGCTCAACATATGTTCAAAATGGATAAAATCTCTGTCTCAAGAAGAAAAAGCAAGGCATCTCTCCCAAGTCAACTGCTTGGAAAAAATAAAAATCTATGTACGTTTCCTTTCTGCATGCTCTTCTATTTGCATGTTCTTCCCACCCTACTTTTTAAGACATTTTTAGAATGCTAACATCCTTCTGTTATGGAAGCTGGGCACTTTCAATCTGTTCTGAGACAAACCTTACTTCATGTTAATGCTGAAAATATGGGGATAACTATATATTAGACCAAAACAATAGTCCATTCATCTCAGGTCATCTAGGAACATCCATCAGAGAAAGGTGCATGAGATCCCACAGTATGCAGCAAATCAGCCACAAGGAGTATTTCCTTGAAACAGAAGGAATTGCTTGTTCTTGAACCACAAGGATACATCTCACTTTTTAGAATATTTTAGAACTGATACTTCTAGTTACAGTCAAACTTGAGAAAAAAATGGTAGTGGTCAATGCTATGCAGGTAAAAAAAAAATGTACGGGATTATAAAGGGCAAGAGCCTGGTTTTCTGAGTTTGTGAGAATACAGAAAAAGACTGTGGTGGTGATGACAGCTCATTGCTGGGTCTAGCACATGGGCTTCTGTTAAGAGGGAATGGAAGATAAAAGGAACAATAATAAAATGTTGCCCTTCGAACTACTTTTGTCTACCTCTACTGGAACCAGTCAAGGAGAGCTGGGCAGTAAGAAACCAGATGAGGTTTAACAAAAGCAAGTGTAGAGTCTTGCACCTAGGGAGGAATAACTGCATGCAGCGGTACAGGTTGGGGGATGACCTGCTGGAGAGGAGCTCTGCAGAGAGGGACCTGGGTATCCTGGTGGACGACAGGTTGGCCATGAGCCAGCAGTGTGCCCTTGTGGCCAAAAAGGCCAATGGCATTCTGGGCTGCATTAAAAAGAGCCTGGCCAGCAGGTCGAGGGAGGTGATCATTTCTCCACTCTACTCTGCCCTGGTAAGGCCTCATCTGGAGTAGTACAGTCCAGTACAAAAGACAGGGATCTCTTGGAAAGAGTCCAGCAGAGGGCCACAAAGATGGTGAAGGGCCTGGAGCATCTCCCCTATGAAGAAAGGCTAAGTGAACTGGGTCTGTTTAGCCTTGAGAAAAGAAGACTGAGAGGGGACCTGATCCAGGTCTATAAATATCTAAGGTGTGGGGGGCAAAGTGGCGAGGCCAGACTCTTTTCAGTGGTGTGTGGACACAGGACAAGGGGAAACAGCCAGAAACTGGAGCATAGGAAGTTCCGCACCAATGTGCGCAAGAACTTCTTTACAGTGAGGGTGACGGAGCACTGGAACAGGCTGCCCAGGGAGGTTGTGGAGTCTCCTTCTCTGGAGATATTCAAGACCCGCCTGGAGGCCCACCTGTGCGACCTGGTGTAGGGAACCTGCTTTGGCAGGGGGGTTGGACTCGATGATCTCTGGAGGTCCCTTCCAACCCCTATGATTCTGTGATTCTGTAATTCACCCACAGTTTCAGCCATACAGGAAGCAAGTTTAGCAGCCATCTCAAGACAGAATCTGTTAAAGTCCTCCTCCCTTCACTGATGCGTTGTTAAACTTGGTACTGACTGGGCTGAAGCTTCAGAGCACTGTCAACATTCCCCATCCCTTCCTCTCTCTCTTTCCAAGGAAAAAAAAAAAAAAAAGAAGAGGAAGCCTAGGAGAAAGGAAAGTAAAATAGGTGAACTTAACCCAGAAATGGACCAGCCATGCTCTCACCTAATTTGGGATGTAAACCTTACTGGGTAAGGAGACCTGTTGTGGAACACTGTCCATTCAATGGTAACCCAAGATCCACGGGTAAGGTACATATTTCCGAACTATCCAATACAGCCAGAAAAGCACACTGCTCACATTCTGCATCCTAAGCAGCTCCTCATATGCATTTTACAGCAAGACTCCATCTATTCACAGTCAAATATTTAGGCATGCGTAGGGGTGTTTTTGTGCACTCTTCTTTCTATGTATCTTAAGGAACTCATTATCTTTCAGTGTAAGTACATAGATTGATCTGAATGTAATTCATCCTCCTTATTTCCACGGAAACTCAGCTACAAAACTAAAATAACACCACTTGATGGAGCACATTCTCAGCTACAAAACATTGTTTTTCAACAGTCACCACCATTAGGTATGCATCTGCATCAGCAACAAACAAGAGCCTGCACACTTCTGACATGGTAGGCCAACATAATAAGACAGGGCATTATATACGGTGCAGTCCTCGTAAATAACTCATTCTTTTACCATTAAAAAGGGTAAGTGAAGTATTTGGAACAACTACAATATTAGAGAAAAAATATCAAGTTGTCCTCTAGATATCTCACAGTCAATCTTAAAAAAGGCCTGAATTACCTGCCTTTCTTAAATGACAGATTTTCTATGCTTTTAGCAGCTTTAAGTCATTCCCAGAATGTGCTCTTTCTGTCATATTTCAATCTAGCACAGTCTTACAGGTGGGAACAATGATTTATACAGTGACATACACAAGCTACTACACCGCTTTGTGTACTCCTTTTTTAAAACCATTATTTCACAAAGAGCAGAAGTTTTTCCTAAAGTGACTTCAGCATATTATTATATTCCAGGAAAAGTTGTTAAAGTAGAACACGGCAATACATACAAGTATTTCAAATTTTCCTTTCTAAGCATATAGATATATAATGCATACATGCATTATATCGTCCAACATTTAATCCAGCCTGCCATCATGCTAGCCCAACATATTGTTTAGCTAGAAAGCAGTGAAATTTCATATTTTTGTCTGTTGTTGAAAAATACTTAAACCAGTTTATCATCTACATCTTTTTCTACTTTTACTAAATAATAATAAAAGTCTATCCTTCTTTCTATTATTACAACCATTTTGTTATAGTGAAAACCAACACTGTCCTGCACAACATCTTGGTTGCCAAACTGGAGAAAAATGGATTTGATGGATGGACCTTATAGTGGCCTTCCAGTACCTGAAGGGGCCTACAGAAAAGCTGGGGAGGGACTTTTTAGATGGGAAGGTAGTGACAGGACAAGAGGGAAATGATTATAAACTGGAAAAGGGTTGATTTAGACTAGATATTAAGAAATTCTTTCCTGCGAGGGTTGTGAGACACTGGAACAGGTTGCCCAGCGAGGTTGTAGATGCCCCCTCCCTGGAAGCATTCAAGGCCAGGCTGAATGGGGCTGTGAGCAACCTAGTCTAGTGGGAGGTGTCCCTGCCTATAGCAGGGGGTTGCAACTAGGTGATCTTAAAGGTCCCTTCCAACCCAAACCATTCCATGATTCTATTTATTCCTATATCTTCCTGTGCTCCCTAGGGATTTTTGATCTATTTATTGCTCATCACATGAACAGTTTAAGAGGGACTACAACTAACTTGACTTTCAGAAGCCTTTGATACAGTTATTTCTGGACCCACTCAAAGAACTATAGGAGAGTTTTAGGAGCAGTGCATGACTCAGAATTGTAATACATACACAGTTTGAAACTCACTCACATTACCTGACACTAACAAAAAATAAAACCACCTTGTAGTCTCTTTAATACTCAGGATCACAAGTAGCACTGTACTTATTTACCAGAATCAGAACTGAAGCTGCAGTAAATAGTCAGCTAGAGAATATAACACTTTTATACAATCTCAGCCACCTCATTTTAAAAATTTCTTCTTCTTATGCGTATCCAAGAATTACTTTCAGGTATGTCTATAAAATCCTTTATACCCTACTGATCTAATGTACTTATTTATTTGCTCCAGGAACTCATCTTTTGACCTCCCTCTCTCATACTGTCCTTGATCTGTAAGAGCATGCACCTTGCAAAGTACTTCAGCATAAATGGGACTTTCTGCCTTAATTAGTTCTTGGCACCTTGCTCATGCATGGCTCTGGCAACCCACACGTTCTCTAAATCACTCATTAAAGAAACAATATGCAGGAAATGAACAGCTGTTATATTTAGAGCTGCAATGCTGAGTAAAAGTGTTTTATTCTTTTTATCATTTAAATTAAATATGCCTGTTTAAATCCCGCAGTGACTTCCCATTCACCTCCTACAGCACTCAGAATCACATGTTTATCAAAAACAGGAGTACAGATTAGTATCTCTTCTATTACATGTTCCTGTCTCAACCTCACTTCTATCTCACCCCATCACCTCCTCCACAAGTTTCTGATTCATTCCTTGAATCTTACTTAGACCATCCTGGTGAAGTCAAGCTACAAGCCTCGTCATATTCTCTACCCAGAAATTTCTGTTCCAAATAAGTAGAACCAAGTGTTTTGCACCCAGCCCTCAAAACACCTTCTGAAGTAACAAAGAATCTGAGACATGGAAAATCTAGAGAAAGAATAAACTCTTACAGACTGCATCACAGAAGAAATTCTAGGCTCTCTGCCTCCCCCCTAACAGAGACATTTGATAGTCCAAGATTCTTTTACAACCCTAGAACAATTTTAATTCAAGTCTCGTGCCATATGATCCAAATTGAAGATTCATCTTTGTATCTCATACTGTTCTGTTTTTCCCTGACATTTCTCTTCAGCAGCTACAAATTGTGGTAAGACAGCTCAAAAATCCATTCACAGTAGAAGCATGACCAGCAGGTCGAGGGAGGTGATTCTGCCCCTCTGCTCTCGTGAGAACCCACCTGCAGTATCATACCCAGTTATGGGGCCCTCAACACAAGGAAGACATGGAACTGCTGGACAGGTCCAGAGGAGGGCCATGAAGATGATCAGAGGGCTGGAGCACCTCCCCTACAAAGACAGGCTGAGAGAGCTGGGGCTCTTCAGGCTGGAGAAGAAAAGGCTCCAGAAGGACCTCATAACAGCCTTCCAGTACCTGAAGGGGGCCTACAAGAAAGCTGGGGAGGGACTTTTTAGATGGGCAGGTAGCAACAGGACGAGAGGAAACGGCTTTAACCTGGAAGAGGGTAGATTTAGACTAGATATTAGGAAGAAAATATTTACTGTGGGTGTGGGAAGACAATGGAACAGGTTGCCCAGAGAAGCTGTTGATGCCCCCTCCTGGAGGCATTCAAGGCCAGGCTGGATGGGGCTGTGAGCAACCTCATGTAGTGTGAGGTGTCCCTGCCTATAGCAAGGGGTTGGAACTTGATGATCTTAAAGGGCCCTTTCAACCCAAACCATTCTGAGTCAATAAAGTGTCACTTACAGAACAGAGAAACAGCAGGAAGGTATCTAGAGGAAAAATAAGTCAGGAAAGTAAAAACAAGAGTATCTCAGGAAACAACATTTGCCATATCTGTGTAACAATTGCTTTTCCTGGTTTCTCATATTCATATCATTTATTTCTGTCTTAACCAAAACTAAAGCTGTCCAGAAAGAGCAGTTGCCCATCCACAAATTTCTTTTGCTCCCTAGCTCCTGGAACTTCAGCCTGTCACCCTTACCTAATGAAACAAACAGAGGAGACAGTAAAATACGCAGATTGATCTGAAAGTAATACTTCTTATTTATTTCTATGGAAACAACAAGAGATACAAAGAGTATAACGCTATTTGATTGAGCAAATTCTCAGCTACAAAACATTCTTTTTCATCACAGTCGCTATCATTAGCTATGCGTGTTCACCAGTGATGAACAAGAGCCTGCATGCTGCACTCGTCAAAATCTGCACCAGCAGAGGCGACCCACTGCCACGGTTGTCACTGATTAAATGCACCACCCACTGCCTCACTGTGCTCACATCCACTATTTTGTGTCAAAATAGTCAAAGTTCAGTAATTGTTGATGAATCTCAATGAGTGCCACTTCTCCCTTACTGTTTATGTTTGCATGAGCACTGATTGTCTGCACTGACACGTGTATACATGTTGTATGTGTTTGTGTATGTACCTACTGGAATTACATAATCTCGCAACTGGCTGGGCCTCAGAGACACGGAGCTGCAGCTGTCTTGCGTATCATGATACTGCATTTGCAGGCCCCAACACTTTCCTCATGCTAAGTAGAAGAATACTTACTTCACCAAGTAAGAAAATGAAATATCTTAGTCAGGCATATTTAGTAGCCACATCAGCATGGAATATACTTTCAGCCAAACCAAACACTCCAGTTTTGCAGTGTTAGGAGAGAGAAGCATAGAAAAGAGAGTGTCAACATATAAACCACATCTATTTTGCATTACAGATAACAAAGGAACATTGTACATGAGAAATGAGGCAGTTTCTATTTTGCACATACATAACTAGTGCCATAGAAGATATAGCATGGGGAAAAAAAACGTACTCAAATACACACAGTATTCAATACACACTTAAAAACTAACAGAACAAAATATTAAGACTCCCTAAAAAGCTCTTTGCTCAGTATTTTAGTCAGCAGAAGACCACAGTTCTTTTATGCAAAGCTTACTCATTCAAAGCACAATTTAACGAAGCTTGTACTAGTAATAAAATACACATGTAGAGAGATCACCTTTCTCTTTTCCCTTCACTCCTACGTGCACTTTCCTGACACGCCGTCACACATAAGCAAATGAATGCACTGTAGGATTTTTTCACTGGAAAAATTAGATCATTTACTGTTGCCTGACACATCTTAAAATGCACACAAATTCAAGTAGTATGCCACTGTCTGTCCTCCAGCTAAGGCATACACTAGTTTCACCCTCACATTATTAAAATCCTCAAAGCCACTGTCACAGATTAAAAAAAAAGGGGCGGGGGAAGGTCAAAAAAGGCAACCAGCTGGTTGCATGAGGCATAGCATATAAAATACAGATAATAGCAAAATACTGTGGTACTCTACTGATACACTTTCAACACATGACCAAGACATTAAAGAAACACACTGTAAGACTGTTTAGTCCAACATTAAATTACTGGCCATTGAAACTTAATGTTTCTATTAAAAGGTTTTGTAATGAAACTCACATGTGCTTGGATTTAAATACCTCTCTGCAGTGTCAGCAATCCCTTAACATTATCAGAACTTTCCAGGCATTAAAGAATAAAAGTGAAAGTTTGGATTAACATATAGACAGTGATTTCAACCTTCATCAAGATTAACTGATTTTATAATTCAGTTTTAATCATGAAGCCAGTAATTTAATAAAACATTTTAATGTGACAGACGTGGGTTACCATTTCATAAGTTGCAAGAATTTCCAGAATTTAGTAGCAATGCCATTGCAGCCATGATAGAGTTCAGCAGAAAGACCAAAAGCTTGTTTAATCTTACAGCTCTATAAGATGATCCTATAAAGGAATTTCATCTCCTCCTTAGGCTTTAATAATACCCGTGTTAAGGAAATAAAATCACCGGCCATTGATAGCTTCTGAAACTCAATAGCTCTATTATATAAAATGTTTTAAAAGAAAAACACTTTCAAGAATTAGTGCCATTGCCTGAAACCAGGGAAAAAAATCATTTATGGACACAAAGCTCTAGGTCTCCATGACAGCAGTGTAAAAAATGACAGGAAGCTGAAACATGATGAGGAACAGCATAAAAATACGGTTTCTATGTTTCAAGATCAAACCACGTCCAGCAAACACCCACTGGTGCAGGCTATGAAACATGAGGGAGCTAAACATTATGACAAGCTTTCTAACTTCTCCAGAACTAAGCAGATTATCCATCTCTCACAACCAGGTTCAATAGATAGCACCTTACTATTCTTATAAAGCACTGTGGGGGTGTGGGGTCTCAAAATTTCACAGAAATTATCACACATGAGATTGTTAAAAAAATAGAGATGTAATATCAATTAAAAAGTTGAAAGTATCAGTCCAGATATCCTTACTGTTTCTTAACATCTTAACGTATCATAAAGTCAAAGAATATCCTGAATTGGAAGAGACTCATATGGATCACCAAGTCCAACCCCTGGACCTTCAGCTTTCCCTTTCCTTTGTTGCAAAAAGGTTCTACCAAGGGCAAGGCCTGAGAATTTCATGAAAGGAGCAAGCAGGAAAGCTGGGTGAGTCTGCATTCTAGGACATGCCACAGTCTTAAAATGCTTTGGTGCTATTATGACAGAGGAGAAATGTTTTCTCTTGACATTCCTGAATTTAAGTCATTACACAGTGTTAATTACACATTTCTGACAACAGCTTCTCATCTAAAAAAGTAATGCAATTGACAGTTCAGTTTAGTCCGTCAGAGCATAAACTGCTTCAGCCTGATGAGTTACGATGTACCTGTACCTCATTCCTAAAAGTCATGTCATGGCAAATTATCTGCTACCTACAGGAATGTACAGAAGCAATTAAAGAGCTTAGGCATATGGTCTAACACCTAGCCCTTCGTATGGCAGCTAAAAAGAATTCCCAGATATATTCTTGCTGCAGGAACAGGTATCACAAGTAGTTGCAGCATGCAGGATGATTATCACATCCTTAACGGGTCAAAACATTGAAACAAGATTTCATTTGTGCCCATTTGAGGCACCACAACACAGAGACCATTTCTGTTTGAGCGGTGCTAAGAAGTCACACAGTACGACAGTTTAACATTTCATGTTATTTAGCCTTATATGGAAAGAAAAACCATTTTGAGAAACAACATCAATTGTCATCAGACAAATCTGTTCAAAATGTTAAGCTTATAGTACATTCGATATCAGTTCAGAAAAATAAAACTATATGAGCAGCTTGAAAGATAGTTGTACAGTTTTAACAAACATTTGGCCTAACAGTTTGTCTAGAAAAATATGGGTTGCACCAGGCTACTTAGCTGAGAGTTACTGGCAAATTAGATTTAACGCAAGAAATACAGATTCACAGATTTCATCTCAAAAGATGCTGTCAAAATCCTTATTGACTTCACATTGAAGTTAGAGCTATTTTTATTATTAAAACAAAAAAATCTACTGCAAACTATTGACAAGGAAATCAGTACAATATTGCTCCATCCTTTTTTTCATTGTTTTGGGCCAGCATAAGAAACAGCTCACAGCAAACACATTCACCACATAAAACTTTCTTTGGAAGGAAAAAAGGTATAACATATTCAATAGTGATAGCATTTTCTGACCTAACCTATAACTTCATTTTTCTCGACAGCCATGCCAGGTTTAACAAGAAGTCTCCTAAGAAAAACCCTCTGGCCCAGAATGAAGATGCTTACATAGCCCAGGATTTCCTTTCCCAACAGCTGCAGCTAAACAGTGAGAGTAAAAGGCCATGCTTTGCTCTTAACAAGTCAAGCAAGTTGTCATGTATGTCTGGAAAGACTCTGAAAGCTAAATCAAGACAAAAAGGTTTTAAGGAGTGGCTGTCCAGGTGCTGTGGGGACACATAAGGAGAGCTGTACGAAGAACTGTGGGGAAAACCAGCCCTGGCTTAGAAGATATATCTAATATCTCAAAACTTGTACTCAATTGATAAACATCATAGCAAGGAATTCAATGGGAAGTGCAAGCATAGTCTGAAGCGCAGACTGGCTTGGATTGGAAGGGACATCAAAGATCATCTAGTTTCAACCTCCCTGCCACAGGGCAGGGTAGCCAAGAATAATTTCAAAATACTGTCACCAAGCATTTGTGGTCAGTGAATAGAAGAAAAATGAGGTAAACAAAAAGCCTTTATCATACCAATAACCAGCCTGCAAACTTAAGGAATGTCAAATTTAACCTGTGGTACAGCAACAACAGTCTTAACAAGTTACATGGATCTGTTTGTAGCCAGGAAAATTGCTATTGCTATCCATATTGTCTCAACATTTGCACTGTCTAGTGTATGATATCCTATTTGAAAACTATTCTGACATTACAGTTAATTCAAGATAATTTTATTTCCAGAGGCACTGCATTTCAACAGAGCGCATAACAGGGTAGGTATTGGACCTGTGGTAATTATCTCTTAGTCTTGGTGTACTGGTTATGACAAATAGGGCCTAGATTCAGCCTACCTAGCTTTCCCTCTTTCCAACGTAGTGCTTTTGCTTCAGCTGTTTCCCTTTCCCTGATAATCAAAAGCTCCTTAAAGAAGAGGTAGCTAGAGAAGCACATCAGCAAATGCATCGAGATCAAGATCATTCCCTTCCTGTACTTCTCAGGTTCCTAAATCAAGTGTAGCACCTGTTTTCCAGGCCTATCTATAATAGGCTCTCTCGTGGAGAAAAGCCCAGATCCTGTGGAAGAGCTTTCAGCCCTCCTTTGACTCAAAGCAATTATATATATACAATGATAGATTTAAATTAGAACCTAGCTTATGGTAAGATTCAGTGAAACCTTCACAGCATTCAGTTCAGTTGAACAAATATTCCTTTTCTCTCTCCTACCCCCTTACGCTGCAGAAGGCATATTTTCAGAACACAGAATTCACATCTCTGTTCAAATACTTAAATGAATTCTCTCCTCTTACGATACCCAATCATGAGTTTGTATAGGACAAGCAGTCTTTAGTTCAAAAAAGGAGCAGTTTACCCCATCTAAACTGGAAAACGTATGCGTTCATAAAGAAAACCAAATACAACCCTTTGAAAGGTAATGGATATCTTTTCATCCAGTAAGAGAAACAGAGATGCTCTGTAGCATTCAAAGAGTATAATTTAATGGCAGGCTTTTGAAATTCTCAAAAAACATTCAGTTTGGTATTTAAAACAAATTTAGTTTCAAGAAACATGCAGCATGTGTTTTATGCTCTTCATACATCATACTGCTGCTAAGATACATAAAGATCGGTAGTTTAATCACCAAACTGTATAAACAAAATATATCATTTGAGGATAAAGCTTGGTTAAGTATCACAATGTTCCCAGAAGTATTCTGGCTTCAAGCTCATACAGAAAGACAGTACTGCTCTGTAATACAAGCTATAGTAATTTGATTATTAACTGCTCATGCAAATTAATGTGAGTCTTACAGACTGGCTTATACCAAGTTATTTTATATTTTCTTCAAGCTAAAAGCACAAACAGTTGTTACTGTTCAACTGATATGCAGTAATTTGTTGAGGTAGTAATCCCATTTTGATTAAGTGGCCCAGAGAAGCTGTGGATGCGCCATCCCTGGAGGCATTCAAGGCCATGTCGCACGAGGCCCTGGGCAGCCTAATCCACTGAGTGTCACATTGAGGGGGGATGGAAACCTACGGGCTTTAACATCCCTTCCAACTCAAGACATCCTGTGATTCTATGATCCTGAAACACATTCTTAATTAAAATCCAATAAACTGTTGTATCTGTCCCTTAGTAGAAATGGTATCGAAGGAGAGAATCTGAAACCATCACAAGAAACAGGCGTAAGTTAAAACACAATTTTGTTACCAACTCGGTCGTTCTGGTAATGCACCAGTTTCAAAAGGAACTGTTAGCCCTTAAACAGCGATCATTTTATACATCCAACCCACACAAAACTGTAGGTGATAAATCACAAACAGACCACTTCTAAATATAACTATTTATTCCAAGCATTTTGATCCTGAGTTTACCGGAATGTTCAGCACAAGAATAAGGAACGTTAACATGCTGCACAGAATTTTATTTTTGCCTTTAAATTAGTACCCAGAAAAGATTATGCATGACAGAAGTAGTCTTGTCCTTACAGCACCTTAAGCATGTTGGCAACTCTCATCATCGTGCCCTAGAACACAACACGAATGGAAGCACACACTATACTTCAGATGGCAATCTGTGCCTGAATAGTTAAGAGTTATAAAGGAAACATACATCTGTACTGTATGCTTATTTATTATTGCATAAACATTGCCATTGAATAATTTCAAAAAATGAGTACAAGAAATAGTACTTTTAAAAAAATCACATTCAGGATTTTGGAGTTTTTGTTGGTTGTACGTAACAAAATTCTTCAAAGAGAAGAATATGCCAAGAAAGAGCTTTGCAAAAATACTAGGATTTGTGATTTTCCCTTCTGCTATCGTTCGTGCACGCTTCTTGTTAGAAAGTAAGGCAATATGTTTATTGGTAGGTCCAAAGTGAAGCTGAGTGTAAGGTTTTCCCCAGGCAGCAAGAAAACAAGTTAAAAATAACACCTCAGAAAAACACGCAAAGGGAAGCGCTGAATTTTTTTTTAGCTCAGTTCTGTGATCTGGCTTATAGTATAGTTCAGAAAACTGTTTTATCATCACAACTATAGGAACAGACAATTGTAGCACAGAACCAGAAAGGGACCCAATTAATGTCCAGAACTTTATATCACATTTACCACAACCACATTCTACACACCCTATATCAGACTGACCTCTAAAGCTGATGCCAAAGCCACAGACTATTAACAAACACAGGAATTTTTTCTCATGTTCCTGCTCTGATGTATTTGTACTCAGAGGAGGGAGGCCTTAGGTGTAAGGCTGACTAAATAATGCTGAAATGCATACGCACAGTGTGGGAGAGTTATTCAAGCATGAGCTTCTTATAGTGACTGATTCTTCCACATTGTGTACTGCATGTAGTTAACATCTATATGGGAACTGAAAAAAATTCCTGTGCGAGAAAATTGATTTGCCTTCTGAAAACATTAATTCCTATGATCCCTTCTTAAAATAGGAAAACGTGATATAGGATTGTCTGACAGCTAATCTCTGGAGGAAAGCAGTATAAAAGGAAAAATAGAGTTGAGTATAGAAAATCATCACAATGTGTAAAAATGACAGGAATTACATTATTGCATTATGTAAAGTGAGTGCCATTAGGAAAGAATGATAAAAACTTACTTTAAATGAAGAACAAATACTGGGAGAAAAATAATGAACATGCACGCATCTTTTTCATACACCAGCTGTCTAACAGTTGGGAGGGGTGGGGGAGAACCTATTGACACAGAACTGAAAACAGCAGAAAGGAACAAATGCTCTCTTTTATGCTTAACTAATGTAGTGATAACAAGCAGTGCTGAGGGCCTCTTCCAGTTTTGATAGTTCGATGCACTGAGTGAATGTGTTTTTCTCCTCTGTCACTGATTACAATGGACTTTACTAGGTCTCCCTTGCTCAGAAACATACAAATGATAACACAACAGTGGGAAACAAGAATGTTTCTTACTTAGAACTTCTGAAGGCACTTTAATAGAGAAGTCTCCTGTTCATGCCTATATCAAGCAAGATATTAATGAAAGAAGCTCAGTTACTTGCCTGTTGAGGACTAGCGAGCTTGCCTACACCGTTGAGTATTCATTTATAATTAGTTTTCATAAACATACAACACAGATATTATAGTGCCAAAGACTACTTAGCAATTCCGCGTTACTTAAATGCGAAGCATTCTTGCCTTTTTTGAGCTTCACATATTAGAAATGAATTCAATACCAATTCTTACTACGTATGATGATAAAAGAAAGAATAACACGCTTGAAATTCCATGAAGAATATCAGAATTAGAATTGTAAGCAGCTACCTCCAAGCTGAAGCTCCAGTTAAGTTGCATTAGCTTGAATATAAAAAAAAGTTAGTGAGACATGGCGTCTTAGGTTTTCATAGATCTGTATTCAGAAACTATGAATTCTGAACCATTACAGTATTTCACAATACTTTTTAGCCATATTTATTTCTGTTACAGATAGGGAATTGAGAGCTAGACTATGTTACATGTTTATCAAGAGAACATAGCTTTAAGTGAGGCCTGAGAGTCTACACTAGGATTTTAAGTTTTCAGATTTTTACACGTTTTCCACTTCAGTTTTCAAATTTAAAGGAGGAGTCTTGCATCAGTGTTTTAGGCTTTATCCGCAGAGTTTGGATCTCCCGTAATGCAAATAAATTGTACAATCTAGCACTAATAAAGATGAAGACGGCAAAGGAAAAAACCTTTACATTCACTACCAGTCGTATTATAAGTATATTCACCATCAACGTTAAAGCACAATTATATTACAATAAATCCTTAAAACCTTGACTGTCTTTCCAATATTTAGCTACCCACAAACTTGTAATATCCCTTACCACATCATATTATTTGTTTCACCAAGCTCAACATTATTACATGCATCTTCAGGCAGTCAGGTCACCGGGTGCTATGAAAATGAAAGCCGTATCAGATTTGGGAGGTTTAAACCTGGAGAGTACAAGAACCTTTAATGAGTCTTGTACAAGGAGAAATAGAACAGCACCCTTTCCCTCCCGTGAACAGGTGAGAACTAGTATTGGCAACATCAGGTTTGAATGCACCCTCCTAGGTAATACACCTACAGCCAAAATGCAGTAGGCTGCCTCTTAAATCTAGTCTGACATGCTCCAGCAGTACCAGATTATGGTCATTAAGGTGTGTAAGGAAGACAGAATATTCTGCTTAAAGGATGAAAAGCCAGCATGACCAAGCCAGAAGAGATCAACTAGGGAGTATCTGACACCACTGGATTTTGCCCAAGGCCTACTACAGCAAAACAGAGATTTGTACAACCACCAGATTGGCAAAATAAAGCATAAATTCAGACAGGTTGCACTACATACATCTGTCAACAAACACAAAGTAAACAACTCTTTTAGAAGATAACAATAAATCAATCTTGCAGAATCAAAAGACTTATGGCATGATTTAAAACACGAGCTTAGTAGTAGAATATTTCAAGTTGGTGGTATGAAATCTCATTGCCAGGCCTTCAATCAAGCATAAGTAAGAATACCAATGATTCCGTTGATTCAGCAGCTAATAAGAAAGCTTCTGATTTCAACCTAATGCCCACTAAAAGCTATTAATTTCAGAATGCACAATTGCAACAGAAGTTCTCAATGCCAAATACAGCAACACTATTTGTGCCCTGCAAGAGCAACAAAACAACTGCTAGCAATCCAGCAAAGAGCAAAAGCAGAAACAAGGGAATAGAAGCTGGAAGGAAAAAAAGACAATTAAATGTAACAACTGTTATGCAACTACTTTTTAGCTATCTAAGCTGAATCTCAGAAGACAGTGGAAGTAAAGCCTACCCCGTCCTCATAAGTTCTGTTTTTCTAAGCTTATGTTTGCTCTATTCTAACTGAAGTTTTAGCTTTTGGCACAGCTGATTAGAAAAACTGATCAGCTCTGCTTGTGTAGGATGGGCAAAAACCTTCATGCTAGAAATCAGTTGATTTAAAAAGCAGAACAAGCTAAAAATTCTTGCATGACTGGCCACCAAGTAGATACAGGGACTGAGCAGGAGAAAATAATTTATTCTGAAAGATAGAAAAAAATCTGACTAACAGAATACTAACTGGAAGACATGGTATACATTTATGAGCAAATCTACTTTTGTTTATGTAAATCACACTGAAGTATCAGAGAGGGGGTGGTTCAGAGGTGGCTGACAGCATTAATTTTTAGGCTGAGTAGATCATCTATTTTACTGTATTACATAAGGTTTGGTTCCAAAGCACGTTAAAGACAACAGACTTCATTTACTTCAACAGTCTTACAATGTAACCCAGAATTTAAATGGTATGATTGCTTGCTTTGTAAGCACAGGGCCTGAAAAACTTCCAGCTTGCAGATGAGATTTCCCTTGCCAGAGCTGAACTATGCTGACAAATTAAATGACTCTGTGGATTACACCCCTTTTGTTGCAGAAGTTATTCTTGGTCTTACCTGCACATTGTCTTCTGTAACTTGAATTTCAGCAGTGTAAATATAATCAATAAGTATCCTTAGGGTCCAGCCATCAACTTCCTTTATTCGAATTCTCTTTGCTCGACTCTCACTCATCTCACCTACAAATACATCGTGGTCGTCAAGTACGTTAGGTAGAGATACAAGACAAATTCAACAGTTTAATAGTAGTTACTCCTGACAACAGCAGACATTTTTGGATATAATCAGTTGTAATAATAAAGCCATTTAAAGAAGAATTGAGTTTCTTTTCTTCCTCCCTCCTCTAAAGAGAAAGGAAGATTTTGTTGTTACCATCACGTGACTGCTACGTGGGTTAATACTTCTACTGCAGGTGATCTATTTTCACCTGTTTACAACATCAGTAAAATATTATACCTAAATAAGACTATTCAAATGCATACAAAAATATTTTGCTGGCAAACCAACCTATCACATACTCTTGATTTATTAACTTCTTAATCTAAGGAACAAGCCAAATGCAGTCTAGAGTCACTGAATTTTAAAAAAGAAAAAAAAAAATCTATCCACACAGAAGGATTAGCATACATATTTCTTCACTTGCCTGCTTATTATTCCCTTCACAATTTCACCTCTGCTTCAGCTCTAACAGTTAAAACTCGAACTAAGATTAAATGGTAAGCATGAAAAAACTTGTTGGACCTCATTTTGTGAAGGCTGACACATTGGCCATGTGCCACAACTGATCTTCATAAAGTCCTGCAAAATAGCTTCCACTTTCTAAAATCTGATAGTATCACAGAATCTTTCGAGTCTGAAGGGACTCTTAAAGGTCATGTAGTCCGACACCCCGGCAATGAACAGGGATACCTACAGCTAGATAACGCTCTCAAAATGCAACATTATATTTGTATCTGAAATAATTGCCTAAAGATAAATTTTGAAGAAAAGACTACAACCTTTTCCATAGTGACCAGCCACACACCTGGACATCTGAGACCTGTAACTCTTTTCACACAGAAAAGTGAAATGTGAAGTACACTGGTTATAGACATGAAACTTCTACCTTGGAAAAGTATATCACAATCTCTGGATACATACATCTGTTATTCTTCTATATCATATATACTATTTCTTCCCCTAAGCATCCAGAGAAAGGGGTATTGAGAGGTAGGAAATTTAATCTACACAGTAATAAAAGTAGACAGGACACAGAAGTGAACCAGTAGATGTTTAACATTATTGATATCTCCTTATTGAAGTACACACATTTTTGTTGTTCGTTATCCTGTGGTCTTCTAGGAACAACAACAAACAGTGCACCTTACCCAGCTCATCACTGAGCATTTCATTACTGTTATTCATTCCTTTTTTTTTTTTTTTTTTTTTTTTTTTAAAGCTGAATGCTAAGGAATGCATTTTAAAATCAACTCTTTAGTTGATAGGAAGGTATTTCTGCTTAATGGCAGCACTTAACGTTAGAGTTCTGGAAAGCACTGGTGATGAACCACATGAAAGAGCAAAATTCAGCTCCCACAGAACTTCCTTTTCTGCTGCTCTTCTGAAACGTTTCCCTACACTCGTGAAAGATCACTGCAGTGTGTTCTTTGCAGACTTCTGTATTTCAAGTTTAAGCTACTTCTTTGACACAGATTAAACCTATTGATCTTCAGAGCATGCAAGCAGCAAGTCATTTATTATGCAAGCTGCTGTGGAGGTGGTCCTTTGGGAAGACTGTATGTAGGCGAGCAGAGTTTGATATTCTGCAAGCATATTAGTTTTGTTTTCAGATTTTGTGTCAAGGCTTCTAAAGCCATGGATAGGCATCTTCTCTAATTAACTACAGAGTCCAGCAACCATGGCGGGGGAAGAAACTTCTTTCATGCTAGAAGGACATGCAGTGTTCCTATGATGTTGAATCAGTCCTCTTGTGATCCAGACTTTGTTTAGCAGATCATATGCAGACAACCATTGACCCACTTGCTAGGCATTGTTAGTTTAGAATGCAACCTTCTGAAGAACTCACATCATGGGCAGTTGCACCACAACGTCTTCAGAGTGGTCAGTGACATAGAAAAGAAAACATTGGGCTGGTCCATCATTCTAAACAGGAGCAGCAGAGCAAAAACAGAGCTGAAGTTACCAAAAAACCATCTAAAAAGTTAATATGAGACAGTAACATAAGGAAGGTGTGTGTTTGCTTGCTTTGCTGTTTTGTTGGGTTTTTTTAATAGAATTTTACAAATGGAGAATAGAAGAGAGCAAGTAATTGCCTAAGGATAGCTGCTGTGGCAGAACAGAAAGAAATGCAGGTCACCCTTGCCTCAAGTCAGGCTATAGGGCCACTGAAGCACTCCTTCACTGATGTTTTATAACCTTTTCCTCTAATCATTTAAGCATATTTAATTTAGGATTACAACCAATATTTCTGAAGAATTCACAGAAAAAGATATTCCTTGTAACACAGTCCAGGACATTTAATCTTTATTCCCCTCTGGTCTTATTTACAAGACCATTGTTACTAACTTAGTAAATTGTGTAACTTTAAAAGACAGCAACTCTTTGGGTATTTAGTAAGGCTACTTCTGCCATTACAAGCACAAACTGGAAGGAAAAAAAAACGTCCGAAGTTTTGATTGCAGCTAATGCTGTACCTTGTCCTGCATTGCTGTGATTACATAATGACTCAGAAAAAGATGGAAGCAACCTGCAAACATGTGCCTAGGAGAAGCTTCTAGTTTCCAGTCAAGAGCAGGTAACCCTGTAGCTGTTTAAACTATCAAACTTATTTGAACTTGCAGATTACTGGATTAGAATACAACTCCCCCTGGGAAGCATCAACTCCAGGATTCACAGAGATAATTATCATGAACTGTGGGATTATTTCTGTGGAAAATAGCTAAAACACACTGACAACACGCCTGGTCTCTGCTGAACACAGCATATAATAGCAATATAAAATCCACTAACAAATTTTGAAGCCAAACCTGATTTCTATTTAAATTTCCATCAATTTGGTTCACCAAGTACACAAACACTGCCACAGATGTATGGGTTAAAAAGTTCTCTTTCCTCAGATGAGCATTTCCAGCTCCCACATCACAGGGGTCAATATAGACCTACCTTTGAAAACATAAAACAAGCAAAACTTCTCAAGAGGGAGCAAAGGAAGGGAAGAATCGTGGTTTCAGTGATTTTGCTCAGAGACCCATTGCATTTGGACTCCTAAAGGGGAATAAACTTCTCCATAGAAAGGGCAGTCAGTGGCAAGCAGAAGTGCCTTAACCAGGCTTTTGTACGCCACAGAAAGGATAATACAGAACCACACCCTGAGTAAAGAGTATTTTTGATGTGAGAGTCAGTAAAAAATAATCTTTAACACAGAACTAATTTCTTCATTATTTAGGTGATGAACTACAAAAACAGTTGTTTAAATTTTCACTTCAAAGAAAGTACAAAGGTTAAGAAGGAATGTGTATCAGTCACCTGGAATGTTTGTAACAACCACAGATGCAAATCTGAATTACTTGAAGAATTGTTATTTAAATGGAAACTCTTTGAAGCATTTGTTTCTGCTAGTAGCGACTCCTCTTTTAGCTCTGTTTATATCGTAGTATGCATACATAACATCAAGACTACCCTGAACTATAGATTTCTTCGGTTTCATTGAAGTGCTTGCTAATAATCACCCGCTTCCCAGTACACAACAGTATGTCAAACTATATCATTCCTCCAGCTGCATGCAATGAGAATTATTAAAACTTCATTTTGCTTGCATACTGGCATACCAAGAGTCAAATAAATATTTTTTCCTACATTTGAGCCTGAAATCTGAAGGAAAACATTACAGAGAATTCTCTTAATTTCAAGCAGTCAACATTAAGAACCAAACCAGCACAAGATTTTAAAAGGAATAGATAAAACTTCAGAAATTAATTTTAACATGCATTTAATAGCATTCTCACTTTAACACCAAATTCCACATTTCAGTGTCATTTATAACCATCACGAAATTAAACCCACAGTACAGCAATTCAGCTGTAGGATACTATGAATCTGACTAAGCCTTGCAAGCCTTCTGGCATTCCTGGAACAACTTGGCCAGAACAGAGCAAGCAGAGGCAGAATCAAGCCTGCTCCGAAAAGTTGTGGCAATGATGCAGAGCACATCCGTCACAAAGAATTATCCTAAGAGTACTGAAACATGCACTGCAGCTACAGGCTGCCAAAGCCTCAGAAAGCTTTCGTATCTGTTAACAGCCTAGAACATACAGGGGCTAAAGAATGCAGCAGTAGTTGTTAAAGGACATAATTTACTTCAGAATTCACATGAAAGTTATTTTAACCTTACTTTGTACAAGTTAGGTTATTGCAGCTTTCAGAGGTGTAACCACTCTACTATTCCCACCTTACTTAGCATGTAAATTAGTTTAAATAATGAATACTTTTTTAAAGTATTTGCAATGCTAACAGATTAAATTGCCAGCATGTCCTCAGATTGCAAGCAAATTCATCTTTAAAAGTTCCTGCTGTCTTACCTAAAAATTTAAACGAGATCCTAAAAAGCAGTGGTTACACAACTCTGTGAATTACAAGGTTGGATTGGATTAGAACATAGTAAATACTGAAACATTTGGTACCTGTAAACATGGCATGGAAGTAGGGGCTGCAGGCGGCTAGCACAACTCTGTGCGCTGCAATTTCCATGTCTTCAGCTACTATCGTCACATCACACAGCAAGTTTTGACTATTTAGAAATATCAGAGAAAGTCATTTCACACATGTGAACCACAGTAGAACAGTATAAAATAACATATAATTTCTCCTTCCATGTCCCCAAAACAGGCAGGCGTACAAGGTTGATAAAACACTGGTTTTAAATGTGCTACAAAATGGCACGGCTGTTACTTAGAAGGAACACAGGAGGTGCTTGGGTATATACAACTTTCCAAAAGTCAAACAACTGAACTGTGGTTTCTTCCACAGATAAGCTTCTGGCACCGAATAACCGAAATTGACATCAGCCCAATTTAAAAACCTTCTCTTTGTAAGGCTGGGCTTTTTCCAAATACTGCAATGAAAAAAAAAAATAGAGACTTGGATATACACAAGCACTAAAAAAAGTGAGTTAAGAAATAAGACTTTACAGATAATGCAGAATCCCAAAATTCAGTTGTGATGCTTATGTCACATTTCACTGGAAACTCATACCTACTTAATTGTTCAAAATCACTGATTATCTCTATATTTTCTGCTCTCCAAGCATTTATCATATAAACAGTAGCAATTGTCTTTTTCCACTCAAGCTAGTTTACAATTTACTGCATTTAATTTATGTCTTGCTCAACTTTTTACCTTCATTACATCCACCTGCATTCTCAACCTTTGCAATTTCCTCCCTCTTCTACTGCACTAATACAGTACCACTTTAGAGCCATGCATGGCACAAATGTTTCCAACACAGTCTACAGCTATTATAGATATACCACTTCCAGTTAAATCCACCACAAAGCATACTCTTTATAATTTAATTTTCCACAATAGAAAGAAAGAAGAACGAACAGAACACCAAAAGCCTACATTCTCCCAGCATCTACGTAGCCAAAGACACAGACATCTTTTCATTCCTTCCTATTTCAGCAGTTTCTCTGTAGAAGTAGCATATAAATGACATAATGCAGAGCCAGGGTAACGCATAACAAGGGATGAGGGAGACAGTATGCCTTAACAGCACATATTCCTTAAGGAAAGAGCTAGAGCTGTGTGTCAATCCAGTTGCCCTTATTCTCAGTATATTTGAAATACATGGGTTTTTTTGTTTTTTTATTGTTGGTGCTTTTTTTTTTTAAACCTTTCCAGAATATATATGGTAATTAGAAGGCAAGCCTCTTGACAGTCCCCAGAATAGGGTCACAAAGATGATCAGAGGGCTAGAACACCTCACCTACAAAGAAAGGCTAAGGAAGCTGAGTTTGTTCAGCCTGGGGCAGAGAAGGCTCCAGGGAAACATCATTGTGGCCTTTGCTGAAGGAGGACTAAAAGAAAGCTGGAGAGTGATTCATTACCAGGGAGCATAGAGATAGGACAAGGGGAACAAGGAGGGTAACAGCTTTAAACTAAAAGAGGGGGAGATTTAGATTAGATATTAGGAGGAAATTCTTTACTCAGAGGGTGGTGAGGCTGCCCAGAGAAGCTGTGGATGCCCCATACCTGGAGGTATTAAAGCCCAGGTTGGATGGGGCCCTGGGCAGCCTGATCTGGTGGGTGGCAGCCCTGCCCATGCGGGGAGGTTGGAACTAGATGATCTTTAGGGGTCCCTTCCAACAAAACCGTTCCATGTTTCTTCAATAGTCTGCAACTACAGCACAGAGCAGCAACAAAGATTCAGGTAAGCAGTTGCATTTCTGCTCTTATAGAGAGTGGGAGCTGTCAGCCAAACTGCTCAGATGTTCACCTTGGTCTCAAGAAAATACTGTAACTGCTCAGCCTCTGCAATCATGCAATTTCTTTGACCACAGCCTCAAGAATGCAAGCTTTGTAGAGGCCACACACCAAAAATCTTGGCAGCCACAACTAACCTTTGTGGTCACACTGCAACCCCAGCACTAGATTTTGTTTTCCTCTTTCAGCTCAAAATTTATAGCAACTATCTAAATCTCTTTAGTGCATGTAACACTATAAGGTAATAGAAAGTACAGTGATAATAGCAGGGCAGCAAAGTCTTAGGCTGCAGCAAATGAGGATGAGCCCAAACGCAGCAGCCATGGACAAAGAAATGAAGGAAAAGAGCTGCTTAGCTTTGGAAGGCTTGCTTAGCTTTTGGTAGGTAGAGATCTCCAGCAAGATACCCTTGCCTCCACTGCCAGCCCTTAAATGGGGTCTGGGAAGGGGTGGGTCCTGGCTCCATCCCTTCCAGTCACCCAGGTGCACTGCATGCACCTGAGCTCCCCTGGGTTGGCCCTGCCTTCCCACCAGGTGCTCAATCACTGGTTTAGGCCATGACTTAGCATTTCTGCTACAGTGTGCAATATGGCTATTATTTTAAAAAGCCATATAATATCAAGTAACAACTACATCCAGATTAAGCAGAGAATTATGAGAAACTTCAGAAGAATCGTTACATTTATCATCCAAAAACTAACACAACCACAGAGCTAAGAAAAAAAAGAAAGGTCACCACCACCAATTACCCAGCTTTCTCAGAAACTTCTGCTTATTCTGACAACAGTAACAAAAGGTTTCACTCTCAGCTGAACAGAAGAATCAAAGCTATCCAAGCCAGAAGCAACAGAATTACATCAACACAAAATTCCAACTGATTAACTACACAGCACTACATTGACACAGCAACTTAGGGTAGTCCCAATACATCTCCTGCCTGGAACTGCAGGCGACTATGCCTTTTGCTTCTATAAACAGACAAGCTACGTCAACTATCAGACAAAGAAACAAGCTTACCAACTAACAGCATATTCCTTACAAGCATCCTGTGGCTCCCACAGCAACTCAGCACATTCCTCTCAGGAAGGCACTAACTTACTTTAGAAAAGCTTGCTTTCTGAAGCAATATTATTATAATCCTGTAGTACAGAGTGACTGAACAAACAGAACCACGGTGGTATGCCATCTTCATAGATGAAAGGAGAAAATAAGAGATGGAAAAAAAAGTAAGTATAGATATATGAATAACTACTGCTTACTAACTTGCATGGGTTTATACAGAGAAGGTCATTACCCATATCTTCAAAATATCTTGAAAGAGTCTTGTCTATAAGAATGGGAATTTTTAAAAATATAGGTAAGGTCAGATTCCGTTGTGATAAAAGCAAATTATAATTAAGAGCAAAGATAAGCACTACAGTTACCTTATTTTTGTGTCAAGAACTAATTAGCTACCCTAATGATCTGACTCACCGCTGAAGTGACGGCGAGTAATGAGATGACAAAAACTACCAAGGACAACGTTACCCAAGTTTGTCCAAATGTGAAGGTACAAAAACCCTCTTAGGAACTAACAGAACCAGGTAACTTGGAGGTAGCCAAAAATGTAATACTACTTCATGGACACGAGCGTTCCAAACATAACACATTTTAGACACTTCAGCAGACAATTTCTTCACTTGTTACCCACTTTCTGGAAAGCATTCCTCTGGCAAACACTGTCTTGTGCTATACTAATAAAAAAAAACTGAGATAGAAACCACTTTACATAGTCAACAAAACCAAAAATTTTTACTTGATTAATGCCAGATCTTCATTTAGAGTAATGAAGTCTGAAATATACCTAAATTGTATCAGTTTATTATTTCAAATTGAAATAAATGCAAAAATTAATGTTCATAATCTTATTGGCATTTTAAAAGGTGTACTTGGCTTAAACAGTAAACTTTGCTGCAACAACCTTATTTAATAAGAAATAAAGTTGAGGTTTGCACGGCAATGCTCCTGTTCAAACTTCAACTATTTATAAATGTAAGAAAATTGTTCAAATTGCTTCTACAGCAATCCCAATTTGAGTAACCATGGAAACGAAAGTATATTCTGAAAATAATCCATGGTCTTCAGCAATGCACTCTGCTGGAAGACCACGTACATTTTACTTGCAACACAGCAAAACTCAGGAAAGGTTCCTTACTGCTGGAACTGCTGTATTCTAAGATTCATTTTGGGAAACTGGTCTTCATCTAAACTCTTATATCATATACCTTTATACAGTATCAGTTGCTGTTGTTTTGATAAGGTAAAGCTTCTCCAGCTTTTAATCTCACATGGGAAATAACAATGGACTACAGGATTTTTACACACTCCAGTATCACCTATGCTGCAGAAACATTCTATTTAATTTCTCTATTGTTGCTGTTAGCTACAAAGCTGAATTACTGTCAGTGATAGTGCGAGTCCTAATTACCAGAGCTCAGTTGTGAGATCTAATTACCAGCTGTCACACATTTCAACACCATCTCACCTCCTCATATGCGGAAAATAAATCAATACGGGTGCTAAGAGCAGCATTAGCACCAGTCCTCCAGTTTTGCTGAAACTGATGGTAGTATCACTCAAGGTCTTACAAAACTTTATCTAAACGTCTTTCAATATTTGATTTGGGAGTTCATAAATTGCTCCCAGTGGGTGTGCAAAAGATACCTAAGAAAAGAAAGAATACTATCAGTTGGTTTTACATTTGTTAGACTGCGACCTACGTCTCCAGCTTATGAAAGTATCATTTTTCCAGCTTGCAGAACACTACAAAAATCAACAACAGATATATAAAGGGCTTCAGCCTCAATTAGAAAGTCACTTTTAATCAACGCAGGATCAACATAAAAGACAGGACCCATAGTGTCTCATTAAACACATCCTCTATGCATTTTTCAAGCCTCAGAAACCTAGTTGCGATTAACTTACGAAGAGTAGAAACATACTGCACCCATCACAACTATGATCACTTGACTATTATTCAGCTGTCACTTCATTGTATATATAATCTTTCTCATCAGCTACACTTTAGGAAGTCTACGTTCCATTTTTAGAACTTCATAAACGTAATTGAAACTAAACCTGTTTTACAGACTCCAGGCAGGTGTATACAGTGAATTAATACCTTCTTAACTCATTCATAACTTTAAAAGCTTTCTTCATGTGCCACGGATTCACTGTAACAGGACAGTGAATTTCAGTGTTATCATCTTTCAAATCCAAAGGCTTCTGATGGCAAAGTTTGGTGCATCTGGAAAAAAAAAAAATGTTAAGATTTAAAAAAAAGTTTTAGAAAAGTTAAAAGGTTAATATTGCTATTCCCTCAGAATATCACTCTGTTTTTGCCACCTTTATCCTTGGGAGAGTGTGAATGGGACTTGCGCTTCAGTTTATTCTTTACTCCAGACAATTTTGGTTTCCTTTTTACTGACAGTATATGATGGAAAGGGAAGCAGGTAAGATTCTCTATCTAGTAATAAGCTAGTGACCAACACTAGTAAGGTTTACAGAAGTATTCAGGGCTAGCAATAAGCTCCACTGCGGAAAACACAAACAAATGCCCTAGAATACTTCTAATACATTCTGAAATGAGGATAGAAGCAGTGGTCCAGTAACTTCTAGTCTACCACCAGTATAGACCGGCAGAACACATTCCATCAGTTTGGTCTCTCAAAGCCTTGACCACTTGTAAAAACAGAGCTGAGCTCTGTGTGGCCACCAGAATCTTGCTTACTGTTTCACAAAGCTTCCAGGTCATCTCCTCTGACAGGAAGGCCGTGTGATGAGTGCTTTAGTTCTTCAGGCTTTCCCTAGCAGAATGGTTTTGCTTACCCATTTATTGTACCAAAAAGCAGAAGTGACCGGCCTCTTGTTTCTTCTAACATCCAAAAACAGTACCAAAATTGCAAGAGGAAAAACCTAACAGCTAAATCACTAGCTCTACCTACAATTAACTCTTAATATAAGAGATAGATCAGTTCTAGATACTAAGTTCCGTAGGAAAGCAATTATGTCGAACTGTCCAAATGGCAAGCACATTTTTCAATCCAAGTCAATGAGTTTGGTATTTACAATCACTATGCAAATTACCCCATTAACCTACTTAGAAAATACTTGGCATCAATAATACGTCCACCTATACTATCATAACTTTATTCCAAACTGGAAATAAGCAAAATATATTTGGCCACTACAGTCAGTAGTGGTGGGGCAACCAACCCTGGTGCATCAGGGGTCTGATTTCAGATAAAAACCTGACTTACCTGATTTGAGCAAGAATCAAACTTAGCATATGCACTGACACCCAGAATTCCAACCCCCCTTACACAGAATCATTTGATTTGGAAGAGACCTTTAAAGGTCATCTAGTCCAACTCCCCTGCAACGATCAGGGACACCTACAGTTAGATCAGGCTGCTCAGAGCTCCATCCAGCCTGATCCTCAGTGTCTCCATCCACCACATCTTCGGGCAATCTGTTCCAGTGCTTCACTATGCTTATCAATAAAAAAACCACCTTATATCCAACTTAAAATCTCCCCTCTCTTAGTTTGAAACCATTTCCCTTGTCCTACCAAATCAGATTCTGCTGAAGACTCCGTCCCCTTCCTTCTTATAGCCCTCCCCTTTGGATACTGACAGGCTGCTCTCAGGTCACCTCGTAGCCTTCTCTTCTCCAGCCTGAACAGCCCCAGCTCTCTCAGACTGTCCTTGTAGGGGATGTGTTCCATCCCTGGGATCATTTTTGTGGCCCTCCTCTGGATGCACTTCAACAGGTCCATGCATGTCTCTCCTGTACTACGATTCCACATCTGGACACTTTTCTATCCTACCTAAAAGATTTTACTTGAGTATGTCTAAGGAAGCTTAGAAGTAAACGTCACAGATAATAAATTTAAGATTTTAACTTGGACCTCTATACTCTCTTCATTACAACAACTTGCAAAGCCAAGTGGCAGGCTTTACTCCTCATCATTCAAAAACCGGCTACAAAATTTTGGAGCAAAACAGCAGAAAACCACACCAGGCAGCAAAGGAATGTGAAGTCTCCACAAAGAATGGCCCAACAAAATAAGGGCCCTCCACAGAACTGAAACTAGTCGCCACTTACTGCACTGTACCATGGCACTGCCATGCCAAGCTTCTTGCTCAGTCGTGAAAATGATACAGCTTGTGACCAAAAGGAGCCAAGAAGCAAAGCAAAGTGCACATACACAAGTTGTTGTGCAGAGGGAAAAAAAGATGCTACCTGGTATACTCCTTTAGATCGTTACTCTATTGAATTCTGCAACATACGCAGTGATGAGCATACAAAAAATGACACAAATCAGTGACACAGTTCAAAGCACCATCGACTAACAGGGTGGCAGAGCCCTCCGCTAATTAAACCGCCGAATTATCAAGTCTGAGACGAGGACGCGGTACCTCCTTCCATCCCCAAGAGTACAGCGGGTGCCGGACGGACACATTCGTACACACAGGCTGTACGTGTGTGACACACAGGTGCGCGCGGAGCGGCACTGAAGAAGGGAGCTGCCCAGGAGCCCGAAGCCGCTCTCCCCCACGGCCGCCGGGCCGCTACGCTCTGTCGGAGGGCGACAGGGAGGCAGCGCAGCCCCTCCAGGCCGGGAGCGGCGCGCGGCACCGCGCTCCCTTCCTTTTCTCCCGCACAGCCGCGGGCTGCGCGGCCGCTGACTCAAACTGGGAGCGAACGGGAGGGCATATGGAAAAATCAGGAGGAAAAAAAAAAAGAAAAAGAAAAAGAAAAAAAAAACCACTAAATCCCCCTTAGCTACATAGCGGGAGGCCCGCCCGCAGCCCCGAGCCCTCACCGCGTGGCCCAACGGCGCCCGCCGAGCTCCGCCGCCGGTCCCCGGTCCCCCGTCCCCCACCGGCACCCGGGCCCGACCCTGCGCCCCCAGCCCGCGGCACGGCTCCTCGCAGCCGGCCCGCCCGCCCGCCAAACTCACACGGGCGGCAGCAGCATCTCCATGGCGGCTCCACTCGGCCTTCCTCCGAGTAACGCGGGCACCGCGCGCTGCCGCCAGCACCATGCCAGCCGCTGCCGGGTGCCGGCTGCGCCCGCCCGGCGGAGCCCCGCTGCCCTCCGGCCCGCCGGGAGCCGCCGGCGCTGCCCACTTCCGGGGCCCCGCCTACCGGAGGGCCGGGCCGCAGCGCGCAGCCGTAGTGGAGGCGGCGGCAGGCGTGCGCCGCACCTGGTAGGGGCCGGAGGGTTGTGTACTTCTCGGCAGCCCCGAGGTGAGGCTGGGGAAGGGGCGTGTGTAGGGTGGGCGTCGGAGCTGCGGCCGCCCGTCGGGGGAGGCCGGGGCTGAGCCTCGCTTGGGCCTGGCCCTCGGGAAGCTCTATGAGGAGAGCGGCGGTCCTCCGCGGGCGGTAGCCGGGCCCAATAAGCACCTCACCCCGGGAGCGGTGCTGAGTGAGGGAGAGCGGCGTGTCTGTGTCTGGAGACGGGGATGCTGCTGGCTTGTTTTTTTTAAACAAGCTATATGATCTCTGGAGGCCCCTTCAATTCTGTGATTTTAGTTCTAGTAACTAATTAGGTTAGTTTCTTATTAAGACTAATAAAAAGTTAAACTAAATGCATTTTAATTTATAATTTAATGTTTGCCAATCCCTAGGAATGTTCCTTTCTTGGAAAATGCAATTTTAGTTTCCTTCTCAAGTCCCCTATGTTGATGTTTGGTTTGGGAACGCTTAAAAAAAAATTAAATGTATTTCCACAGGGGGGTTTTCTAAATGAAATCATCACTACTGTTGGTGCTGTTTTTATGAAGCCTGGGCTTTGCATCTCTTGAATTTGTCTCAACAGATGAGCAGATCTGCCGCTGGATTGTGTTGGAGAAGATGAGCTGCTTGTTAAAGATTTGAAACAAACAACAAAACCCTCTTACGTGGCAGTCAACTCCAAAGGGACCAGCTGTAGGAGTGCACGCTCAGGTGTAGCATTAGGAGTATCCCTGTGTGCCTGTTCCATGGTGCTGGTGAGGTCTGAGCCCATCAGTTCTGCCCATGGGAGGTTGGGTAGTGCTGGTCACTGTCATATCACGCATTCACTTTTCTGTATCCCAGGGTAAACTTGTGCACGTGTTACTTCATAAGGCAAGCCCCCTAACTCTTAGCTATCCGTGAGACCCAAGTGAATCTTACTAGTAATAGACTGCACTGTGTTGAGGGATCTAAGATGTTGATCATGAAGTCATTGTAAACTTGTCTGGAAGCTGATGAGGGAATGCTTTTGCACACTACTTCCATGTAGGTCCTGTAGGCACATAGCTGCACCTTCTGCTGCCTATTATCACGGCAGAACTACTTAATAATGTTCATTCCTAAGTGAACATTAAGCCTTTCAAAACTCTGACTTCTGTCATTTTGTTCCAGTGTTATTTTGGCTTTTAAGCCAAATGTCTGATGTTAGCACAAGTAACTTTTGATGCAGAACATCAAAAGCAAACACAAATAGAACAGGAATATATATATATATATTTTTCTACAGTTATGTCTTTGCACTTCAGTGAACTTGAAAGGAATCATATACAGCTGTAACAAAAATGATTGCATCCAAATTGCCTGGTTTTGGCAAAACAGCTTACAAGTCTAGCCATGAGAAAAGGCATTTGAATAGCATTTGGATTTTTATGGGATTCTGTTTGATCCAATGCCTCTTCTGCTTAGAAAAGAACTCTGAGAGAAAAAAACAAAACAAAACACATTTAAATAAGGGGGTATACATGGAGTTTTGAAAGGAAATAGGCTGTTTCTTAACAGTGATGACACAGCTGTTTGTTTATACAGCAGCAATTCAACTCACTGCAATTACTGAGAAAATTCAGTATTGTGGTTAAGTCTGCCCTTGTAACATTTGGACCCTTCCCACTTGTTTTAGAGTTCAAAGGAATGCTGACAGTGCTTATCAACAATTGCATAGTTCTTCAGATACACTGACACTAAAAGTACTTTGCTAATACAGAAGCTACACCTCAGAAAAGTACATCCACTGAAAATGAAGCTATGCCAGCAAAGCTGCGCATTCTAGCAAGGTTGTTCCACAAGTTGGAGACCTACAGATGAAAAGCAATCCTAGTAAAAATGAATGTAGCTGCATGCATGCGTGCTGTCATATGAGTGTTTTTAAGGGATCGCTCACCATGCTGCCATGGTCATGCAAGAATAAGTCTCTTAACAGGTTGGAAATGTGAAATAAGAAATAGCAAAACTGCTGCTATCAAAAATAAATTGTACTTTGACCAAAGTTAGTTACATATGACTAGACATGAATAAAAGTATTTAAATATTTTCTAGCATTATTCCTCTACTCAAGTAATTGCACCAAGAATCACAGAATCACAGAATTGTAGGGGCTGGAAAGGACCTCTAGAGATCATCAAGTCCAGCCCCTTTGCAAAGCAGGCCCCCTACAGCAGGCTGCACAGGTAGGCGTCCAGGCGGGTCTTGAATATCTCCAGAGAAGAAGAATCCACAACCTCTCTGGGCAGCCCATTCCAGTGCTCCGTCACCTTCACTGTGAAGAAGTTCTTAATTAAAATAAGTGATTGCTAATATTTATCCTGTAGAGTTCATGTTGCTTATAATAATTGTGATAAAAATGGGAACTGGGTTTTCAGGGTTTGGACATGATTATTCCCTAAATGACTTGATATAGCACGTAGTCTAGTAAAACGGGCTTTAAATACTCCAATCCTAGTTTTGGAAAAGAGAGCCAATGGTAAGAAGCTTCTGACTTCTGAGCAATGGTTAAGTTAGGTACTGGTGATCAGTGCTGAACAGTAGAGTGTTCTTGGTAAATTACACATTTGTTTTAGTGTCATGGATGCGAGGAAAGTCCTAGTGCAAGAAAGCATTACGAGGAAGCAAGAGTAGGTCATGGCTTTGATTCATATTAGTACTGCAAAGTACCCAGGCCCAAAGTAGAGATCAATATGAGCAAGTCTGAGGCCCAGTGCTGCAAAGGTTTGGATTTCACATGTGTGTATCTGAGATGTCTGTGAAAGGGGTGGCCCAGGCTCTCAGTCTCATACCTGCAGGCTTGAGTTGCGTCCTCTGCACTGGGTAAGGCAGTCATGGCTCTGTGCTCAGTGGGTTCAGTTCACTGAAACAGCAGAAAACCCATCAAAAATTATTAATTTCAACTTGTAGCTGTTAGATTCAGTGCAAAGGTAGCAACAGGAAACCACAGCAGGGATTTCAAAAGGGAAGCTGAACCATTCCACGCAGCAGAAGCCCATACTTAAGTCAGGCAAAGCTCCACCCATCAACACCTTACTGAAGTAAGTTCTGCACAGTTTTTGTGTACAGCCTACACAGACACACAGAAGGCTTTTTAACATCCCGTTCTTAGCAAATGATGCATAATGTGGATAAGCCTTCTTGTTCTAGAAATCATCTCAGTGATATTTTTTCCTGATCATTTTGCTTAAAAAAAAAACCCAATGTATATATTATTGTTATGTTTGTTCATACTTGTCTAATTTGTCAAAACGTTATTTTCCTGTAGAATGAAGCAAAATCGTTTTCTACATAGATAGCAGCTGTGAGGTATTTTATTTAGCTGATGTAAGTCCATCAGAGCTGATATACTTTTGCAGCAATGTTGTAAAGTAATTCTAACCAATTCAATCAACTATTACACAGCTTTTTGAGAAGAAAACATGTACTACTAACAAAAGAAATTAAATTACATTCAACCAATTATTATACTGCCATCTAGTGCTTACTGAATGTGCAGCGGTACAGAGAAATTCTATTAATTTCATCAAAGCATAAGGGCGTAGGCTGTCCCGAATTGGGAGGGGCCCACAAAGTCCAATCCCTGGCTGCACGCAGAATTCAGACCTAATGTCTGAGAGCGTTGTCTAAGTGCTTCTTGCACTCCAGCAGCGCAGTGTTGTGACAGCTGCCCTGGGGAGCCAGTTCCGTGCCCTCTCTGTTTCAATAGTTCGTGGTTCCTACAATTGGCTTATAGCAAAAGAAGAATTCAAATCATGCATTTGAATATAGACATGCATATAGGGAGCTTACCTAAGAGCAGCAATTGGGAGCAATTTAAACTGTGGAAAGTGACAGAATATGCTGAAAGAATCAATTTGAATTTTGATTGTTTCACACACATGTAAATAAGCCTGGAGGACCAGTACTTGAAGAGCCTCCTTGAGGGACATTCAAATATAGATTGAGAAAGAGCAAGTGGGATATAGTTCACACGCTGTACAAATTCTTTCCTCTTACAAAGAGGCAATGAAATCAAAGACATTAAAATATTAAAAGATGATATTAATGGATTTTCCACAGACAGGTTGTTAATAGAAAGTGAAAAGCATATCTAGCTGTTGTAGGAGAAACTGAGTAAACCACCTTTTGGAATCATCTCGTTTTTTGTGTAAGAAGATGACAAGTTGTTGAAAATTCATTGTAAAGATTAAGAGCTCGGGATCAGTACGTTTAGTTATGCAACATGTCTAGTAAAATTGAATTTCTGTCGTATTAAATGAAAAGTGAAGGGGAAATCTAAGTCCAAGTGTAAAGGGGTTTAGTAATTCTGGTACAAGCAGATGCTCATACAATGAGTAGTTTATTATAATGTTCCTGGAGTACGCTTTTCAATGGCATCAGGAAAAGTTTCTTGCTATTTTTATTATGCCCAAGAAGAACACTGGGATCCAGGCTAATAAACTGCAGAAAAAGAACCAGGTATCCTCAGAATCTAAAATATTAAGAAGACTACTGTATCAGAATACTAATACTTAGCAATGCAGACAAAAAAATTAAGTTAATAGAATCATAGAATGGCTTGAGTTGGAAGGGACCTCAAAGATCATCAATCTGCAACCCCCCTGCCGCAGGCAAGGCTGCCAACCTCCATATCTAATACTAGACCAGGCTGCCCAGGGCCCCATCCAACCTGGCTTTTATGCAGTTTATGCATAGTTTATGCAAGGTAGTTCCTGTCAAGTTGATTTTATGATCTTTGAAGAAAATATTTGGAAAATAGAAAAATATTTGTGGAAAACAAAACCTATTTTTTCCTTGGAATGTCATTCTCTATCTTTATTTTAATTTTACCCATTGTTTTCTTGCTGCAAATTATCTCCGATATTCCTCTTTTTCCAGGAAAATCACCCTGCCATACTATCTAAACCCAGATATTTTCAGAAATAGCTCTGCATTTCCCTTTTCATATACGGTTCAGGTATATGCTTGTCCTACTGCGATACCTTTATAATACAATATAAAAAAAGATGTATTTTGAAACATCAGAAGAAAGTGACAAAATTCATAGTTAAAAATTACGTAGGGTAAACTTTTTGCCCTGCTAAGTAGGTGGTTGCTTAAGCCCCAAAACATTTAAAACTCTAATTCATCTTTAACTCAAGGTAAATGATATATTGAGATATTCATTTCTAAAGTTTGATTTATACTTCTGTTGTAAATTTCTAAAAATAAATGTGAAATTAAGAGTTGTATCCGTTATCAAACCTCTATTTATTTGCTCTTGAATACAGCTGGAAATTTGGTAGAATAAAGAAAGCAAGAGTGCTCATTCTTTTCTTCACAACTCTTTCATTCACTGTTACGTTATGTCCTTTGTCTCATCTGCATTAAGCAGTCCAAGTTGTCTTTCCATAGAGGTAATAACTTTTATCTACCTATTTTCATCAGTCTTATATCTGGACTCCTTTATAAACATACAGGACGTTTTGCTAAGTAGTTTGTACTAATAAAGTAGAATTATCCTATGGCCACAGCAAGCCTTCAGCTTTCAAATTTGTATATTAATTTGAGAAGGACTGAAAGAGTTTTTATTAAAACCAGTGCTATGCTCTTCTCTTCAATAGCTTGCATTTAAAGGCCGCAGAAATTTTAACAGGTATGAAGCTAAAGCTTCATAGCAAGTGGTGGGGTTTGACTGGATGATTTATACCACATATAAACAGTCCCACAGAAAGCCTACAGGAAACATACAGTTTGCATTGTTGAAAATCAGAAGCTAAATACGGAGAGAAAGATGCTTTTTTCACATGTATTCAACAGTGAACTATTTTTTTTTAATCTCCATAGGATTTTAAGTACTTACAGGAGCTTGAAATAAATAAGTACCCATGAAGTGTCTGTAATCTAGAAAATACACTTCACTTACTGCAGTATGACTGTCAGTCAGGACTGTTAAAACTAATTCATGCAAATACAAGTGTCTTTACTGTTATATTTACCTTTTCACTTGTCATTTGTATTTTTATTCCTTGTAGGATATGTCGCAAGCCCATGTTCTCAGAGCAGACTGTTTTTACACAGAGCTGAATATAGTGTAAGTACTAATTGTACCTGCAGTATGAATAAGAAACAGCAATAATAATTACACCTTATAGCTTGATGTGAAAAGGCTGTGAGTGTAATCCTGTTTCCATTCATGCCAAATTTAAAATAAAACTGAGAGGAACAAAAGTAGGTATTGGGCCTCTTTGTGAAAGTTAGTGCCCAAATATTGTAATTATTACTGACATGGAAAAGGTTATGCCTAAGCGTAGGATTTAGTCCTGGGTTTCTAATCTATGCTAGTTTTCCATAAAGGCAGTCTGCAAAAAAAGACATCATAGCACAGAATTGTTGGGCCATACTATATCTTTTTACCTTAGCTGTAAGACAAGAATGGGCCTAACTCAATCTATTTTAGGCTCCCTGGCAATGATCTGCCTCAGGAGAAGATTTTCAAGTCAGGTGCACTAAAGCAACAATATCTGTGACATTTGTCAGAAGATGGAACTGGAACTGAGCGTAAGAGAATCTTACCTCATTAAAAGCTTACATCATCTTACATCATCAAAACCTTACTTACATCATTAAAACCTCTCACAATAAAAATTACTGTGAATCCAGTAATTAAAACAGTATGCTCAAACCAAACACAGGCTGGGTAATCTGCAAAGAACAATAGTAGGATACTACTCTAAAGATTATAAATTTATTTTGGATAAACTAGTTGAAATTGGCAGTCACATAATTCTAAAAATGCTAACTGTTGTTGAGTACAATAAATATTTCCATTTTTCAAATGTTTAAACCTGGAATGTTCTCCCAACTCTTCAATAATCCTTTGAAAATTTTCAATTTAAATTCTGTAGAAAGAACATTTACAATTATATATAAAACTATACATGTTTGTCAAAGGTTTACGGGCTGGTTTGGCCTGGTTCCATGACTAGCGGGGCAGGGGGACCCACAGACCCATGCTCCAGGAAAGAGAAAAAGGGAAAAAAGGGGAAAGGGCAAGGAGATGGGCCTAAAAACAAAACAGCAGCAACGATCTGAGGAGAAACAAACTAATTTACTAAATAAGATATCAGAATGCAAGATAACACACTATAATACACCATAATACAATATAATTAGAATTGAAGAATAAATCAAATAAAATGAGAGAGAGTGACTGAAAAACTGAAGGCCCTACTCTAATGCTGAGGCGAGACGTCCAGCCGGGCTGAGCTGAAGGGAAAAGAGGGAATGTCTTGTGAAATGTGAACAGTTTTATCTTTCCCTCTGAATGGAAAACAGAAACAGAACAACACAGAGTCCTCTGGGGTATGTGGTATGTAGTTCTTCTTCTCTTCTGAGAACCAGGTACCCCGAACTATCCACAATTCACAGAACTGGAGCATTAACTCTTTAACCCCCAATGCACTACATGATGTTATGATGTGGAATATCGATAACAAATACCAGAAAACCATGACAGTGTTCCAATAAGTCTTGATAAATGTAAACTTCACATGGCTTTAGGATTCTAAAATTACACTTCAAAGAATTTAAGTATTTGATTTAATCTCAGACAATTCTCTAACGACATTTATCGTGCAGACTGCATATGTGTATGCAGACAGTTTTGTAAGTATACAGCAATTACACTGATGGATTATACCTTGGACTTAAACTTCTGAACAGACAAGCACAGAGAAATGTCAGTTACTTAGCAGCAATTGTGTTCACTTTTTAAATATGATGCTGAATATGTAGAAGTATGCGTTTCTCACCTGATTGTACAGGTATCAGAAGAAATAGGCCAAAAGCAAGTTGGCCCACAGTATTTTACTGTGTGTGACAACAGGAGTGCTTCCACACCTGAAATTATCATGCTGTTAAAAAGCGTAGTTACATGAACTAGTGTTTCCAAGTGATGAATCAAATCCCTGATTTGGGGTTTCTTGGTTCATAAGTATTTGAACAACTGTTCTAAATCACTTAATGTTTTTGATTGATATCTCTTTCCCCCATGTTGTTTCACATCAGATATCATCCTTGCCAAGTTCAGAATCCAAACCCACAGAAAAAAAAAAAAACAAAAAAGGACAAAGACATATGTGAAAACAAAATGCAGGGAGATAGATACGCAGCTGACCATTTTATTTGGTTGTAAATGAAAGTAAAAGCAGCTAAGCAACACAAGATGATGTGCGACTTTCATTTAAAAAAAGTTTGGTTTCCTCAAAAAAGGTTTAGTGCTATTTTGATTTTTAAAAACTGCTATAAATTGTTCTAAAAATCAATATAAATGTATTTATAGTAAAAAAATATTCTAGCCATTATCATTAGCTGGCACTCATTAGCCTCTTGGCTATGTGACTAGGTACAGTGCACTGCACACAAGTGGTTCTGGTTACTGCAAAAGAGATGCGTTAAGCAGACCACAGATTTTGTTTTATTGAAATACCCTTAGAGTAGATGGTCATTAGCCGTGCTCCTGCGCCGACCATACCTGCCAAGCTAACTCCTTTGATGGCAGACCATGTTATAAAAGTAACACCAAGCGCCTCAACGCAACCAGTGAATTGTGGCCTCACTTCAGTGTCACAGAAAAGCTTTGCCCCATCACTGCTATCAGTAGGGTTTGTGTTCCTGTGAGGAAGTAAGACAGGACATAGGGGAATGGCTTTAAATTAAAAGAGGAAATTTTGGTTAGATGTTAGGAAAAAAAGTTTCCTCAGAGTGCAGCGAGGTGCTGGCACTGCTGCCCAGATTGCTGTGGTGCCCCATCCCCGGAGGCAGTCAAGGCTAGGCTGGACGAGGCCCTGGGCACCTGAGCTGGTGGGTACAACCCTACCCACGGCAGGGGTTGGACCTCAATGATCTTTAAGGGTCCCGCCCGCAGCCGAGGCCTGTACGCGGCACCTCCCGCCCGTCCGACTGCAGCCCCGCCCCGGCCCGGCGCTGCGGCGCGGCTCGGGCCCAATAGCGGGTGGGGCGGGGCCTGGGCCTACGCCTGGAGGAACCGCCGCTTAAAGGCGGGCGGGGGGAAGCGAGTAGGGCTGTGGAGATGGCGGTGACAGCGACAGGGCGGCAGCAGGACCTGGATAACGTGAGTGCGGGCGGAGCAGGGCTGGGGCGGCTCTGCTGGGTGCGGGGGCGGGGTGTTGGTGCTCGAGTGGTGCTGGGCGTCTGTGCAAAGCAGCGTGGGCACGGCTGGCCGCGAGGAGCGCCGAGCTGGGCGCCTGCTGGTGGTCTCATCTGCTTCTGTTTCTTTCTTCCGCTTTTTACTTATTTTTGCTCTTCACTGAGCGTGTGAGGCCTGCTCTTCCTCTCGGTTGCGGGCGGCGGAAGGAGCAGCTGACCGAAAAACTTCGCTGCAAGCCCGCTTCGGGAAGCGAGGTTTCCCTGCGGAGTGCAAAGCGGGGCGTGAGGTGCCCCCGCCCGTCGGGTCCCGGCTCTGCTGGGCTTCCTTAGAAACCCAGGCTGCTGGTCTGCGCGCGCTGTTTCTCCTACAGCAGCTACTGTGAATGTGGTGTTTATGCAGCAGTGCGTGCTGCAGCTTCATCTACAACCGGAGGCCTGTTTTTCATGTGTCTTGATTGCTTTGGCTTCTAATAGATGTGGTTTTAGCAAGTCTTAATGGAATGAAGCCTGCAATTGACCTAGTTAGGATGCTTCTTAGCTTTGCATCTCTTCAATTCTTGTCATCCCCTTGCTGAGTGTAGTGATGCCTATCCAGGGGGCTGTATCACCTGCTGTACCTAGTGCTGGCTGTATTTCAGTATGTGGAGGTGAATTGTAGCTGACCTCACAGCAGTCAGATGCATTCTGATAATGCTGTGTTGCTGTATTTTGGGAGCAATGAGCTCACCTTTTCCCGTCAGGCAGGAGAAGTTGTCCTGGCTAAGGCTTGTTGCCTTCCTCCAAGCAGTGAGCTGCTGGGTACGCTGCTGTGTATGAGGCAGGATTGAGGGGAGATAGCTTTGTGGCTGGGGTGCCTGTCCTGAGTGCTTTCCAGAGTTGAAAATCCATCCTGACGTGGTGTAACAGGGATGGAGCGTTTTTGTATTTCTACTTCTGGATTTTAAGTTAGTAATGTAAAAAGAGCAGACTTTCAGGTCTACTGTGAAAGGTCATTTTACCAGGTGAGTATTCCAGCAAAGGCTGTTCACAGTCAAAGGCTGTGGTAAATAAAAGTTTGAAGAGGACTCAAACAGGTGAGGAAGCCCTGCTTGCACCCTTTAATTAGGTGAGCAAGGCATTTGCTGTGCTAAAATAAAACTCAGTGCTGGCTGAAGTAAGCCCAGATGACTACTTCCTTTGTTGTAGGCAGATGTCTATCAATGAAACAACACTTAGGAGCCCATCTCTTCCTATTCTGTCTTTAGTAAATATTTTTTATTTAGCCCACAAGTTCTACTTTGTTTTTCTATTCCATGTTTGCAAGGAAAGACTTTTTTTTCCTTCCACCCGTGCTTAGGTTATTCTTTTTTTTTTTTTTTTTGCTAAAAAAAAAAAAACAACCACAAAAAAACCAACACAGTATTTCAGGAGAATTACATAGCTGAAACCTGACCTGAAAGTGGAGTTAAAGAAACCCCAGAACTTGACAGCATTGTGACTAGGAATGGCTGTATGTTCTCTGATAGCAGAGAATGTCTTGCCCAGCCCTTAGTGGCATCTTTCTGAACTGATTCTTCATCCTTGCCTGGAGTTGGTTTGAACCATTGCTGCAGGCATTTTGGTGTGTTGGTGGCCAAATCACTTGGAAACTGCAATTGCATTTGTTAGTGGTAGACTACAACTGTTTCTTTGCCTGTAACTTTACTTGCACAAATGCGTGAATAACAGGCTTACAGTACCTGTATAAAATATGAGGATGGCTCTAAGACTAAACTTCCTTAAAACTGAAAGTGATGCCAGGAGGTAGACTCATGTCAGAGTCCTCTGGGTTTGAATTTGCTTAGAACTTAAGAGCATGTGTCTTGAGATACTAATCTTGTTCTTTTTTCCATAGCTGAAGCTAACAGGGAATTGTTTTAACTTTACTTTGAGAGCTTATCTGTGTTTACTTCTCCCTTCTTCCTCTGCTCCAGGGCTCCTTGGAAATAACACAGAGTTTAGAAGATGAAGCTCTGTTGGATGCGCCGCTTATTTCATCTCATACACTGTATTCTCAACTAAGGCCAAGATTTCATTCTATCCCAGTAGTTCTCCTTGCCAATTTTCTGTTGCTACTGCATGTAAGTTTAAGAAGCATAACTTCCTTATAAAAATGTACTGTCTTTATTCTGAAATGTTACCCTTTGTGTAAACAGAAATCTCTCAATAATGCTATGGAACATCTCTTTAGGGAATGGAAAAGCCATTTTAAGTAATAGCTGTTCTAGGCTGTTGGAAGTATATTTTTAAGTAATACTACTGCTGCAGAGGTGCTCAGATGAGTTAGAGTGCTAAGGTCTGACCTTAATGTCACAGGGGAGACGTAAAGTATTTCTTATCATAGTCATTAAGCATGTCAAGTTGGACTAATTCCTGGGTTTTTGTGTGGTAGTGAATGGAGGCGTAAAGGAATCCAGATGTTATTTCTTGCCATGACTTCCATCTGGGGGTTGAGGTGGAAAAGCACAGACAAAGCAAGATCTTATACCTAACAGTGTGAAGGTCTTGCTACTAGACAGGACTCTCAGCTTCTGTCTACCAAATTTATCCTTTAAAAGCTGAAGATGTTTATTGCTTATGATCACGTATAAACTTCACAGGAAGAACAGGTGAAGAGTTTTGATCCTAAGAGGAAATTCAAATGGTACTTTCATGGCATAATGCCATTACTACAGACCTGGAGATGGTGCGCTTTTAAAGCCAAAGGATACCCAAGACAAGCAAATGTAGAAATTATTTAATCATAAATGACAAAAATTCTATCATCAGTCCTATGCAAAGCATTCTCTACTAGAATTTTGTCAAGGGTTTAAGGGCTGGTTCAGCACAGTTCTTCGTGTAGTTCTTCTATCCTGGACAGGTGCCCAGAACTGGAGCATTAACACTTCAATTCCCAGTGCACTACATGATGTTATGATGTGGAATACCAGTAACCAAAAAATCATAAAACCATGACAAATTTCAAAAGTTTGTTTCAGCCTCAAAGCTTTTTGAACAATATGCCCTGGCCTTTTTTTTTTTTTTTTTTTTTTTTTTTTTTTTTTGAGTGCTTCCTAGTAATACTGACAAATCTCCCTCTGTCAAGCAAACTTAGGTAAGTCTGCTCCTGCTGTTTTGCTGAATAGACAGCTAAAATTTCCCATAGAAACTGAATATCTAGCCATATTTGTTTCACATACCAGAACATCACTGGTACTATTAGATGGCATTTTGAGTCTGCATTACGAAGGTAGGCAGTGCTGTTGGTGGTAAAGAGCTACACTTTCCAGTAAGCATTGGGACTGTTTCTGTCTACTGCCATAAACAGTTGTAGTGAAATGTCAGTCACCCTGATGCTAGAGAACTGCTAGAAACCTTTCAGTTCCCGTTGTTTTCTTCTCTCCTGCAAGAGGAGAGAAATAGAGGGTAAAGAATGAACTGCTCAGGTCTCTGTAAACATGAAGTTTTCCAGGTTAAGTCTTGCTGCTATTGCTGAATCTGTTCCAGGGCAAGTCAGTAAATGGAACAGAATTGAGAGGTGTCATTTTCTGTTGGTGGAGTACAGCAATATAATTGCCCATGGAATGGTGCTATCTCTTGCTGAAAAGAAGCATGCTGATGGATGGGGAAAGCTAGCTTATGTGATTTTTATTTTTTTTCCCTTCTCCCACTCAATTCTGCAAATATGTATGAACTGTGGAATGTGGAGACATCAGGTTAGCTTATGATGGATAGCCAACAAATGCAGCAAGTATCCTGGAGAAGTTAATGCGTCATGATAGTACTGCGAGGTAAAGCCAGAATGCATCTCTAAAATTGCTTGTGTGGCACTTGATGTATTTCTTCTCCCTCCTGTACCCAGAGGTGGAGCTAGGCAGCAAATAGTGTGGTTGCCTAGTCACATTAAATTCTGGAGTGTCCTTACGCTGGTGTGTGTTGGGGCTTGGGTTCTGAGTGGCTTTCCATTTCCCAAGCCTTGCATTTCTCAAGGCTTTTGGCTTCTGTCAGAAGACTCCAGAGCAGTGTAAGATATACAGACCAGAAATGATACCTTTATATTAACCCTATCTTTTCTCTGCATGTGTACTTAAAGAAAGCAGAGCTTCTTGAATTCTACTCTTTATAAGAGTAAATTTTTGATTATAAATACCTTGACCTGAGGTGGAAAACTTGGTGTTGGACTTCCTCAGAATGTAAGCTAAACATCCTTATTAAATGGCACTCTTAATGCAAGCTGTCTCCTCATTGTATGTGTTGACATAGATTAATAGAGCTACAATGCTGGAACATGACAGCTGGCATCACACAACTTAATGTAACTGTTTTCTGTACTAGAATACGTTTCTTATACTTGAAGTGAGTTGAGCTAGTTGTGGTGTTGTTTTTAAAGGCAAACCTAACAGTAAATGGACTAAATAAGATAGAGGTTAGCTGGATTATTCTTAGCTCTGTAAGAAAAGGGGATGGTTACATTATAGCTTAAATGTTCTGTTGATAACCACCTTCTTAACTTACTTTCCATTTAAGATACTTATCACATCTCTAAGATAACTCTGAATTTTAATTGCATTTGAATAATGTTCTTAAGACTAATATAGATGCTTTCCCCCACCACTTTTTCCTTCTGCCTTCTACCTTGGCTTTCTTCTGTGATGTCATGTTGCTTTCTGATGATTGCATGCAAGTTGTTCTCTTCCCACTTATTTCTTCCCTAGCTCCTCAACCATGAACTGCATTCACAACTCAAGTGAGCTGTGAGGGTGGTTCACATCAGTAGTTAATTAGTGGCTCTAAAAGACTGACTTCTGTGAACAAAGTTGCTTGAGAAATAACAAAAATAGGAAAAGTTGAAGGGTGTGAAAGGGCTGGGTGTCCATCAAGTGGAACAAGAGTAAACTGTTGAAGCAAAATGGCTTTGAAAATCAGACTTTCATATCTTGTATTGATGTGTTGTTTCTATCAGTTTTGAGATATGGAATATGGGAAACTTATAAAATCCAAGTGTATTAGTGGTATGAAAGCTTTTTAGAGTTGAAGCAAAATGATTTTTTTGCTATATATAGAAGCTTTCAGTTGACTTTTTATTTGTCTTATTTCGGTTTTAATATACTCATTCCACAGAATGAACAAGGATGTGAGAGTACCAGATTTTCTTATTCACTAAATGAAAATGTAGGTAGTATTTCCTGTTTTTAAAAAAACCCCACAACATTTTGTAGGGATTTAGCATGCATACACCTCAGATAATCTGCACCAAAGACTCCACCTTCTAGTTGGCCAGAAGATTGCATGTGCTGCAGTGTTGATGCTGGAAGCTTGGAGGGGAGCCTAGAAAACATGAGAACTTACGATATAACTTCACTAGGCTGATAAATTTTAAACTAAATGAAGAAACTGATAAAAATTACTCCTTGGGCTTTTTTATCCAAGGTTAGTCATTACCTTTGTAAGGTAGCAAGTTGATGTTTTGCTTTCTTTAATGTCAACTTGGAGATTGACTTTCATTAGTGGTAATTAATCTCTTAAATCCAAATTCTTACTTATGAAAAGAAATGTAGACTGTCCTAAAGAGCAATAACAAGTTTAATTGAATGAGTTTAGAAAAACTTTTTATGTGTGAATCATTTTCCCCTCAAAGTAAAATAGAGGGGAAAAAAGTCTCTTAGAGAGACTTGAGTAATAATGAAATTGAGCTGGGGGGCAATACTGAGAACAGTGGTGATTCTCAACTCTGTTCAGCTGTGTGCAATGAGGAGTATGTTACTCAAATTACATCTGATTGTGTTAAGATTAGATAATGTTTATAGCTTATCTCAACTTTAGTGAAATCAATTCAGAAAGTAATGTATCACAAATCACAGAAATCTGTCTTTTTTTTTATAGCTGACTGCTGACTTTCAGTTTTCTCCTTTTTGTTTCTCTTTCAGGTTGCTTTTGTTGTTCTAGCGTTTTTAGCAGCTATGTTTTGTTCTTACCCTAATCCAAATCAGGATAAATGCCCTGGAAACTATACTCACCCATTTAAAGTACAGACTGTCATAATAATTGCAAAGGTAATCCTGTGGATTCTGCATGTGTTTTTTGAGCGCTATGTCCACCACCACCACAGCAGAATCAGAAGCAGAGGCTACTTTGTAATATATCGATCAACAAGGCATCTCAAGAGGCTTCCATTGGTGATACATTCTACAGGTGAACTTGTTTTCTTGTTCCTCCTGTAAAGCTTTATGTTCTGATGTGATGAAAGACTGAACAATTATGTATGTCTTATTGTGAACTTTAAAACAAACCACTTTGCATGAGCATTTGTAAAGGCTATTTTATTCAGATGAGCTCTTCTGACTTGCCAGATAAATGTTATAAAGAACTCTTTATAGTACAGAAGTGCCCAGAAGTTGAAGTAACAAACATAGTGATTTGTGTTTAGCTGATGATGATGATGTTCATACTGATTAATCCACTTAGATAAGTGACAAGACTGTGAATCTGTCCAGGAAGTGGCCTCCTGTGGTTTTTCAAGCTTAGTATTTTAGTAAAAGTTAAAAAAGTAAAAACAGATACATCAACTATTGTTTGATAAGTGTCTGAAATGTGTTAAACAAGTGAATTAACAGTCTTCAGTGGGGCTCCATGTAACACTTGGCTCTACTTGCAACTGCATTTTTTCTTTCAATGGACAGTATGTGATGTGTGACAGTGGGGTTTTTTCTTCATGTACTCTATGCTGCACCACTGGCCAGTGAAGCTGAAAGATGTTTCAATAGTCAGCTGCTTTGCTTTTTGTAAAAAAAAAAAAAAAAAAAAAAAAGCCCTCCTTCATTAAATCTAAAGATCCATGTAATTTGAGGGGCTTCTCCATGTGTAAATGACAGCAGCAGGGAACAGCAGTGGCTTTCAGTGTTTTCCTTAGCTGTAAATTTTCCAGAGAACTGGAATAGAAACTCTTCACCAGCCTTGTAAGGTGTGGCCCTACTGCATATAAAACCCTAGCTTTCATTCCATCTAGTCATTAAAAGATATGTGAGAAAACCTTGTTTGAATGTGCAAAACTTCAGGCTATGGCCACTAGATAGAGCTCTAAAAATGCTTTTGGTATGCAGTGACGAGATTAGATTGCAGCAGGCTTAAGAATGTTTTATAATAGTTAAAGGACTGTTTCTGCCTATTGAACCGAGACTGAGGTTATTAAACTTGACTCTTGTCTTGCTTTACCAACTGTGGGCAACTGTAAATATTCAGGTGCAATCAGTTCTGTGCTGTGAACTTCTGATGTAAATCATGTGTAACTCAGAAGGTGGTTAGCCCTAGTACTCTGAACACCCAGTTATGCTAATTGCTATTGATATACCGACAGTTCAGTTGCCTAGTGCAGGAGAACTGTACAGTCCTCTAGTTGTTTTAATGACCTTAATACGTTTAGTGCTTTCTCCAGACTGGCTATAGCATCTGTACAGGAAACAAGAATGTTTCTCATTCTGCATGAGACTTATATGCAGCAGTGTATGAGAAGAGGGACATCAAAGAATTCAAAATAAATTCTTAGGTCTGTAACTCAATGCTTATTCTCCTTAGCTAGTTGTGCTCATCTCAGTTTAAACTTCAGTGACATACAAGTATTAAAGTAATAGCTAGGCAATTGGAAACCTGTGCAAATATCTCCTTTTGAAAGAGTTAGAAGTATTACTTATTTTTATTTTATTAGGATGTACTTTTAAATACACCGAAGTCTCCCGCTTGAAGGAAAATACAGCTTTCATTTCAAACTGAGTGGTATAACCTCTTAGGTATTGAAAGAAAAAAATGAAAGCAGTTCTTAAGATGGTCAGTAGCAGCAAGGCTAGGAACTGTTTAAGTCAACGCATGCTGTATGTTAGGTTTTCCTAATCCAGTTCTTCACCCTCTCTTCAAGTCAGAAAAAATCATTTAAAAAAAAAAACAAACCCTACCATTACAGTGAAATGCTGAAATGAAACTTAGTTTTGCTGCCAGGAGTTGTGAGCTTGCACCACCTGTTAGCTAAGTTAACCAAACAGGCAAGTGCAGTTTGAAGCATTGCAGCCTAATGTGGATCTCCAGGATGAGAGACTAATAAGTTGCTTTTAACAGCTAGTGAAATTCTTATCCCTGAAAAATAATGCTTGTTTTCTAGGTAATGCAGCCCTGCTTTTGATTTTGTCAACCCAGCATTCCTTTCCTGATCACAGTAAAGTGTACCTGTATCTTATCTTGGGAGTCCTGGGCCTGGAGCTGATCAGTTCAATGACATGCTTGGTGATTTACACAGGTGAGAGATGAATTTTGTATTATGGAGTGTGGATTGCTATAATTGCTCCTGAACAGTTTTGTTTGCCCTCAGAGTGGTATGCTTTGGGTATCCCAAGATGATTAACTGCAACTGTAAATAGAAAATGAATCTGTACCTGTGGAAAAGCTGAGGCAAATCCAGTACAAATGGGAAGGCTGTCAGGCTTGATCTGGTTTCTAAGTTTTTGGTAAACAGAAGTGCTTAGCTTAATGCTGTAGATCCATTGAAGTGGCAGTAAAAAAAATTGTTCACAGGACACTTCTGCAACAGACTTCTCTGGTAGTGCATTCTCAATTGCATACATTGTGAGTTGCGAAGCTGTGAAAGCTGGTTTTATCAGCTCCTGTGGGGCTTGCATAGTTGATAGTGTGATATGCCTTGATCTCCAGACTTCTAAATCTCTATTCCGTTCTCTTCTTTACCTGGTCCTATCTCAAAAAGCTTCGGTTCCTCTGTCACTGAAGTGTAAGAATTACCCCTGATGAATGGTTTCTAGGTTGCTTGTATTCCCGCTTAACTGTAGCACTGTTTTCTCTGGCAGGGAGGTGAAACCAGACAGGCAGAATCTTAAGTTTGCTCCAAACTTCAAATCAAACAGTAGGAAAGTTGAAGCATGCCCTTCAGGACTGCATGTGGTTAAACATGAAGTAAAAGCCATTTTCATGGCAGTCAGTGTTTGTCTTAATTAGTGACTTTTTTGTGGTTTTTATATTACCAATTAATTTCAGGAGCCTTCTCTTATAGAAAAGAAAGCTTTGGTGTAATGACACACTAAGTGTTGTTGAACATCTTGGTCATCTAGGAAATAAAACTTATTTTGATTTCAGTATTGTTGCAAAAAACTACAGCAGGAAGTCCCAGCTCTGAACTACATCTCAGTTCTGTATGGCATGTGAGATGCCTCCATGCATGTAGTTTTGTCAGGCTTTCCCTTGAGTTAACCAGCTTTGCTCATGTAGATTTCCTGTCCTGGAGGGAAACATGAGCACGGAAGTTCTAGAGAGCTATTCCAAAAATGCTGAAAGACATCCCTTCTTAGCATAAGTATACTTGCTTTCCTGGGAAACTCAAGAGTCGAGATAAGCTACTAAACATCATTAGAACTTGAGGAGTTCAGTGAAACAGTATTTGTTACCCTGAGACCTCTTGTAGCTCAGTGAGCTTCATTATGTGTCTCTTACCGTAGTAAAAGAGGGTAAGCTGCTGTCAAGGTCGATTTCCTTCTAGTTAGGTCTGAGGCTGGAGTTCTAGAAGAGCTCTTAAATGATCTCACGTTCTGACAACAAGAAGGTTGTCTTCCTTGGCTTGTACTGCCAGTACTCATGAAATCATTAACCAGTTTATACCTAGGAAGGTGTGGGGTGTGATGTTCTTGTTTTTTTTTTTTTTTGAGATTGAGCTGGGGGAGGCTGGAGGAGGGAGTTCAGTAAGTGCTGAAATCAAGGCAAAGGAGGGACAGAATTGCAGTGCAAGTAGGAATGAAGACTGTCCCTTTTGGCAATAGTTACCTTGCTTCCACAGCTGTCTAAGCCTCATTCTCTAAAACATGATTGATGTACAAAGCAAGTGTTAATTATTACATAAAATTTGACTGAAGGTGGGGAAAACCTTTCTAATTACCTTAGATTGCCTTTTCCAGGGGGTAGGTAGTTCAACTTGTTTTCCATCCCAAAACATTTTGAGGTAAGCTAACAGACCACACATGTGTCTGTGTGTGTAATGATTGGTTTTGAGATAGTTTGACACTCAGAAGGTTAAAGACAAACTGTATCTCCTGAAGGTAATAGGGAAGTACTTGGTTAGATTTGACTCTGTTGTAATAGTGACTTTCAGGTAATTTTTTCCCCCCTCTCAGAACAGAGCAGGCTATGTGACAGAAAAAATGAAGCCTCCTTTTTGGGATATTTCAAAGGCAGTCTTCTAGTCTGCTGGAGTGCCCCTTTATAGGGCAGACACTTAGCAGATACTGCTTACTGTTCAACGACTGTATCACTAATGCAGCTCTGCAACTACACCAGCAATCTTGGGGAGCCGAAGGTCATTCTATGCTACAAATTCACAGATATCAACCGCTTGCTTGTGTTGGTAGATAACCCCTAAACTTAGTGGGAAGGTAGTGCCAGTGTAGAGTTAAGTTGCTTCTCTCCTGTGGATTTTTTGCATCTCTACTAGAGTTGCATGTATCTTTAGAATTCATATAGCTGTCTTTTTGTTTAAATATTACTGAATTTAATGCCTCAGAAATGAAAGTGTCATGGAACGCCCAATTGAGACTTTATAATTCATAAAATAGCAAGAAGTAGTTTGCAGAATTATGTCCCATGAAGTACAGCTGCCCTGAATAAAAACTTTCACTCAGCTATGTGCATATATACACAGCTGTGAGCTCTAGAGGTGAGGGATCAAATCTACATGGAATTGCAGGGATTACTCCATAAAAGACTCAATTTATGTAAATCTTTCAAGTGAAGTAGGTGTGCCTGAAAAAAAGATGCGGAGAGCTCTAAATGCAAGTTGAATTAATCTTAATATCATTATTGATAGGGCAGGGGGTCAAACATTACGTTTTACTAAATATATGCACTTATTGACTTTCCTACATCTATCTAATAGTGCATAAATAAGACTACCATTCTCATAAAGCATGTTGGGAATTCCTAGTCTATTCCTTTGTGGTTTTATTTGTAGAGGAATACAGTCATGGAAATAACTAACCTTTGAGCCTAACTTGTAGCTAACCTCTGGAGGGCCTTAGCATTGTTTTAGTAGGGTGCCCTGTAGTAAACCTTATTATATTATTAACTTGTAAGAACAGTCTTTCTCTGCTGCTTTAGTGGAGATTTCTCATGTGGACCAAACTGAAATGGCTTTTCTGGTATTAAATGTAGTTCAGCTGCGTGTGAAGAAATACATAGCTGGAAGTGTATAATCTGGATCTCTGAAGTACATTCCCTTTCTTAATCAGGGGCTGATGTTTGAATAGCTTCAACTATTTTCAGCCTCCTTCCAGAAATAACAACATAGTGTCTGTAGTTTCTCTCACCCCCCCACCTGTCTCCATTCCACATCTGTTATATTTCTCTTAAACTTAATTCACAGATGCCCAGGAATGACTTGGTTTTTTTTAATCAACATTGTGAAGCTTACAGTATAGAATCACCAAGGTTGGAAAAGACTTCTGTGATCATCCAGTCCAATTGTCCACCTACCACAAGTATTTCCCCAATAATCCTTGACCCTTAGTGCAACACTTCAACTTTTCTTGAACACCTCCAGGGATGGTGATTCAACCAGCCTGATCCAGTGCCTGACCATTCTTTCTGAGAAGAAAACTTTCCTGATATCCAGCTTGAACCTCGCATGTCGCAACTTGAGACCATTCCCTCTAGTCGTATTGTTAGTTCCCAGGAGGTGAGGTTGCCCCCCCACCTCACCACAACTTCCTTTCAAGCTGTTGTAGAGAACAATAAGGTCTCTCCTGAGCCTCCTCTTCTCTGGACTGAACAATCCCAGCTCCCTCAGCCGCTCCTTATAAGACTTGTGTGCCAGACCTCTCACCAGCTTCGTTGCCCTTCCTGGAGCATGTCCAGAGGCCTCAATGTCTGTCTTGTAGTACGCAGCTATCAAAGAGCCACTCTGTTTTGTTTACTTAATAGCTTTCTGTACCAAGTCTCCTAGTTCTGGAACAGGCATACAAGCTGAAGCTTCTTAGTAGGTGGTCTAGTTAAAATAGTGTTTATGAAAGAGTTTATAAAAGAACTTGTGACCTAGATACAACACTAGTATCAAAACTTCCTACAACTGTTTTTAATTGTATGTTGCTTAATGTATGGCCTGAACTTAGGCACTGAATCTCAGTTCCATCTCAAAGGCAGTTGAGGTTTTTCCCTCCCTTAGGAGACAAACTCAACTTCACACATGCTAAGCGGTGTGTTTAAGCTCCCTCTTCAGGTCTTCACTTAGTCTTTGAGCAGCAGGACTGAAAGAATATGAAAGAATATTTATAATCAAAGCTGTATTGGTGATGAGTAAATTCTGCTTTTGTTTCTTTCTCCCCGCTCCCAAAATTTCCACATTTCCTACTCTAAGGCAAACTTATCTGTTACAGATTTGTTTTCAACTTGGACTGTGGTGATAAAGCTTCTTTGTTACTTTCTAAATATTGTATGAATTTGTTTCTTGTAGTGAAAATAAGCAACTTCAATCGTGCGAAGCCGAGACCTGACATAATTGAAGAAGAAAAGATGTATGCTTACCCTAGTCACATTACCTCAGAAGTTGGATTTGGGTAATATTTTTCTGTACTAATCCTGTTATGTGTTCAACTGTGGTAATGCTGACTGAAGTAATTGTGTTACTTTATGTAGAAATATTTGTATTGTATTAAATCTGTCAGCCACAATAGGTGTGGGAAAAATAGTTCTGAAAGGAGTCATAGATCTAAGGCTGCTATTGTACACACACAGGTGAGAAATGAAGTTTCGTGCTTTTATATAGAAATAGCAATTTCTTTATAGATGCAGAAACTATCAAAAATGAGACAGGAATTATTTGACCATTTAAAGCTGTTTGCATCAGTCTTTAATGTACTATGAATAACTGTGCTTAATCTCTTTATAATTGGCTTGAAATGCAAATGGAAGATAAATTTTAGTGTCTTATACTGTTGTTTACAGTGTGCCTCCAGAAGTGCAGCTTCTTCAAACAGTTCTTTCAGACAAGAAAACAAATTGTAGACAGCTGATAGATAAATAAAAATCCATGGCTTTGTTCAGTTGCTGGCACAGAACAGCACATTAGAGTAAGGGAGTTAGAATATATTTCCAGTTCATGAAGGAATTATAAATGTGGATAAGCCACTTGAGACGAGTTCTTACTGATACAGAAAACTAGCCAGCATTAACCTTACAAGCACTGAGACTATCTTTTTTCTACCTGTGTCAACACCTGGTTGCTGAAGTGAGCTTGGTGATGACTTAACAAAAAGCCAAGTCCAACCTGGATTTCCATGTGAGAATTTTTCCAAACTTTCCAATACAGTGTGACTTGCTTTTACTGTAAGCCACATAAAATTTGCAGTGTAGAAGTGCAGAGATGACTACTGCTTAGCCCTCCCCTACGTATCACAAATGCGGCCTTGCAGATGCTTTCATGGAACTTGGAAGTTGAGATTCAGGATACAGGAAGGATTTAGAGTTGTCTTGCTATTTTGATGCAATGTCTGACTTCCATCTTTATATCAACATTGTGGCAAATGCATGGGGGAATTCACTTCTTTCTTGTTTAACTCTTCCCCTGAGAAATCCTCAAGTGCTCAGAGAAGTTTGCAACAATGACCAGCAAAGGAAAAGACTCTGATCCCTTGATTAAAGAGTGTAAACTTCCTCTGAGAACTGATTACAAAACAGTTATTTTAATCCAGGTCTGTACAGTTCTGACTCTTTCCTTTGAGGTCTATTGAAAAGTGAATCCTGTTAGCCATTCAGTTGACCTTCATTCTATGAATGCTTTATCAATATTGTGATCTCCATGACCTAACCTACTGATCAGGAGCTGTTCTGGTGCATTCAGTTGGTAGTGCAGATTAGGGTTAGGGTTGTAGACTTTGTCTAAAAGGCTTATTTTTTTTCCACCAGCTTAACCACAGTGGGTTTAAATTGTACTACTTCCACTCAAGTTGTCAGTGCACTTGAACTATGGTAAGGGCATTGCTACTCAGAGTGCTGCAAGGCTGACTTTCTAAGCTCCAGGGTGCTCATTTGTGTATTAAGAGGGCAGACTTGCAAGTCAGCCAGCAGCAAATAATGAGTATGGGAAGACTGAAGTATTCTTGCAGACTTCAGTACCTGTAGTATCTTAATTTCTGATTGCAGATTTGACAGTTCTGTAGTCTTACAGATTTTCTGAAAAAGCTTTGTTTTTCTGTGCTGGTTAAATAAAGCAATGTTACAAAGGCTATATGGAAGCTGGAGATACTCTAAGCTGAGGGTAGCTGTGTGTGAGGCGCTGGATCTGAAGTAGCACAGATGTTAGGTGCTAATGCTGTTAGAGTATTAACAAATAACATCACTACTCTTCTAGTGCAGGTTAGTCAAGCAGCCTTGTACTACTATGGTTCTTCTGTACTGTCCAGCAGGAAGAAGATAACTTGCTTATGCAAACACAGCTCAAAGTTTAGCCAACCTCTTGTACTTCCTGCCCTCTCATCTATAAATGAGATTAGGTATAAAGATAGATTGTTTTCCCCTTTGAAAAGCAGTCAAGATGTTCAGAAGTAAAACTGAAGGAAGCAATTTGTTACAGTATTGGTTAACATGCACTGACCTTTCATATGTCAGTAAGTTATCTCTTATGGAAACATGTATTCACTTTTGTTCTTTCAAGGGAAAATTCAAGTTTAGAAGAGATAGTTGAGAAGCAAGGAGATGTAATAGAATATCTTCAGCGACACAATGCACTGCTCAGCAAGAGACTATTGGCACTAACATCTCAGCAACTCAAAACTTAAACACTTGGAGAACTGCTGCTGGAGCTCAGGAGAGAATACGAGGCAATACAATATCCAAACGGACCTGTATGGATGACTCTTCCATCTTCTTTCACATTTTGAAATAGAACTTAAATTGCAAGTATGAGCTCTGCGTACACTGTAAACCTGTGACAACTGGATTTAATGGCTTTTTTCACATCAGTTCTGAGAGAATGTTCAGGAACTTTAACATCTTACAAATTAAAAATCCTTTCAATTGGACTTAAGGTAATGCTTTAACTTTTTTCAGTTGTTGCTATTTTGCACTGGTGTGCAAAATTTTTGAGCTTTAAGTTACTGAAGTACTTTCTAGAATACACATTTGTTCTCAAATAAGACCTAATTTTGCAGAGGATGCCTCTCAGCTGAACTGTACTGAAGCTGGGATTTTTGGATGTATGTGTTCAATCACTGAACTTCATTATTTCCAATGTTAAAGGTGTTTACTTTGGACAGGATTATCGAAGTATGATACTTGCTTTCTAGATTTGTTTTCTCCTTTGCCCAGTAAAGGAATGAAGTTGTTTCCTATGCCAGCAGGAATATTTAGGATCTAGTTTAAAAAAAACAAAAAAGGCAGAAGGGGAGGATGGTATCCTAAGATGTGTTGTTGCCACATGTGAGACTTGAGTTTGAGATCAGCAGTTTGAGCAGCTGATCAGAATGCTGCCTTTAGATAACAAAAAGGTGTCTTCAGGTCTGCTGATTCTCCTGTTACTGAGATTGTGTGTCAGCAAAGACTAAACAGGATTCTTTCTGCCTGCCAAACGAATATGCAAATGGTTGAAGTGCTCTCATTGACCCTGTCACCAATTCGTGTTCAATGGGGTTTAAAGTTAGATCCTGTTAAAAACGCTGTCCAAGTTGCATGTATTCTTGCTCTATGCTTCAACTCTTCAAAAATGTCACTGTCTTAATTAAAGCTAAAATGTGAATGTGTGTGGTGAAAATCAGAAGGAGGTAGAATGGCCTTCTGGAAGTGGAAAAACAAGAGTTTTCAGTTCTAATAGAATAGGCTTATTGGGAAGTGTGGTTAAAAACCGTTCTCTTCAGATACTTTGTCTACCACTGTAGTCTAAGCATTATTTTAGAAGCAAATGTCTGTGGGAAGACAGAATAATTACTGGTCAAAACTGGGAGGAAGATTGCCATGAGGAGTGGTCTTGTGGTTGAATATGAGGGGAAAGAAACATAAATTCTATTTTTTTACTGGAACACAACTTCAGAAATAACTAAACTGTCTAGGGTAATAACAAAGATGGAGATTGTCATAATGAGAAAACAAATGTTGATATTTTGCTGCTATCTAACACTAAACTGTACCCCTTAATTGTTGTTGTTTTTTGAAAATAAAGCCATGATTTTATAGTAAACATAGAAAGGATATAAATGTTTTGCTTTTAGAACTCAGGTCTCATTGTGACTGTATACTGACTTACGTAACTGCTATGAAAAGCAGTAAACTGTGACTGAAGTTCATGTACAATAAATACAACTAAGGGAAACTGAGATGCCATTACTACTATTCTGTAAGACCGTAGCATGCTGTGAACAGCTGTAAGCTGCTGAGTTCAAAAGAGTTCAAGGCTGAGATGACTGAACTTGATCTCTACACACACCTTCCCCTTTTCTTAAAAACAAACAAAAAAAACCAGTAGGCCCGATGCCCATACCAACTCAGGTAAGTAAGAATGTTTCTAAGAAGTGGAATTAAGGGATAGATGGGTACAGTGAAGGGAAAATGTGTTTTAGGAAAGTAAGCCTTAAGCAGAGTTGCAGCAGGGAAGGTTTAAATTAGATACAAGGAGGAGTCTTTTCTTGGAGAGAGTGGCCAAGCACTGGACCCAGGCTGCTTCGTGTCCCCATCCATCAAGGTAGTGAAGAGGTGTGGATGGGGCCCTAAAGGGATGTAGTTCAGTGATGGAATACTGTTAGACTTGATGGTCAGCTGTTTTCAATGCAGCAGATGCTGTGCTAAGCTGAATAGCAGCACCAGCCCTGTTCCTGTGGGCAAACACAAGGTGAGGGGCAGCTTTCTGTGTATGCATCTCCTGCTCTGGTCATGTCCCTGTATGAAGCATGCTGTAGACTGTGGGTGTTGCTGAACTGGAGAAGCAGAGAGCTACCCCCATTCCAGCTCTGAGCCTGGTGTTCTACTGGCAGTGCTGCACTTTGCTTTTCTGAAACCCACTGCTTGCTGTGAGCTTGGCATGGGATGTTGGGTGTCTGACTGCTGGCAATGACTCAGAGTTGTTCCCCAAATGTTCATGTTAGTAGTGTTTTGGTAGCTTCAGGCTGGGATGTTGAAATGAGCAAGTGCTTTTTGTTCTGCTGCTTAATAGTGCCTAGTGGAAAATATCCTGTGAAGCCACCTCCGCATTTCACCTCACGCAGGGAATCAGACTGCCAGACTTTGTAACAGAACTTCCATCCTTTAGGGTGCTATACAAATTTCTTATGCAGTCAAGCAGCTTCACCCTGCAGAAGGTCATCCTCGCTCTAGGAAAGAAAGTGGTATTGAAGAACAAAGGCAGGCAGGCAGACAATGATCTGACCTTGAGGTAACTGGAGAGATGTTTAGGGGGGAAAAAAAAAGCATCATCAGCATTGGAATTTGTTAGGCTTCCAGGCATGGTTGTTAACTAAAGACAGGCTCCAGTGTCTGTGCTGTCCAAGTCAGAGCCATTTCCCGCTGCACAAACATTCAGCAAGCTGATTGCTAGCAGGGAAGATAAAGGCCATCTGCAGTAGTAAGAGATCAGCATGCTAATTGTACTTGTCTGATGATAGTCAGGCACTTGAAACTTATTTACCATGCTAATACTGCTCCCGATTGACATTAATGCAAATCTTATGTGACCCTTAACAAAATTTGGCTTTGTGTCTACAGCTACTGAGATATTTATAGCCTATGTGTGGCATAAGGGAAATATTTCCAGTCTTTATTCTTCCATAAATTTCCTTTTTTCATTTTGGAAAGGGAAGAAGTGAATTGTTTATTCTTTGGGAACAAACTAATCGGCTGTTTCTCACCACAGCCTTACGTTTACCTCTATTTCCTGTTGGTTCCATGGAACTGCAAGACCAGGCGTTAATTCTGAGTTGCAGAAAAATTCACATTTTGGCTTTCAGAGTTTGAGGGCTGAATAGACCTCTGCTCAGGGCTTTCGGTTGTTGGGATTCCATCTATGTAATCTCAGTTCTGAATCTGAAGGGACAGTAACCTTGCTTTAAACAGATTTCCTTTATACACTTACATGCAAATGGAGAATTCAGCTGTTCTAGCATTGTGTCCAAATACTGCATGTTTATGTATCTAATCACACTGTACCATGGAAAACTGTTTTTGTCAAGGAAAGCTTATGTTGCACAAATCAACTACAGAATTTCAACAAAGTCAAGGGCAAGTCTGACTCGGCTGAAAACAAGGTCCTTTGAAGCCCTATTAAATGTAAATGACAACACAGTATTGTGCAGTAGCAGCATCACTAGGCTCTTAAACTGCAGTGTTGAAGACATCTAGCTAGCACTCAAATTTACTTAGTGTCTGACCTGTGAAGGGAGAAGCCACTGCATGTTTTCCTTTCTGCTACTCTTCACACTACTTCCAGACTTTTTGTCCTGAAATAAGGGAAGGTCTTTTCCTCTAATTCATGAGATCATTTGGATTCTAAGACCCAGCACCCTGAGCTAATTAAAAATCTTGCTTATTCTATTACATATTGGCAATGCATGGTCTGGAATCTTCTTTAGTCTTACGGTATCAGGTCATGTTAGAGCGTGCTGTGATTATGTAAGCAGTAGTTTTGAAATAAGTTGTTCTTATGACTTTCACCAGAATTTAGCATTTTTATTTGTGAGAAATCCAGTAAGAAAAGGTTTTACATATGGATCCCATGTCAATTTACAGTAAAAATAGGAAAAAAAATTGTTTTCTTTAGGTGCATCACCTTTGACATCAGAAGAATAGCAATTCTGAATAGCATACAAAGATTATTTAAAAGGAAGCGTTGTTATTTGAAGTGCATACTTTTTACAAAATATACAATCAGCTAGCATATAAACATACCTATCAAATATTGCCATCCATGTCTTTCTCAAAGCAAATCTTGTTATCATGTTAACAGACATTTAAAATAATATTGTAGAGACTGATGACGGGCTTCCTAGGATGCTTTGGTGAGTGTCGTATTTCTTTTTATATTCATAAAAGAACATGCATATATAGCTCTCTGGTATTAAATCTATATACCCATTATTAAGATAACCATTAAATAGTTACTCTTGAGATTTCTTGCTTTTCATAATCTCTGCTTTAGACATACAAGAAGGCTAAGTTAAATTAAAAAAAAAAAAAAAAAACTAATTTTAATGGCAGCATGCTTCTAATTTTGGAAAGTAACTCCAAAGATTTACCTCCGTGGCTGTTTGTTGGTATAGACAAGTTTGACTGTTTTGATGGCACTGTCAATTTTTTCAAAAATCCAGAATAAGGTGATGTTAAACTCTGTGTGTTTTCTATATAGAGAAATTTGAAACTCTTGTCCTACTTTTCCAGTACAATTCTGACTCAGGTTTCAAACTCTTAGAGATAAGGGGTTACAAGTAGAAGTTGATTAGGAAGTTTCAACTATCCAGTCTTAATGATTATGGATATTTCACTTATTAGTAACTATGCTTTATGAAACAGAATTCTAATACTGAATTTAAATAATTACACTGCTAATCTTTGCTCATCCTTACAACAGTTTCCTCTTTTTATGAAACTTTCAATATTTAAACCCAGTGCGGTGTCTTAAAAATCTGGACACAACTACATTTCTGATTTATTTTAGTTTTCCTTAATGAAAGGGCTGCCATGTTTTGCTTTATATGTAGTTGGTAATTTCTGCAGATATAAAAAGCTGTCAAAAGCTTATTTTTAAAAATAAAAAGTGAAATAAAAGTTAAGTTTATTCTTGACCTCTGGTGCAGAGGAGAACAGCTTGTTTTTCAAGTTCTTATTCACTGTAGTGCCACGTTCCTAGTATTCCATTCATTTTAATCACAGGAATAGTGTACTACAGAGCACCGGCAGTGATCAGACAAAGGTTTCTTTTCAATGGTCTATTTTTATGCTCTATTTATAATGCTGCCGTGAGTATTTTAGGAAAACTACTACTGAACAAGTAGATCTGTATTACTGAGTTTTCAAAAATGTTTTAGCTGCCTGGTTTGACAGCCCAGTTTAAGGAAACAAATGAGAGGCTTTGCAGTAACAGCTCATTAAACAGCAGGATGGGCCTGACCTTAAGGCCTGACTTGGGAGACTTGAGTTATCAGTTTTGCAGTAGATTTTGCATGACCCTTGGCTAATCTCTTATCTCTGTGTGCCTTAATTCTCTACCTAGAGAATGAGGGATAATACTCCCTTTACTTTCTTATATCATAAATTCTTCACTGTGGGAATGCTTAGTGAAACAGCTAGGAGTACTGGCATGGTGCTGACTTTGGTGCTATTTACAGTAGCACATTCTACATTTCTATTAAGATAAATTCATAAAGATGAAATGTCAGGTGTTAAAACATACTTATCATTAATACATGAATGTACTAACTAAAAATGGACTTAAACAGTTCTGTGTATAAGTCTGACATCATTTCACACTAAATATTGCCTTACACGCATAGCCTGAGTTGAATAAGGTCAACAGCACATCCAATTTCTTCATCTAAATAGTATAGACCGTTAAGAGTCTCTTTGGACAAATCCTTCTTCGTGCCACTGGAAATACATTTCAGTTATCTGATGTTTGATTTGGTCTTTAATATTCACTGATCATTGTGAGATTCAAATAATGTAGATTTCAACCAGTGAAGTTTCATGTACAACCTCCCCCCCATCACCTCCCCTGTTTCTCCCTTCCCCCCCACTTCTAGGATATGAATCATGGGCCTTTGTTCCAGGTCATGCAGAATGTGATACACAGGACTGCTGAAAGTGTTCATTTCAGATGGACTGCCTCAAAACAGGATTGTTGTGGCTCCACCAGGTCAGCTGTTGGTGAGCGGTACTTAGAATGAGCTTCTCTATCAGTGCAGTTGTTGCAGCTTCCTCCTTTAAGACACTGAAAAGCCCACTAAGAAATTGCTGAAGAGAAAAAAATGAAATAAAATATATTAGTTACAAAATACATGGTTGAAATTTGAGGGAATTTCTCTTATTTGGGAAATTTCAATTAGAAAGGTAAAGGAAAAAAGTAAATAAGATAAAAGCATCTCACTTTTCCCCAGCTTTTTGTTCTAACTTTTCTGTATGTTAACTGATGAAAAATCAAGTTCAATCCCTTCATCGTTTAAAATGTGAAAAAGAGAGGCTGCTGCATTCATTACAGCTTCCAACCAACTGCTGAAATTCAGGATTAAGGGTCCATCCTGTTTGCATCTGCAATTAGCTTTATCCATATGTACAACTCCATTGAGATCAATAAGATTACTCAGGTGAGTCAAGTTACCCAGGCATGTAAATATTTGCTGAATTAGGACTAAAACTGGAAGGGAACGTAAATGTAGATGGTAAATCCTACTTAAGATAAAGGAGCTGAGCACCCCCAGTGCTGACTAGGGTTAACAGTTAGTTCAGGTGCTTGTCACCCCTTATTCCCCAAGTCAAGCTTTGTGTATTTCTAAACAGCTTTATAAAACAGAATTCTTACTAAATGCCTATCAAATATATTATGTATTAACAAGCATAGTTTTGCTTCGTCACTGACTTTTTTTAATATGAGAAATCAGCTCTCTATATCAAAGGAGATAACTGAGAACAGCTTTTATCTTGATATTCTATAGGGAAAACAGTTGCAGTGTAAGTGCGCACACATCATGCAGCTAATGCACTCAAGCAAAATGCATGACATACAGCTTCAGAGCACACTAGAGAAAATGTAGTTGTTCTCCACACAGCCAATACCCATTCTACTGACTTGAAGAGGAAGAAGGGGAGTTAAGTTGCTCTTCTTAGGAACTGAAACAAGCCATTCAGATGTGATCCAAGAATCAGACCTAAATTCCCCTGTCTCTGCCATTGAACTAATTTTGCTTCTGCGTGCTGAGTGAATCGATCTGATTGCTTATCTTTTAAGGTTTATACTTAAGTGAGACTCCCTCACCAATTTGAAGTGGCTCTTGTCAAAATGAACAGAGCGATGAGACACGGCAGTCCAACATCCTCCTCACACATCCCTTTCCACTTGCAGCTCAGTTTTCTGCCCCTCATTCTGCAGCAAGACTGAGATTAAACTTCAGGTATGGTAATCTTTATCGAGTCTCAGAGATGTGCCAGTTTAACGTTCCATATGCGCATACCACATGTTTACAGGCCAGCACTATGCAGCAGAGTGGTGCCTTTTTGGAGGGTTGTGTTGGGAGTGGTGAGCTCTCTAAGCAAGGCAGTTTATGCATTGACAAGAGTCTTGGTATAAGTTTGACTTCGGGCTCCTTTTCGCTCTTAAATACTTAGTAAATCGAAACATCTTGGTTCCACCGTGTGCAGGTTCTGCCATCGTTTATTTATGATGCTGCCAAGCCTCGGCCTACAGCATTATTTTGATACATGAGTTTAGAAGATGCAGAACTACTGACTGCATGTTTTATTCATCTTTAAATTGGAAGAGCCCCGGTTTCCTTTTGAAGCCTGCCCTATTTGCATATGCTACCTGCGTGCTTCTGCAGTCACTTAGTATTTGAATGTATATGCCCTCATCAGCTGTAAAGCATTAATGTTTAGCACTTGTATAGCCAAGGATCGCAAAGTCTTTCACCGGCAAGAGTTACAGTCCCCTTTGAAGTGAGTGAACGGCACTGCCTTCATCTCGCTGACAGCAGAGCGCTGCCAGGGCCAGAAACCCGCGGACAGCTCGGCGCTCCCTGCGGGGCGGCCACCTCAGACCTCGCGGTGTCTTCTCAGCCCCTCGCGGGGGCGGATGGAGCACACGCACCTCAGAGCCCTATTTTCAGAGCAAATCCCTGAGCCTGGAGACTAGGCGAAACCACGTCTGTGGTTTGGTTAGAAGCGTCCCCACAGCGACGCCGAGGGAGGGCTGGTGCCAGCACCCCGCCTGGCTTTACGAGCGAGCATTACCTTGCCGAGCTGGGCCGGGCGCTCAGGGAAAGGGCACGCGGGAGTGGAGCGGCATGCACCGCCGGTGAGAGCAGCTGTGTCGGTGCAGCTTCCTACGCAGGGCCAGGTTGGCTGCGGGAGAAAGAGGCAGGACGTCAGGCAACTACTGGAAGTTTCACCCTCCCTCTCGGCGGGCGCCCCGTCCCGTCGCAGACGGCCGCGCTGCTCCCCGCGGTTCTTTTCGTCCACGGGCGCGGGCGGGCCGTGACACCCAGTCGGCAGCACCCGCCCGCTGCTGCAGCCCGGCCCTGTTTACCCCGAGGTACGCGCGGTGTTAGCGCAGGTGCGCCGCGCACACGCGGGCTCCGAACCGCCGTCCCCAGGGCGGGAGGTGCGGGCAGCGCTTACCCGGTCTCTGTGTGGCGGCAGGTAGCAGGATGGCCAGGAGCAGGAACACGACACACAGCAGCTGCCGGAGCCTCATCCCTGCGGTCCGCGTGTGTACAGAGCGTCCGTGCCGCCCCCCTCACCCGTGTCACATGCCAGCGGCAGACGCTCTGCCAGCCGGGCTAATAGCACGGAGCGGCCGGAGCCTCCCTCTTTTCCCCGCTCCTTTCCTCCCTCTTCTTTTTTTTTTTTTCCCCCCTCTTGTCACTCCCCCTTACTTTCCATAAGCAAACAATGAAGGAATGAGAAGCCCGTGTACACAGCGGCTCCCGTCAATAGGCGAGGAGCCTCCCGAACAATGCCGCCGCTCCGCTTTACATTCAGCCCGGGCAGGGAGCGGGCTGCCCCGTGCCCCCTCCCCTGGAGCCAGCGGCGCCCGGCGGGGCAGGAAGCGCCCCCTTTGTCCCGCGCCGCTCCGCAGGCAACGAGCCGCCAAGCGGCCGCCATTCAGCGCCCGGCAGCGCTGCGAGGCCTCGGGGGCCCTTTGTGCCGCTAAGCGCTCCCCGAGCACCTGAATGTGCCGGGGGCCATTTCCCAGCGGGGTTTGGGGGGTATTGTAACAGTTACAAGGAGGCGGTGTTGGGAAAAGCTGAAGTTGGGACCTCCCGCGTTTGGTGCTTTTGCGGTGGTCTGTGTGCAGGCAGGAGTGGGGCTGTTCTCTTTCTGTTGTCCCACAGCCTGGTGGTGGCTTGGGATGCCCTTCCAGGTGACTGTGAAAATAAAAATCTGAGCCTTATGGGAAAAAGCTACCTTTTTAAAGTAAGCCATAAAGAGTAAAATTCTACACCACGTTGTTAATAGAAAAGTATCCTCTAAAGCGCTCTATAGCTCTTAAGAGTGGAGTACACTTTTTAAGGCAAGTGCTCCTGGGTTTTTCCCACTGTTGTGGGCTTCCCCTTTTCCACACAAGCTGTTTCACTGGACAGCACATCCTACGCCCTCCTTGCACAGCTGCACGCCATTACTGCACTGCTTCATTTGTCCAGGTAAAGTGTGTGAAATGAGAGGAACTTGCAGCTCAACACATAGCAGAAGCAGCTGTTAGATGCTGTTACTTTAAAATTACTTATATTATATATTATTACTTATATTTGGAACAGTTGCTGGGTAAGGTATATTTGACAAGAGAGAAACAAGGGAAATCCTCCAGTTATTGATCACACTGATCTGTCACAAACAGCAGGCGCTTCCCAGCATCATTTGTACAGGTTGTGTCTTGTCTCTGTACAACCTCTGACCTTTGAACTAGGCTTCTCATGAATATCTAACATGTAGCTAAGCCTTGATATCTCTCCGAGGGTTGCCTTCGCAGCATCCCCAACTCCTCCTCCCTTAGGGACAGGGCTGCTGCAGGGTGGGACACATCACGTGGATTAGGACGCCCTGACCTGAAAATGGTGATGACCTTCAATCAGCATTAAGCAGTATTCAGTTGAAACTCATAATCTTGAAGTGAAAAGTAGTAAAGGCTTCCAAGTGAGAGGTAGTCTGTAAACAGTTAAAAGGAAAGAAAGAATGCATAGAACATTGCCAGTCCCTCCAGCTATCCAGACCTCTTCTGCACCTGTATCTGTTGAAGTTTACAGACATTCTGAGCATTTTCAGGGGTTTCAGTAGGACACAATATTGAAATGCAACATTTATGGTTTTTTTTTCATCCATAGATTGCTATGAGCTATTAATCCCATAGCTACTCTGTGCTAATGTTTGCAATGATTTAATTGAATAATTGAGTCCAAGTCCCTGTAATATGTGCATCACGTTTGTTGTCATTTTGATATACCCTAGAAGTGATTTTTGGATGCTTATTCACTGGAGAAACTTCAAAATGTGTTATATTTTCACTGTAGAATTTGTACTTCTTTTGCAAGCAGCTTTCCTTCAGGTCAGTACTTACATATGGTGTACCACTACCTGACATTAGGCAAAGCACAGGCAGATACTTTTTTACATAAAGTTGTCTTTTCCTGATTACAGGTGGTATATATGACAAGCGTTACACTGAGAGGATCAGAAGCACAGGAGATAAAGTAATAGGCAGCAGCTGGAAAACTGATGGGTAAAGTTGGATGATAACAACAGGAGAAGATAATTGGGCACTCCTTTGAAAGGACTAAGAGATTAATTAGCATTCTCTTCAAGACTGGTAATTGAATCCAGTTTCTGAATCCTACCTTTCCTTTGAATGCCGACGCATAACTGTATAGTCTAGTGAAAGATGATGTTTTTTGCTAGCCCTTGAAAAAAGATTTTGAATACAGTCAGTATAAAATGTTAAATAAAGCTTATCAAGCACAAGATTTGATTGTTATAGATGATAATGCTGTTTTCAATCTCATTATCTCTATAGCTTGGGATAATATATTTCCAACATAAAGGTACTATAAAAATGCATTGATGGTTGTAAATCTCTACTGTGCTATGTGAAAATGTGCAGAATGCTGAGTAGAATGATGAGAAAAATGAAAATTTTTTTTTTTTTTTTTTTTTTTTTTTTTACTTAGAAGCGTCAGATAATATTTAACATCAACATTCTAATCACATTTTCTAATTTTGTGTTCCCTGGATCTGCCCATCCTGCTGATCCTGAGGAATTATTTCACTAAACGGACAAGAACAGCGATAGAGCATCTACTTCAAAAGTATTTGGTAAGCCAAATAATCACATCCTATGGCACATGTCATTAGGGCAAGTTCTAGAGTTTTCTTAGTTCCTTTATATTAAGTTAAGAGGTAGTATATGAGCTGAGCAACAAATGAAAGCAAAAATTAAAAAAATATATATGAGTTGCTGCTCAAGGGGAAAAAAAAAGTTGGTGAAGAGATGCTCAAAGGGATAGGTTTTGATATGTTGTTTAGACATCAGTAATGCATTTTTTTTTAACCACAAATTTCATTGGGATTATTATCTCGTGGTTTTATTGGGTGTGTATGTGTTTGACAACCACTAGCATGCAGGATGTCTTTTTTCTGACTGGAGTGTAGAATCAGAAGATGAATATTATGTTTGCCTCCTTCCTCAACTATGGTTGTGGAGGATATACTTTCTCCAGACAAAGCTCATCTGCTTGAAAGTTATGATTAGATGGGGAAATGATGTACTTTCTGTCATCATTTTGTGAACTGTACTTGGAAACTAAATCCTACTCAGAAATTAAACCCCCTTCCTTAACTTTTGCATTTTATGCTTTTTTTTTTTCTTTTTTTTTTCTTTTTTTTTCTTGAGGAAATCAGCTTCCCTGCCTGTTTGTGCTCAGCTGCATTTCCTGCCTGGGGGATGCCTGTGCTCCGGAAGGAGAAGCTGTGTGAGTTGTTCTCCAGGCAGAAGGAATGCTCACCGGTTGGGGTGGTAACTCGACACTAGACAGATGTGCTCAAGGAAAGGAAGTGGGGGGTGACTCAGATTAGGCTAAATCGTCTACAACTTTGCCCTTTTTTTCTTTTTCTTTTTCTTTTGAGAGAGAGAGGTTTTCCACATAAGCTGTAGAGATGCAGAAAGTACCTTTTGTTTAATTTTAAACTGGGAAGAAAATTCACTGTGTCCTGTGGTACAAGACAGAATTAGAATGAACAGTGCAAGAGAAAAACATTTGCTGGTAGTCTTCAGTCTTTCTTGCTTCTCTGGCGTATATCTAGAGGACTGATTTCATTTAATACAATGAAAGTAATACCAGCCATGCACCTGAATAATCACCAATCTCTCCCAGATAAATGATGTTTTTAATGATTACATACTGAACTGGTGGATTTCCTTTTTTCTTTAAGAAAACACGTACTCTTATGAACTTCAAGTTGCACTTATTTTTCAGTTGCTTTCTGAACTCAAGAAGCTCAAGAAGAAATTTTGAGTTTAAAATTTATCTAGAAAGTATATATATAATTTTAATAGGAAAGCAAAGAGGGGAACTCTCAAGAAGCAGTGCCTGTGATCCCTACCAGAGTGACCACATGTTCTGTTTCAGCCCTGAGAAGCAGCCGATCGGTCAGATTCTTTTCTGTCGCTAGTCATAATTTCAGAGCTTTTTTTAATTTAAAGAGACATTTATGTTGTCTCAAATTAATGACATTTAAGAAAAAAATGCAATGCTTGCAGAGCGCAAGGTTCTACAATTAATTTTTATTTGCCATTTAACATTCAAATATGCCTTACATATTTGGACCCTTCACGCTGTAGAATTCAGCAGGAGAATTCTTTAAAAGGTATTTTTCATGTTACAAGGAAAACTCTTATTTGTAATCATGCAAATAATCAGAACAAGGTTGTGCTAAAAGCATTTGGGAAGGAGAATTGCTTACTGCAGTCTTTAAAATACACGTTAGTGTATAGAAAAGAAATGTAGATATATTCTTGTTCAGAAGTCAGTTTTAGAGCTTCGCATGTGATTGGAAAAATCATTATTTTAATCACAGTGTATCCAGCTATTTGTACAAATTTCAGCAAGCCTTTCAGATAGAAAGACTCAATTTCCTGGAGATAGTTTTCTACATAACTGATCTTCTGTTTGGGATCTGGGCAGCCATTAGCCAAAGCAATACTTTAATTCAGATAGCGTTAGGAAATGCTTGGCAAATTTCTATAGAGATTAGATGAGTAATTACTTGAGAGAGAATTTCAAATGACTCTCCAGCCCTTTGCATATTTATACATTTGACTTCGGGTAGTAAATTTCCTTTTAGTTTCAGTAGAATTTTTCAGTGTTGCTTGCTATTTATCATTAGGCATATGGTGCCACATAGAGCAGCTCTGTAGGAAGAAAGAGCTCATGTTCCCGTGATGGGGTCTGGTGCAGTGTTTTACTGTTCTGAATTGTTCTCTTCCTTAATCTCAGCATTAACCCTCTGCAAGCCCAGTCACTGACTTGCAGGGGAAATGTGCACTTTATGCATGAGTTTTCCCATGAGGGTTTGGACCTTCCTAGGCCAAACCCTTTGAACTTTGCCTTCTGGCAAAAAGATTACAGCTCTGTCTTGCTCTTCATCAACAGCTAGGCTGTGGTCTTTTTGTAATTTCCCTGTCTGAATTATTTCTTTATCTGTTGTGGTCAGGAAGGTCAGCCTTTCTGTTGCTGATGCAGCTGGTGAGAACTGCAAAAGCACAGAAGTTATGTATGATTTTTTTACTTTTCCACCCTTCAGGCAAGCTGAAAAACAGGAATTCCAATCTTATAGTCAAATAAAAGACAAATAAAAAAAACAAATGGAAAGGAAAAGAGGCATAAAAGTCAAACTTTTGTTTAGGAAAATGTTGAATTCCTCACTGAATTCCTACATTGTTTGTCCCCGCACTGCCATGCAGGAAATGGCAATGTTTTCCAGCTGCATATTATACAGCTTTGTTTGTTGAAATGTTTTGCAGTTCTTAATGAGGATACTAGCACCTTTGTGGTAACTAGCCTCAGGTATTCTGTAGATATTTTATACTTCTAATAACAGATTTTCCAAGGAACAAGTTTTATGTTGCAGACTTGTGATACCTGGCCATGCCAGCATCTTTTTTTAATTATGTGTGCTGTGTAGTTCAGTTAGTGTCCAGCAGTAACAAAGTTTACTCAATGGAACTGATTGCTCTGAAGAAGTTGTCAGTGCTTTAATTGTTGCGCTAGCCAGATACCTTCCCTGGTCAGTGCTTGCTGCGGGCCTTGTACTGTAATAGTCCTACCATTTCTCCTCCCGTTGAAGCTGCACTGGTAGGGAAGGTGGGAAATTTTCAGGTAGAAATACTAATATAAGAGCGTTGTCTAGCACTGGCTAGTTTTGAAAGGCGATGTTGATTTGCACTGGTTTTGCTTGTGTGTATTAAATAATAATAATCTTTTACACGGATGAAAGGCACAAAACAAAGCTTAAAGTAAATTGAGTTGATCTCAGCATTCACCACAAGGATACTTGTGTTAAGCTCTCTAAAGAGATCTTGAGAATTTTGTAATCAGTACCATAATTGCTCAAGAATAGACAAATTCAGGATAAAAAACAGCAGCCAAAACAAAACAATAATGACCACCACCAACAAAAAAAAACCCACCGAGAGACCTCAGACAAAATATGTGTTTCGTGGAAGAGGGTTACACTAGGTTAAATGCATAACCTACCCTCATGGCAGGAAGTGCAGTTTATGAGGTGTATTGCATCACAGCTGTAGGAACTCTCAGTTGAATTTGGCAGTGTTTTTATTTGCTTTCGAGTCTAGTAAATATTTTTAGCTTGCAAATTTCTACAAAATAGTTGTCAAAATCTCTCTTTCCAGAGACCATAAGAAACTCTATCTTATGGTGTCTGGTATTCTATAAAGTGTATTTTGCAAAAGGGATGTGGTCCCTGTCCTTTCCAACTTATTTCTACCTACCTTGTTTAAATCCTTTAAAAACATGAAGGTAATGTTATTACGGATATAGAGGTGAATATACTGACGTATCAGATCTGCAGAATTTCCTTCTTTATGAAGAATTTTTCATTTAGACGATAATCAGTTTTGTGTGGTTGTGTGTCCTATCTTCACAATTTTTGGACAATACTTTTTATTTGACAATAATATACATATTCAGTACTTGATTGGTAGTTTAGCTAATGACATTTGTATTACGTTTCAGATTTGATATAATGAGATGTAAGAGTATAGTGGGGTGGATATATCCTAGAAAACACGTTAGCTGATCAATTTAGGCTTTTGACCTTCAAGCTGATGCAAATAAATATGTACATAGAATCAAAGAGTAATTACAAATTTCCTCAAATTTCTTAACTATGTAAGTTTGTCTAAATAACCTTGTAGCTTTGATTAGTGGACTAATACCAAATTCAAGTTGTGTTGCTGAATTGTGAGAGGTTGTGTAGGGCAGTCTTATTTGCTTTCTGCTTTATACACAGAAAAGATCCACACACAAAAACTTGGTTGAAATGCTCATGAAAAGTTATTGCGTAAGTGCTTTGAAGAAGAGACCTACAGTGAAAAGAAGTTAGAAGGAATTCTACAAGTATATCCCTCTGAGGACTGACTTTAGTGCACTTCTGAAAACTTCACATTTGGCTGCCATTGTGCATATATATGCATACTAAAGCTGCTTTTTGCCTGGTTTTTTGTTTTTTTTTTCCAGTGAGCCACTAATGTAAGAAGTGGACAACTAGCAGTGGGCTTGGAGGATATAATGTGATTTATACCTTCACAGTTAAAATAATAGATGAGCTTAACAGTTTTCCAGCATGGTACATGCTGGAAGGAAAAATGCCAGTGTGACTGTCACAGCTTAAATACATATTACAGCTCTGATAGGTAGTAAGGCATGGATTTTAATTCCTACAGTGGGCAAACGAAGTATGGTAACCAGTCAGATACCCCTGGCTAGTTTATAGCCCTTGCATACATAGGTAGCATGGAGGTAGCTGTGCAGTGTCCTAGGACTGCTTTAGCCCTTGCCTTACTTAGTTTTAGGTTAAACTGCCTTTAAAAGCCTCCAGGGAGCTGTCATAGCAACAGACAGGGATTAATGGGATGCAGGAGCCCAGGCTTGTTTCTGTTAAGGAAACTGGGTGGGTAGTGAAGTGGCAGAAGCAGCTATCAGTAGTTATGCCATTTCTGTGCTGTGTGAATCTTGAGCTGTCTCACAGGGCTTAGTAACCCCCTGCCTTTCCCATGTCCCCCCCTGTGTTGTGTCACTGCTACCATGGCGCTCTAGCAGAGAGCCACTGAATATGCAATCACGGAATATCATATTTGCAAAGTCATCTTTTGAAGAATTTGGAGCTTGGATTCAACACGACTGCAATGTCTTGCAGTATTTTTCTTTCCCTTTCACAGCATTTGCAGTGAAAGAAAGAAATGCAAAGTGTTTGCACATCTATCTCATGTTCTAGATAAAGATTACGCTCATAGGCTTATTCGTTATCTACAGAAGACTTCAGTGATTTCCAGTGTAGAAAGCCTGGGAGAGTCACAGCATGCTGTTACTGCAGATGTTGGGAGATTCCCGTATGAATCTTCACAGAAGGAGCCCTGCAGACATGGGGCTTTCTTAGATTGTGCTGCGCTGCCTGTGGCACAGGCAAATGCCTCTTGGCTTCCAGCTTATTTGGGAGAAGCTGGCCAGAGATGTGGGCCAGCACTGGCCATGCATGTCTTGCAGCCCCTTCCTAGTCATTTTCACTGTCAGGAATGGTCAGGATAGAGAATGTTGGATGAAGAGTTGTTTCCGTTGTTGGCAGGGGTGTGTCTGTACCATGTTTAGGTGTGCTAGCTCAGGTATCCATAGTGGCATAGCTGTAACAGTGAAATAACCATTCTCCTGAGCATTTCCTTAAGTCCTCTGGTATGTCTGCAACCTGTTCGTAGGGCTAAGCTACTATGGTGACAGGGGTAGCCCTTCCTGAACTAGTTGATTTAAGGCCAGCATTGAATCGGTACTAATTTCATCCTGATTAAACAGGATTAAAAACTGAATACTTAGCGAGTTAAATTATATGAGGGGTATTTATTAGAATGTGTGAAGATCACAAGCTACGGCTATTATTATCTATTGTCCATCACTGGCATGCAGCAGAATAATTAGACCATATTCTATTCCTATATGATAATTACTATAGTTTCTACACCAGCATCAGGGATTAAGGGCTTTAAATACAGTATAAAATCTGTTTCAAAATGCAGACAGAAATCACCTGCAGTCATCTTTGGAAGGCACCAACCAAATGTGCTATTCCATGTGGCATTTTTCAAGGGCTTAATATGTGCTAATTAGAACCTTTTATTTTAATCTCAACAGCAAGAAACTAAGTTGGTGGTTTCATTAATAAAGATAATACTATATACTTTTTAGAATAATATATACACTGGAAAAATATTTTAATCAACTTGGTTTGTCCAGATAGATCTGAGACAAACCCAAATAAGAAAGTTGAGGTTTAGATTCAAAAATAAGCTTCAGTGACTTACTGTATTTACAGAAATACTGCTTCACTTTTTAATGTAGAATTTTTATGTATATCATATGGAAAGCTGCTTAATAGAATTTAGCAGCTTACTGCTAGCTGGTTGAAATACATTATTTTCGGCATTTGTTGCAGTTGTTACACATTAACTAACAGTGTACTAACAGCTAAGTAAATGTTTGGCAACTGATTAGAAACTCTAAATGAGGTCATAACATGCAGAGTGGTTCAGAGGCCTTTTGCAATTCCTGTGTGTCTTAGTGAATATCATAGCTACTAAACATTCTTCACAGCTTGTAGGCTATGATCCAGCAGTTCATTTGAATATATGCATATCTTTAGCCATTAAGCAGATCTGTCAGCTTCACTAAGGCTCCTTATCTGCTTAAAATTCTGAAAAAAAAAAAAAAAATCTTCACTGGGCCAAGGTGTTGTGGAGTAACTAAGAATTTGCTCAGAAAGTCTCAGTGCGACAAGCTGGAGGACCATTGAAAACACCTGTATCCAGCATGCTAAGCAACTGTTCTATATTTTCTGTGATCAGCAGTTGATTCTCCTCTGAGATGTGTTGTTTTCTTTTTGCAGCTCGTGAGATGTTCATAAATACATTAGATATATACTTTTTAAAATCATTTTCTTGATAACTGCATGCATATCAACCATATCCTTTTGGTTGATGCGACGCAAGCAGAACTGTGAAAGTAAGGATATTGGGCCAGTATGCATACTTTTACCATGACAGGTTTAATTAGTAGCCAGTCTTAGTATTTGGTATAATTTGGATTGATGGATTGACTGTGCTACAGTGGCCACTAACTGAAGTGGCATGGTAAAGAGAAATGCAAAAAAGAAAAGCACGTTCTTTAATGAGATGTTTTATAGGGAAAGTATCTTCTGTAGCATTTCTTTGCAAGTAGGGGGGAAGGTCTCAAAGTCCTTGTGCACTGGTGACCAATTCTTAATATTGAGCAAACTTGAAATGAAAATGTGAGTTACTTGTACATTTGTATGAGGTTCCTCTCCTTGTGAGTGAAAGAAGCCACTACGAAACACTAGTATAAAACACGGAAAAGAAAAAGTATTTTCTTGAATCTTAGTTGAAATACTGGTTTATTCAGAGTTTCACTGTCTCATCTGTTATCATGGAGGAAATCCTGTCTTTGCTTTACTGCTCCTGAAAGGCAGTCTTATCAACCAACCATTCTTTACATTTGGCTCACCTAAATTTCTTCCACTTCTGGTATCTCATGAAGCTATTAGCTTTGAAAGAAGCAGGTGGAGCCAGCCTGTGCTTAGCACTCTTACACACTGTTGGATATCTTATTTGTGTGAAGACAGAAAAGATTAATCTTGACACCCAGAGGCTGATAAAAAAGGGGCCAAGTTTTGAATTTGTTCAGGATTCCACTTACAGAAGGTGTAGTCACTGCATAGAAGGGACCCTGTGTTTCGTTATGTCAAGCAACACTATAGGCTTTATTAGAACACTAGTAGTAGTGCTAGGTATACAAAACTGGGAGCTAAACATGAGCTGGAATGACTTTGGGATTTTAATTATTTATTTTTAAGAGTTTGTTTTGTGAAGGAAAAAAACTGTCTTCTGAAAAGGGTTCCTTTTTATAGATTTTGTTAAATCGATTTTTATCTTTCAGTGGAGACATGGAAGAATACCTTAGTTTCTATTGACTTAAAAATACATTCCCCCAACAAAATAATTTAAAAGAAAAATTCCTTTTCTTAAAAATAATTTCTCCTGAGTTCAATATGCATATATAATCCCATACTAACTGTCAACTGTGATGGAGAGGGACTTTTTAGAAGGGCAGGTAGCAACAGGACGAGGGGAAATGGCTTTAAACTGGAAGAGGGTAGACTTGTAGATATTAGGAAGACATTCTTTACTGTGAGGGCAGTGAGACACTGGAATGGGTTCCCCAATGAGGTTGTGGATGTTCCCTCCTTGGAAGCATTCAAGGCCAGGCTGGATGGGGCTGTGAGCAACTTGGTCTATAGGGAGGTGTCCCTGCCTATAGCAGGGAGTTGGAACTAGGTGATCTTAAAAGGCCCTTCCAACCCAAACCATTGTATGATCTGTTCTATGATTCTATGTATTGTAGATTTAAAGGACTGAGATGAAGCTAATTTCTCCTAATAATTTGGTTGGGAGTCTATCAGTTGCATTTTCATATTTTTTAGGTGATTATATCTCCTTCGTTTGTACATAAAGGCCAGCTGAAACAGAAAATGAATCAAATATAAGATAGATCATATTAACTTTCACTCATTGATTGCTGTACAGCTGTCCTTATCATTGAAAGGATCTATGGATTTGTGATTTTTAATCATAAATGCATAATTTATTTCACACTTCCAAACTAAAGAGAATTTTACTTCTGTAAGATGACGTGTTCACCCATTAACTGGGCATCTAAGATCCAACTGGTTTCAGTTTTCAAATTCTCAGAGCCAAGCTGCTCATTTGATTTTTATTCAGCTTTTTTAGTTTTGTTGTTGTTGTTGTTGTTTTTAAAGCAAAAGCTTCACTCCTTTCTTGGTCTCAGTCCTTCCTAGCTATAAGCCTCATGGATATATTCAGGCAGCAGGACAACTTCGCTTCTACTTTCGTTTTATCCCATGGATGTTTCCAGGTGATGAAAAGTGATCTTTTGAAAATTGTTTGCTACTTTCTTTTTTGTTAAGTGATCAAATGCACATCCCAGTGCTAACTGAGACTGCTTTTGTCTCATTGACAGGGACACATAATTTATACAGCCTTATAAATCTCGTCTATGGAACTATGTGTCTTACGAACAAGATGAACAGCGTCCCTTTGGGAAGGGATTTGTTAATGCTGAGGAACAATGATATTGTCTCCTTCTAATCCCTTGTCCACCCTTTGGTAAAATAGCATAGTTTAGATTGGATGGATTAATCATATGCATACCAAATATCTTCATTTTTAAAATCAGTGCAAGCTGACACCTGTATTGTATTGTTTGTAAAATAAGGCAGTGCTTCAGAGAAAAGAAATAGAGAAGCAAACTTGGTAGGGTAACTTATAAAGCAAATAGTATTGTGTTTAACTGCAAACTCTGAAAGGCCATGGCACTATTAATGTTTAGATGTACTAGAGGCAGTTATCATTAAGATAGATAATGGATAATTACATCTCTTCTAAAAACATTTGAAAGCTTTTTAGAAATATTTCTGTTTCCTTGTTTAATTTTGTATTTGTATAAGCGGGAACTTCAATCTCTCGTAATTTGGATTTGTTCTTTCCAAAACTAGATATAGGCTTCAAATTTTTATTTTATTCCGATTGATGTAGTGATCATCCTGTATAGAGAAAAGGGCTATCCAAATCAAAATGCGTGGTTTTTTTCCTATTTTTGCAAAAGAACAAGTGGGATGCCCACTTGTTTTAGCACTAGACAGAAACTTCTTTTTTTGTCTAGAATTATCTTTGCCTGATAAACTGGGGGATCCCAACATTGCGTGTTGAGGTGAGCCCATTTAATGAAACAAGACTCTTTCCTATTCGATATGTGTGAACTTTAATTTTTTTTTTATCTTGTTAAAACAGATTTAACATTAGATTTTGGCAGAAATTGACCTACGTCTACTTGTTAAAATACAAAGTAAAAGCTCTTTCTACAGATTTTTACTGAATCATCCAAAACTACTAGAGGTGATCAGCAATGCCCCAAAAAAGAAAACAAAAGTGACTACTTGGTATTACTGTGTACATTCAGATTTTCTAGCAAAACATGTAAAAGCACATTTAAAAAAACAAACAAAAAACACAGGTACACATGCACACAAACAGCCATGGAAGTATTAATCTCAAATTTTCATGAAGATTAATTGAAAAATGAGATATTTTATTTCACCTTGTTTATTATTATTATTTTTTAAATAAGCTACAGTACTATTTCTGCTTGTTTTGATTGCTCTAACAGCTGGAGAATGTGTTAATTTACTGTGATTGTTGTTTATACGCAGGAGTTGTGTTGACAATTAATTCATTTGGGTCCCGTTGTAAATTGGCACTACTCCTTTTCATAACAATAGGAGATGATTTAATGTTTTGTCATAACAACTTAAGGCTGATTGGCTACTACTTTTTGTAATTTCATGTATTTTGTTTTTGATTAGGCTTTGGTTTTGTCACAGTTGCTAGTCCTTGACTATACAAATGAAGAAAATTTTCTTTTAGAGGATGTTACCTTTTTGAACCATCTTACTTACTAACATAGCATCCATCCCTCTAGTCATGCGTTCAGCAGAAGTTTATTGGAGCTTTGGAAGAAGTAGAAGAGAAGTGTTGGATCAGTACAGTATGGCCACCACAATGCCCAGGCAGCCCGGGCTTTTAATCAGTGCCTGTTGCTGTAGGCACTGCACACACAAAGCTGAACTCCCCCAAATCCACTGTGTAATCATAGTATTATTGTGGCTGTGGACGATCCTAAGACAAGATTTATAGGGAGAAATTTCTCTCTTTACAGCAACCCGTTCTCTGAGAAAAACAGATGACTTCAGAGGCACACGTGCCCTGCTTCACGTCTGAGATAGAAGGCAGAATGCTCAGTATTAGGAATGCAGTAGAAGTAATGGTTTGATAGCAAGTTATAATTTCTCCCTACATTTTACCATCATCTAACAGTTTTTGATTGTAGTCTCTGTCCCACATGAACTGATGATCTCCAAGTCTCTCCTCTTAATGATAGTGTTTTGCTATGCCTGTTGCAATTTTTTTTATTCTCTCATGTTATTTAATTAATATGTTTAAAAGAAATTATTCTCAACCTCTGGCTTTTATTTCAAATCTGTCATAAAGCTTGTCTCTTTCTCTCATATACACGTATCAGTCTAATCAAATGTATAATCCTTTCCTAAATCCAAGTCTTTTTATAGTGTCAGTGTAAGAAACAGTAGAGGGAAGAGATAGACGGTGAAATAATACCAGCAGTTTTAAAGGCAGTGACCAGCAGTCTGTTTTTTTCTGTCAATTTTCTACTGCCTCAATCTGCTTTGAGTGAAAAAATGCAACAAAAGTAGATTTTGTGTTTTGCCTGTGATGGTCTGTTTCAAATAGATTTGAGCTATAGCCCCCAAAGCACCAGTAGTTTTTTTGGCATTTTCTAAAACAAACAAAAACAAAAACGCAGACAGTGGTTTAATTACCGTTAGACTTGTTATATAAATATAGTGCCTTAAAAATAGTGCAGTTCAAAATATAGTGCCTGCAGTCGTGCACTGACTATCAGGCCACATTTGCTCTGGTGTAGCAATTATGTAAGTCCTAGCAAAGACATAGGAAGAGATTTTTGTACTATGATAAAACCTCATTCAGAACAAGAGCCCCTGACAAGGTCAAAACTCCTGTCTGTAATTATGCAACTTCTTCAGCTTAGGCTTTCACTGCCGAGACTTGAAATAGGGCTCCTAACACTTCTAATTCAAAGCACCGCTCATCTATAAGCAAATGAGATCACATAGAGGCAGCTATGGATGGGTGTGATGCAGCCAAGGCACGCATATCTGACTGCCCAGACATCTGGACATTCATGTCCCTCATCAGGTGATACTTGAACTGCCTCCAGCTACCACGCTAGAAATGCCCTCAGGAGCTGAGGTAAGGCAGTTCAAGCTTCCTGGGCTTCACACTGCCTCTGTTAAACAGATAAGAGCTACTCTTAATCTACTTTCACTATCTCTAATTGATGTCTCCCATTTTACTGTTTGTTTTTTTTTTTCCCCATAAGGCTTTCTCCTCTGCCATTTTCTAAACAATTCCATACTAGTATTATTACAGCTAGTGCCAGTTCTGCTTTTTCCTTTGCATAAGGTAGAGAGAGCATCATTACTCTGTTGCTTGTATCCCAGAAGTAGTGTAGTTCGGGTTATATTGGCTCAGCTTTCAAGAGAGAAAACCTTAGCACTCAGCCATGCCAATGTGACCACAGCTTTTAGTTGAAGAACTTACTACATCAGACCTGGGTTGGAAACTTCTGCGTGGTGCTCTGCTGTGCAGGGCAAATGTGCTGTGAGCTGAAGAGATCATATTGTTCTTTAACATTTAAACAGCCACTGTCACTTAGATCTGTGACTCCAGAGCATCATGCTTAAGAGCACTGTTTGCCTTTCAATGCGGCTGCAGCTTTATCAGCAGAGATATTTTCTGCTGACACTGCTGTTTCTCTGCTCTGTAGGGTAGCTATTTTGATGAACATTGACATTATCAATCAAAATGAAATACAGTAGTAAAATTTAGACTAGATATTGTTAAATTGGTTAAATTTTATCAGCATCTGATGAGTAACTTTCCAAACAGATCTTGCAAGGAGGTTTCTAAGTATCTGAGCTATTCAAAATTATGGGGAAAAACAACTGTGTAAAGCAGTTGTTGCCAACATGCAAAATGCTTTCTCCAAAACTGTTTTCCAAGTAGGATAAGAATTTCTGGCTTTTTCCAGAGCAGTTCTGTGTGTGATTGATGTGATCTTTTACATTTCTGGTTGTTTGTTTTTTTTTTTTAATACTTTTTCAGTCTAAGCATCTCACTTCCTAGTGGCTGGCTGATAGGAAAGATTGTGAGAACAGACTGTATTAACCATTGTCTGGATTTTAAGATACCCAGACCAGAATACAGAGTTCTGCATTTTGTCTCTTCTGTTTTTTATGTGATTGGAAAGATGCCTAAAATGTTCTTGATGCTTTTACTCCTACTTCACATAACTGGTAAATACCAAAGATTAATGTACAGACACATCCGTCTGTTGGTCAATACGAAAGTGGGAAGGAAGCTTGATCATAGGGATAGATTTAAGATCTGAATTTCTCCAGTGGAGTAGTTTGCAACTTTTTCACATATGATTGAGGAGCTGAAGAAATAATTCCAGTGAAAGAAAAGCAGTCTGATGTCAGTCTGAAATCCATTATGTAAGAGTAAGACTGAAATATTTTAAGGGGATGAAAAATGTTAAAACACACACCTTTGGGCTGAACTGTTTACTGTCAGTGAGTTAAAAAACATATTCTTTTCAAGCATATAGTTTTTAATTTTGTCATTCAAGTAAATTATCACTGTACTTTGTATTTAAAAGAGCTGCAGAGCTGCATTTCTGACGTGGATTAGATGTTTATCCTAGGAACAAATAATGAAGAGTGAAACACACTCCTAAATTTCCCAGAATTTGTGAAAGGTATTCTTCTAAGGTATTCTACTAAGAGTAATTTGACTGATTCTGAAGTAGCCTGAAGTAGTACACCATACCAGCAATCCTTAGTAACATCATTACGACTATGTAGCCAGGTGTCATTTTCAAGCTAAAGCAACTAGAATATTTAATCATCAGTGCTGATGTTAGACATCTATCTTGTTTTTTTGTTTTTTTTTCTGTCATTCACTTTGTTGCAAGATGAGTAAGGGAAAGTACTAATCATTCAGAAATGGTGTGTTAGAAGACTTAGAATAATGATGACTTTTTCTTGGTGGCGGATCAATCAGCATGCAAGCAAAGAAAACTAGCAAATTATTGTAAATTTCCCAATAGTTTGTTGTTTTTCTTCAAATATGAAGATGAAAGCTGAAATTCGCCAGAAATGTGGATATATGATAAACTTATAATAAGATAAAATATGTTTGTAATCCATGAGTGCTATAGGTTAGAGGGAACAAATATAAAGGTTTGCAATATTAAAAGAGGAATTACATATGGAGGACAGAGGAAATGCACAGAGTGGTCCACTGTAGTCAAGGCCAGTGGAGTTAGGTTTGTAATCTAAGCAAGATTTGACAGGGAGAGAAGGAATCAAACCTGTATCCAAGTTAATAGCCACCCATAATATTTTTCTCTAGTTTTATTTATAGAGGAATTTCACTGCATTCCCTAAAAGGTGGTCTGAAAAGTAGATTTTAGGAACAGCTTTAAAAATTGTGGTCCACACCAGCAGCAAAACTGAGATAAATGAAAGAATTCGTTTAATTTGTATTTTAAGTACACTGTAGACAATAAGATAATACATATTTAAAAGAAAGCTTTGGATTACAGAGTGGCACAGATAGAAATGTTTGTGTACAAAAAAGTTCAAATCAGATACAAACAATTGTTTAATACGTATTTCCCCTTATCATGCTATATAGACTATGTTTAGGCATATCACTCAGCAGCCAGGTTAGAGTATGTGTACCTGGCAGATTTTAAACACATAGGGAAAGTGTCATGCTTAGTCCTATGAGTAAAGAAGTTGTCATCACAACAGCCATTACCGGAAAATAATTTAACATAGCAGTGTTGGGAGATTCCACAGCTGCATAACAGAAATTATCTATCAAATTCTTGTACTTGTTGTGCTGCTGAGCAAAGGGAGATGGCTGCATTTGTGTGTTTTTTAAAATCTTGGGTAAAAACTGTCAAATATTGTAATTCCTTTTGATTTCAGTAGTCTATTCTTAGAAAACACTGATTTCTAACCATTACTTAGAACATATGAAGAAATCACTGTTGTGTGAAATTGAAAACTTCCACGTATGATGAAGCTCACTCAGTACAGAGAGAAAATACAGTGAGCAGGGTATTTGATGACAGAGGTGCTGTGAAAGTTTGCAGAATTGCCTGTAAGATTCAGAAAGAGAGTCCTAAATGGTCATATTCATATGACAGGTTCTCATGCCTTAGGCTTTAGGTTCCAAGCATTCATGTGGCAAAAAACTGAGTGAACAATTCATCTCAAATAACATAACACTAATGGTAGGATTCTTTCTGTGGTTGAAATGCGTGTATTTATTGACCCAGTGGTCAATAAACTCTATAAGAGAGTGCTTTTTGTTTGCTTGAAACTCCTGAGATATTTTACTTAAAGATGGAAATAGGATTAAATTCAATTAAGTGATGGATAGAGAAATTAATTGTGCTGTCAAATTATTGGACTTGCACTACTACTTTTGATGAAAAAATGTCTTTTTAACAGTTCTTGAAGAATTTCCATCATGACTGTGTAACAGTTTTTTTACTCATGTAAAATAAATAAGGTGACCAAAAAAAAAAATCTGGAGCTGATCTATATTATCCGACAGTAGTATTTTTATAAAAGATGAATCCTGAGGTAAATGGTGTATTTTATCTTAGAAAGACTGAAGTTTCACCTTGGAAGTTGCAGTCTTCTGATAAATGTATCTTGAGCTGTCTGGCATGACTAGAACCTTTGTCAAGTCACCTTCACACCTGCCAGCTCCTAAAATTTTGTTTCATAAGAAGGAACAAATGGTCAGCTTTTCTGTTTAATTCCAATTGATAAATTCCAATTTCTGCTGACCCTCTCACAAGCAAAGACCTGTATGTGCAGAGCCCTTCACCCCCTTGCAATGTAATATCTGCTGCTATCTGCATGAAAAAAAAAAAAAGTGATTTGCTTTCCAGACCTCATATGTTTCACACTGGAGACTAGATAACCTCATGTGAAATCACGGCACGTGATTAGATAAAACTTTTCCTTTTAGAAAGCTTTTCAGTGAATAGAGCCTAACTCCTTCTCCTACTGTGAAAATTTGTTGATAAGGTTTGTAAAAATTGTCTTTGTGTGTATAAAGCTCCATCCCAAGGGTGGTTTGTGTGGTACAGAAGCAATCTGGCCACTGAGCAATCTACGTTTATAGTACCAAGTTCCACCATCTAAACCAGAATGGTGCACTCAGGCTGCCTACTGGGAACAGTCTCAGTCTATCCTAGTCTCCATAAAATGCCTGGATATTGTCTGGGATAGTAATAGCATGTGCCAGATATGTCACAGTCTATGCTAACTAACAGTGTAACGAGATAGGACAGTTCCTGTCCTATTTACTACTTTAAATATTTTTTTTACTTAAACATACTTTTGTTGTTGCTTACCCCAGTGTTTTTGGGTTTTTTTTTTTGTTTTTTTTTGCTAAGCATGATACCACATTGGATGGGACATCCCTTTGGCCAGTCTGGGTCCAACTCCTTGTGCCCCTCATTGAAGGATAGCATGAGGAGCAGAAATGTCCTTGGCTCTATGCAGCACTGCTCAACAGTGTGCTATCACCACTGTTTTCAACAAAAATCCAGAGCACAGCATCATATGAGCCTTCACAAAGTAAATTAACTCAATCCCAGCCAAAGCCATAACAGCTGGAATAGCTATATTGCAGATTTCATAGGCCAAAAACACTTTTGGGGGAAAGAGGGAGCAATTCAGTATAACTGTTCTCAGCAGCCAATTCAGCTGAGCAAATACACGCCAACACTTAGGTAGTGGGGCCACCTGTCACTGAAACAGCAAAAGCCACCCTGAGATAATGCTGCTTTTTACATATCCATCTGAACAAAAGACTACTTTGAAAGCAAACGACAATGTGAATACAAATTGCTCACAACAGGAGGCACAGACATCTTCTTCACCTACAACAGTACACTGAAAAAGAAACAATGTAAGAAAACTACCTGAGAAGAGCCATTCATATTCCCTCTGCCTTTTTTCCATCCTCCCCCATCACCAAATGTGTGGGAGATAGTTGGGTGGAAGAAGAAAAGTGGGATAAGAAACGTTATGAACGCAATAAATAAGCAAATTGTCACTTTGATCAAAGGAAATACCCATCCATACGTTTTTGACAAAAGCAGGAAGAAGCCCAAGCTTCTCAAAAAAGGAGCAGACACTGCGTTGAGCACTATCAAATGACAGAATGCTGTACATTCTTCAAGCACCAAGCTCACCGTGCTCTGAATGAGTGGCAGGGGGTGCTGGTGTCCATCCTGGGTTTTCCTGAGCAAACAGAAGGTATTCATCAATTCCTTTCTCGTCAAGAGAACTTTCATACGTTTCTCTTTCACTTCCTTCTTGTAGTAATTTTTTCTCTCACTAGAATGTCCATGTTTTTTAGTGTTGCTGAAGTTGAGGTCTTGGACTTGCTGAGCTAGTTGTTGGTTTGTATGACAAAAAGGGAAGCTGTTCTGCTCGCCAGCTGTGCTCTCTTCAGTGCTGATGGTGCCAATATAACGGCACTACTGTTAAATAAGCATTATGCCTGGCTGAAACTGGAGAAAAGCAAACCAGAGAAGCATAACAGTTTTCTTGTCGCATGTGTTTATGAGCAACTGTTTGGCTAAAGTTGGTACTACAAAAGCCTTCATTGAAGTCTTTCTTTAGTAATAGTCTAAGAACCTGGAGAGGGGGCCTAAGAGCCAAAATGGACAGAAAAAGAAGCCTTAAACATGTGTAATTTAAACGGTGCAATGAAGAAAGGCACTTCTTGTTCTAGATAGTTAAAAGAAATCTAATGTAATGACTCTTTCTTTAGTATAAGATCATGACTAATTAGTGATAAAAAGGATGGGCAGTTGAATAAGTCATTCTGGGTCCAAAATTTCTTCCTTGCTTGATTTCCTGATTGCTCTTTATTATCTTCTAGACTTCACATTATTTTTCTTCCTTAGCTAATCCTATCTGCATTTTTAAAAAAATTTCTCTTTTAGTTCTGTCCTTTTCCTTCTTCCTCGTTTTGTGTCTCCATCTCTCATGCTCCTTCCAGACTATATTTCTATATGTGCACAACATTTTCCATAATTCAGTTTGCGTGTGCCGAGGCCAAAGTGTCTTTGTTGATGGTAGCTTATGTCATCTCCAGTAGATCAGATTCAGGGTCTTGAAAGGAGTACAGACAGACCTCAAACTCTGTGCCAGTTTTGGCATTTAGTTGTGCAGATATTTGTAAGAAATTCAGTGTTCATTCTTCAAGCCCCTGTGCTGCCACTCAATGATGAGCAGTGCTATAACTGTCAGGAAAGAGGGAAGTTTAAAGAATGTTTGGGAAGAGATAACTTTTGTTGGTTTTGTTTTTGTTTTTGCTTTTAAATCCAAAGCTTATACTCAAAAATGAGCTTAAATCAAAGAATTGCTGGCTGAGTGCTAGTTACTTAAACATTAGCAATTTTTGTTGAAAACTGTAAATGACACAGATGTGATTTATAATTGTTCGAGACATCTTAATAAACACAATATTTAAGGATATAACAGCTCTATGACTCATGAAGATTTTTCATACACAAAAATACAGTATTTTGTATTGTCTTGCACTATCAATTTAGATTTTTAAAAATAAGAGGTTGTTAAGCCTTGCTATCATTCAAACTATACAATCGATATAAACTTAAGGATGCAAAAAGATCTGAAAACAAAACAGAAAAGGAAAGTGTTAAAATGGGAAACATTTTCCTGAGATTTTAGGCATCCTATACAAATTCATTCCTGCAGGAAATTAATGATTCATAGACACCTGTGAATGCTGTGACCGGGTTTGAGATGATGAGCTATGCAAACTATGACTACAAATGCACCTGATTACAGACTTCAGGTCTGGAAAGGAATTTCTGTAATGAATAATTAGTTCAGCACATCACAACATTACTAGCTCTATTCTGAAACAAGTCATCAGGGTAACTATAAGAAGTATTTGATGTTCTAATATGGTAAAAACACGGGAGCATTTGCTGAAGATAAAGTTTTGTTTCAAGTGTCATGTTTAAGCAAAAGAACTCCTCCTTAATACCAAAGTGATAAAACTTGCTTGCAGTAATTAAAAGAATACCAACTAAATTCATACTATTTACTAGAGGATTCTATTAAAATACAATCACAATAATGGAATACTAATTAAAGGAAAATGATCAAAAATGTCATAAAAATCTTCCTAATCTAAGAAAAATATTTCTATTTAAATGTATAACACAGCAAAACCCATTGAAGCCATTCCTATCAGCTCTGAAAATAAGGAAAATTTTACTAAGTGTTAAATAAAATACATCCTTGTTGATTTCTTCCTCTGTTATTTTTTTCTTCACAGTAATAGTGTTTTTATTATCTGGAATCAGACAGTGTAAAGCTAATGACTTGGAACAGTGACTAATAATATAAAAGATTTGCTGGAGCCTCATAAGTTTGATAAATGCATAGGCTCATTCACCAGGAAGTGGCAATGATTGTAGGTGGAATAAAACAGGTATTCAATTCAGAATATTTATTAGCTCATGTTTTAAGCGTTAATTTAAGTGTTAATACAATTATTGTATTCAACACTGACATTAGGATGTGCATTCATTTGAGATCTTTCTTCAGTAATAGCACCAAATATTGGATTTGAAAATTCTCTTAAAAATAAGGCAGAAAAGACAATAAAAATGTTGTTTGCCCACCTTCATAATACCTGATCTCATTTATTATTATTATTTTTACTATTGTGTTCATTGTATATGATATGTATTCTGCTAGTTCCATTCTTGTTGATTTATAATACGTTAAATGTCTGAAAAAAAAGACAGCTCAAAACCTGTGATAAGACCTTTTATGCTGCTAGTAACATGTATATGCAAACCTTAAGTATTTACTCTTCACATTGTAGTCTTCTCTGAGTTTCAGGAATCCGGTGAAGGGCCTAGATGAATAAAGGCAAAGGAGAAATCAGACTTCTATTTGACCATCTGCCCCTTTGTGTAAAATATCATAACAAAGATAATACTAAAAGATTTGGTGTACTGTTTTCCCTTACAGCCTATCACAAAATAGCTTGATAGCATGCTAAACCATTCCTGTTGTTATCAAAACTTTACACTTTCTTTGTATTGTAGCTGGAGGTTGAACTATATGGGGTGGGAACAGAAGAGAGGTAGCTTGACTGCTTTACAGTTTATTGTGGTTTTTTACATGGTTTATTAAAATCAAATTGTTTAAGTAAAGTAAAAATAACAGTTAAAGAAAAAAAGAATTCCTGGGTACCCAAAAGTATTGGGATCACAGGCCTTTAATACTTTTACAAAAACGCTTTTCTTACCTTCATAGTCCTTGAAATCAGACACCAAAATGCACTTTACCGCTTTACTTTCTCTAGGCCTGAATCAATAACATAAAAGTATCTGTATTACTGTCATTCAGTTCTGCTAATCTTAACAGGTCTATCAATTATATCACTTTGGTTCCCTTTAAAACAAAAAGCAAAACGTGAAAGAGGGAGGGAAAGTCTGCAAATAACTCCTCCCAGGGCCTTGACCTCCTCCATCTATCGCAACCAGAGAAGGTAGATAAGGGAGTTTCATATGAAAGTGACCATTCTAGGTCTGCATGTTAAATCAACTTGTAGATCACACTGTGACTGCTGCTGATATGAAGGGCTGGCAGAGATCCCATGTGAACTCTGTGCTGCACGTCCGTATTTTCCCTCATTTCCCAAGATATCTGAAGACAGAAAAGATGAAAATCTTCCAAAGAGTAGTCAAGTCTATACGACCAGTTCTTCAGACCCCTAACTGACATGCATGTGAGTTACTCTTCTGTAGTGTTATCAGGTCATAATATTTCACTTCAAATAATCCTTTGCTTGAGAAAAAAACACACTGAGGCATAGAGCCATTGGTTGAAGCACTAAAAATTCATCAATTTTAACTTCTGGTATTACTTCAGGCTTGCATCCTAGTGTGAATTGCTACCTCTATGCCATTTTCAATGTAATGGATAGTTAAATTGTACATCCCATAAAGTAAAGATAAAATTATTAAAATGGTAAAGAAATTTATTTGGTGTACAGCTCAAAACTTTCTGTACTATTGTTTTGTGTAATATTAAAATTATATGACCTTCACTTCAGTCATCATGCCATTAGAAAAATGAGCAAACATGGATAGAAATAAAGAAAATTTCTTACCAACAAACCTTGCCACCCATAAAAAATGTCAGATTTCACATGTTTTTCTGTTTCACTCAGTTGGAGAGATCACAGCTTTAGATCTGATAAATTACTTTGTATTAGAAGAATATAGTGGATGGATTAAAAAATTAGAAAATTTGCATCGAAGAGTAATCTTAACGTCCAAATCCACAGTAGCAGCCCACAAGGAATATGCAAACAGACATTTAGTCTTTCAGCATGACTGCCTTCAAGCCTAATTTGAATTTGATTATTTGGTGTCAGAATATATAAAACAAAGTAAAACATTGAATTTTGGGGCTGAGTACTTTGGCTTAATTCTAACAAAGCACAGAAGCTTATTAAACTTGGACTTTTTGCAAAACTACGCTGACTATATGCATTTACAAAATCATACACTGTCTAGCTGTTTGCTGAACTTAGTTTTTATCTGTCACAAATGCACTTTTAAAGTGAACATCCCAAGCACCCCTGTTTATCGTGCTTTACTTTGCATCATGCAGCAGTATCAGAAGTTGCAAAGTGGGTTATTTTTGAACTAATTATGAATAGAAGATGAATATAGATGAAGTCAATGGGCACTCAGTACACGGGAGCTGATAAGAGCCAGACTGCGTAAACACTCCTGAAATGCATGGAATGTGGATATTGTGTTCTTTAACACCAGCTGTTTTCCTCTACAAGACTTCTGTGGGGCTGCAGTACTTGCTAACACTGGTGTAAACCTCTGTCTTCTGAGTTAAAACTTTGTGTTCTCAGTCTAGTTCTCCATCTTCATGGATAACTGGACATTTTTCCCTTCTGGGCTACGAAACCTCCAGACTGACCCTCAGAGAAATGTAGAAACTAGCAAGGAGTCTAGCCACATCATAGGAAGTGATAAGCAAAGCCCAGCAGGAGTGAACTGTTCTTCTTCAGTAATATGCTTATATGTTAGTTTGTATTTAGTTTATTTTTGTGGAAAAAGAACTGGAAAGGTCATGGTACATAAGTTAGTGTTTCTATCAAATGCTAATCTTGCTTGAGGTTTCAAACAACAGTCTAGTAAGGGATAATTTGAAACAGCTCACAAAATCTGATATTGAAACATTTTTTGAAGTTTGTTAATAAGTAATTTTGCCCTTGTGAAAGACTGCATGTAACTTAAGAGTTCCACACAATAGCACTGTAGAAGGTAGGTGGGACTTGTAATATTGACACTTTCAAGAAAGTGCACCATGTCTTTTGATACTCCAGAAATGAGGAATGTACAGTGTTTCTTAGGAAATTCTCTTAATTAATTCTTTCATTTATAAGTGTATGTCTTTTCACCAGTTTAAAATGTACTGATTTCCCATTGCAGATTTTGCAACATAGGTGATATGTTTATGTGGAGTATTTATTCTATGATCTGCTTTTGCAACCTCAGAATCTGTATAGTGTGTTAAGTTAGAGAAAATGGCAAGGAGTGCTAGTATATATGCGTGTGTGTGGACTAGATGTTGCGTGGTTTCAATATCACTATACTTTATGAGGGTTATTAGCAAAGGTCTGAGAGTACATCCTTAATTATTTCATTCAAAATATCGGTGAACACTGTTTTTAGGTCTTTAATATTACCTTTCATTAGTATATATAAATGTGTAGTCCTGTGGACTTAATATATGTCAATTACTTTTTATTAAGTACAGGATTTACATTTAAAATATCAAGCAAAAAGCATTGTGTAGCTAACCGTTCCTGCCCCAGTAACACAATTGAACTAACATGCAGAGTTTGGTTCTTAGCTCAGTTAGAAAGATACACTGTTTATGTCTAATTGCATTCTTTTCTTTTGTTGCTTCTTCTTTCTTCTAGGTTGTATGGCCTTGTCATCCTTGAAGACGCTACTGGTGGAATTAATCACTTCTCCATATACCAGAGCACTGACATCCTGAGTTTGTTACATCAAAGGATATTGACTGAGAAGACAAATAATCAAATGACCCGTAACGCAGGTAAATGATACTCTTGGGATCAAAGGAATCCCCTACGAATACTGTGTGCCGCTCTGTTCTGCCAGTCATAGAAAGTGTCATTTGGCTGCAATGGTTATAGTGAGGTAGCTTTTGTCAGTCCTTCAAAGTGAGGGTTTTCTAAACAAGATCTTCCTGTTTGTTTTCCTTGTTTGCTAATTCTTCATAAAATACAAAGATGAATGTTAAGTCTTAGTCGCGTATCAATTCATATGACATGCATACTTGAAGGCTAGGCTGCTGAAACACTTCCAAATGGAACAGAAGACAGTTTGTTTTGGAAATGGATTGAGATGGCTAGCTGAGAACTGGCTGGTGCAAGAAAATAGGCTGCAAGAGGTATTACCTTTAAATCTTATCCTGAACCAAAGCCATTGGTTTTAGTCTTCTTTGAAAGTGGACACAGCTTAACAAGTAAAAATCACTCCTCTTCTTGTATACAAGTGCCCACACAGAAAGTTAGAGTAGAAGAGCGATGGTTCTGTGCTTAGATTCTAAGAGCTTACTTGCATGGAAATACTCAAATGTGCCTTCATTAAATGTATTTTTTAATAGGAAACATGGATGTGTCTGTCAGCTCCTGTATCCACTCTTCCTTTACTCATTCTGCACTTTGTTTGAAAATAAAGATCTTATTCTGCTGTCCATGTTAATACTTCAACTTTTTGTAAGCTTCGAACTAGGCTGCATACTTCACAGTTCTGCATATAAACCAAGAAATTAAAAATCTACACGAGCCTTTGAAATAATGTCTATACGGTGAAGGAATCATGCTATAGCTTCTCTGATTATGATGAAGAAGAACTGCACTCTGGCAGCAAAATAATTTGAAATATATGCGTGCATGCATGATATAATATTTAGAAGAACGGTAAATTAAAAGTATTCATTTTGTCTAGAAGCTGATGGCTGGATCACCAGGTAGTATAAATCTACATATTGCTATTGAGAGTCAGAGTTATTACTGAATGATTCACTACTAAATATCAAAACCTGAATAAGTGGCACAATAATGTAGAAATTTTTCCACTCAAAAGGAAGTAGAACTCTATAGTTGCAAGAATTTTTGGAAGATTTATCAAATATTGTCTGTTAAAGTGAAACTTATGTTCACGTAGTAAGAATAAGTAATAATCTCATGTGGATTTCAACCTCTACCATATACAGATTCTATCTGGCCCCAGTGATAATCTAGTATGATTAGTTCTTTTTGCAATTTTGTGTAAAATAATTGTTTAAACAAGTTTGTTTTCCTTCTTTTTGTTTTTTATTATCTCATTATAGTTCATGGCAGAGATAAGTAGCATGGCAGAGATAAAATATTGGTGAGGTACTTTCCATCACTTTTTTAAAATTAATTTTCTCAACTAATGGTTCACTTACTTTCAGCATCTCGCTGTTAATAACCTACTGAAGCTTTATAAGGAGAACAAGAGTCAGCAAGAACTACAAATACCAATAAATGCAGAAATAGTTTGCTTTTTGTATAAAACCAAGGAACAATAGCCACTAGATATCAAAATAAGAAAAAAAATACCATGAGCAGAAATTAGCTAAGTTGTTCTCTAATCAATTGTAAAACTTTGACAGAACCAGATTTACATTATATGAAAGATTTATCTACTGCCAGGAGCTTTGCTTGAGTTCTCTAGCCCTGGAAAACTTTACTATATGTAATAGAAGCAATGGTATTGTGACTGGCAGGGAATGAAAGAATACTCAGAAAAACAAAAATTACCTGCAGGAGATATACAGCTGCTCAGGGTGAAAGATGACCTCCTCTTACTGAACATCATAAAATGTAAGTAGAATAATAACTTGGAATTGTGGATAATAATAGAACAGAGCACAGAATTTCAATCTGGTATGACTGCAGGTCATTATTAAAAGGTCATCTGCTTTACTGTGCATACATGGTTACTTCCTTTCTCTTCATAAAGCTGTTCCTCACTTAGCATGTATAATACAGGCCAATGAAAACATGGATTTCTCACTTGTTGAGAATATGCATTAAAAAATTTTTCATTCTGTAGTTAATTACTATGTATGACATTTTAAATATTCTTTCTGTGCTGGGAGGTCGGTCAATATATCTTACATTAGTAAACAGACTGGAAAACTCACTGTAGTTTAGAATGTATGCAGAAACATGGACTGTAATTCACAGCAAGGACTGGAAATTTTTGTTTGATTTGGATCTTCTAAGGCACAACTCTGAATTATTCAGTGCTCTTCTATTTTTGTGTCAATGCTGAATTTTTTTCCTGGATATATCTCACTACCAACATGAGTTGTTTTGCATGAGAACACTGGGTGATGAAAAGCATCTGTGCTTTGTAGATTAAATGGCTTCAAACAAAAGTTTTAAATGAACAGTTGAATTAACGAAAGACTAAAGAATCTCCATTTGCTGTTACTTTTAAGTAAGAAGTGCCAGAGTCTGTGTCCTCATCAGGATCTTTTGTTCCAGAACAGCCTGTAAAGATCTCATGAAATTGCAAATGTCTAATAGAGTGTTTTTCTAGAAAACCTGTTTATACAAAGTGAGAACTCAGGTGATGTTTTCCTCAATCCCTTCAGTAGCAGGGAAAAATATTGTGAGGAACAGGAAAAGCCACCTGAGCAACACATGGCTAAGAGGCTGGTGCAGTCAGAGGAAATTTTTTTATTATTATAATTTTTTTTTATCATGCAGAGGTTTATTCAGCATCAGGCCTGCTGGCAACAGATGGAGTCTGCCTGTTTTAAAGGGGGGGAATGGATTCTAGCCCAGTAGTTGGTGGGGCTTGTTGAGAGGGCTTTAAACCAGGTTTGAAGGGGAATGGGAATAAAACCAAACTTGCTAGAGATGAGCCTAGTAGCAGTATGTCAGGGCTGGGGGTGAGACCAAAGGCCCAGCTGAAGTGCATCTACACCAATGCGCGCAGCATGGGCTGCAAACAGGAGGAGCTAGAAGCCATTGTGCAACAGGAAAACTGTGCCTTAGTTGCCACCACTGAAACATGGTGGGATCACTCTCATGAGTGGAGTGCTGCAGTGGGTAGCTACAGGCTCTTTAGAAGGGATAGACAAGGAAGGAGGGCTGGTGGGATGTCTGTCTGTGTTAGGGAGTGTTTTGATGTTGTAGAGCTCAGTGTTGAGAGTGATAAGGTTGAGTCCTTACGGGTAAGGATCAGAGGGAAGGCCAGTGAGGCTGACATCTTCATTGGGAGTTTGTTATAGACCACCAAACCAGGATGAGGAGACAGATGAAGCATTTTATGAGTAGCTGGCAAAAGCCATGTGATCGCTAGCCTTTGTTCTTGCGAGGGACTTCAATTTGCCTGACATATGCTGGAAAAACAATACAGCAGAGAGAAAGCAGTCTAGGAGGCTCCTGGTGTGTGTGGAAGATAACTTCCTGACACACCTGGTAAGAGAGCCTACTAGGGGAAGTGCGCCTCTAGACCTGTTTACAGACAGAGAAGGACTGGTGGGAGCTGTGGTAGTTGGAAGCTGTCTTGGACATGGTGACCATTACATGATAAAGTTCTCTATTTTTGGTGAAGTCAGGTGGGAGTTAACAAAACTGCCATCTTGCAACCTCATGCAATGCTACAGGATTGGGATAGAGTGGCTGGTAAGCTGCACTGAGGATAAAGATCTGGGAGTATTATTAGTCAACAGCTGGCTGAGCGTGAGCCAGCAGTGTGCCCAGGTGGCTAAGAAGGCCAATGGCATCCAGGATTGCATCAGAAATAGTGTAGGCAGCAGGAGCAGGAATGTCCCAGATCATCCCTCTGTACTTGGCACTAGTGAGGTTGCACCTTGAGTACTGTGTTCAGTTTTGGGCCTCTCACTACAAGAAAGACACTGAAGCCCTGGAGCGTGTCCAGAGATGGGCAATGGAGCTGTGAAGGGTCTGGAACATGAGTTTTATGAAGTGTGGCTAAGGGAACTGGGATTGTTTAGTGTGGAAAAAAGGAGGCTCAAGGGAGACCTTATAGCTCTTTAAAACTACCAGAAGATAGATTGTGGCGAGGGGTGGGGGTCAGCCTCTTCTCTCAGGTACCAGCAACAGGATGAGAGGCCTTAAGTTGCACGAGGGGAAGTTTGGGATGGATATTAGGAACAATTTCTTTTCAGAAAGAGTGGTGAGTTATTGGAACAGGCTGTCCAGGGAGGTGGTGGAGTCACTGTCCATAGAGGTATTCAAGAAGTGTGTGAATGTGGCAGTGAGGGACATAGTTCAGTGGGCATGGTGGGGGTGGGTTGATGGTTGGACTTGATGATCATGGAGGTCTTTTCCAACCTTAATGATTCCATGATTCTGTGAACTTCCAGAAAATATTTTGGAATGACAACTGAAGAGACAATTATTTCTTTTGTCAAATGTTCTTCCCTTACTGAGGTATCATTGGAAGGAAATTATTAAAACAGTAGATCTTTACAATGTCACTTGCCTAATGTGTGGGTGTTTTATTCATTGTGTTATGCATTATACAATTTCTCTGCATGCATACTTAAAAATTAGTTCGGTGTTTAAGCAAGGCAGAAGATATTTACAGTAAACACTTGATCTACTGATATTTTTAATTTTTTTCCATTTTATTTTATTTCACCTGATTGACCATTTTCAGTATCAGTAACATTTAATGAGCTCTTGGGAGGTTAATATAGTGAAAAAGATAAAACTATACTTAGCAATAGTATGTATGACGGACAAGACAGTTTACAGCTACTTTTATTACCAAGCCATAGACTTGTTGTTTTTTTTTTTTTTTTTGATTGAAAAAACGTGCTAGAAAAAAATGAAATGTTTTATTTTTTAATCTATTAATTATGATATGGATAGATTTTGTAATATTCCTCTACCATTTATTTACAGTCAAATAATTTCTTATCAGATATTTTACTCTTACCATGCCTTTTCCTTCCATTTCTTCTGATCATCATTTTTTTTTTAAGAGGAAAATTGTGAAGCTCCTTATCTAAAGATGTAAATATCAGTTAATTTATTCACATGCTTATATTAGGAGAACAGAAAACAGCAATGTTCTTTCTTTACTTTTTTTTTTTTTTTTTTGAAAGTGATTTCACTATAAGAAAGAAATTCAGTGATAGGGCTAAAAAATTCTCATAACACAGCATGAGTGAGCTTAAGTTTCACTAAAGAGAATGCAGTACTAATTGTAAAAATTCAAATGTATGAGCACCGTGTCAGTAAGAACAAAGCTATGTGAGCCATTCCTATGAGACACGTTGACTCCCGATGAAGTCTTGCACATACCACAGACATTTCCACGTACAAGACCAAGTTGGACTTTCACTTCTTAATGATGGTCTTCTTTGCGTTTGGAGTTAAATGGTACCGATGGCTGAAATGCCTTTGCCTTCTCCGGAAGCAGGATGCAACCAACCACTTCCTAACTCAGTGAGAAGAGGGAATTGGAGTGTAAGCCGACTGTGAAACATTATCTCCAAGCTCTTGAGATCTTCCTGCTCTGCACTAAGTATTCTTTGTGGATTTCTGACCAGGGCTGCTGAAAAAGTGTTTTTAGAATTCACTACCATAGCCAAAAAGCAATTGTAATTTAGGTAGCAGGTTTCATAGTGAATTGTTACGGTTTTGGTAACACATCTTAGGAGGAGGCGAAGGAAAGGTGTGTCCAGTATGAGAAGAAAACCATGAAGAGTTGTTTGGCCCTATTTCAATCCTTCATTCCATATAATAGCAACAGACCAAATGGATGGATTTTTGTGATTCTGAGAAACTATTGAGAGGCTCCAACTGCAGGAATACTTTGCCCATAGGGAAAGAAAGATCAGTTCCACCTCAGGCTTAGAAGTTCAGCAGATCTTCTGGACTATGGGGATAAAGAGGCACTACTTCATTAGCTATACCTGCTCTGTGAAGAAATGATAGAAGAGTTAGGCATCAATCAACATTTTTTTTTTTAAAGTCATTTTCTTAGCTTTCTGAGTATCTGAGGCCAAAACCAGTATTTGAACATAGATGCCATTATACTGGTTATGTTTTGAAAATATTCGCTTGGTGTTTTTCAGTCAGCTTTATCAGTTCATTAATTTAATATAAATTAAATAGCTACTATAATAATACTATATAGTCTCATCGTAGAAGCAGTATCTTCTGATTTTCAGTTAACAGAGATCTTACATTTACCCCATACATGACTGAAAAGTGGGGAAGAAACATAATGTAACTTCTGAAACCAGTTTCTCCCTTTAGAATTTGGAGCAGATGTGTTCCGTGGAAAAAAAAAAAAAAAAAAAGCCCTGAAAGTTTTACTGAGGCCATGAAGCAGGATTGTAAAAAGTGCTGAAACTGCTTCTTGGGTCGTGGTTCATTAACTCTAATTGTCACGTCTGGATTCCATCTGATGGATGATCAGGTCCTTCCTTTCTCACACCCTTTTTCTCACTGTGTTCAGGTGACCAGCTTCCAAGGTTATCTCTTTCAGATGTATTTCCAACAGTGGACCTGGGTAACAATTCTTTTTCTAAACCAATTCAGTTGTATTTGCATGTGTCTTTTTCTTGTTGGATTTGCTTCTTTTCCTGTATACTTCTGGTGTGGAGCATTCTTCAGTAGAAAACAGGATCATGATTAATAAAAAGCATTTTAGATTTAGAGATTTTGTTTCATAAAAGCTTTTCTACTTGACAAAACTTATTTTTGAAGGTGAACAATTCTTACATATATTGAAAATAGAAAATGTAAAAGCCTTGTCAAGTACTCACTTTCTTCTGATTTCAGGCTTGTTATGAGGGAGCGAAGAAGCAAGGTTTAAAATACCACCCACGTAAGACGACAACCATATAATTTATAGGATGTGGCCATCTGTGTGTTTCCCATGTTCCTGCTTCTTTGTTGGAATTAATCATGTGCCAGAAGCAGAACATTAACTCTCCAGGCAGTAGAAAAGATTTGGAACAAGTTTCTCCCTTTATTCCAAGTGGTTTATGACTGAAAGATATGTCATGACAGTTAAGAAAAATAGTATGTTAAGAAATGTTAAGAAAAATAGTAAATGCTTTCTGACCAATGTCAAATAACATCTCTGTTTTTAGCAGTAAGTGTACCTATATGAGCATAGAATTACTTATTTTCCCTACTAGAATTAAAGTATTCCTTCCAAAAATCAGAACTTTGAATTTATTTGGCAAGTCTAATCCCAGAGCAGAACTTATACCTTGTCACAATAACAGAAGGAATAATCTTTCAATATAAATAGCAGTAGAAATTAGAATACAATTTTTACTTTAGTACCATCCAAACCCTGAAATTCACCATTAGCGAGATACTTTATTTCCAGTTCTTTTCTTTTGGGCCACTATTTTTAAATTGGCTTAAGAATCTTTGTATAGCTGTCCATACTCAGGCTCAGATATCTGATGAATAAAATCAAAGAAAGTGAGGCCAACATATATTTGACCCATTGCATAAATTTACAGGTAGGAAAAATACTACATTCCCTGAGAAGGATGCTGGTGCCTTTAGATGTTGTTCAGTTTGAATTTTTTTTCTTTTTTTCTATTCTCTCATCTCCATCTAATCCTCCATACTTTCTCCATAACTAACTGGTCTGAAGACCTTGAAGTATGTGCTACCTTTAAAATATACACTTTTGTTTTGCAGTCTTCCAAAATACACTTACCCATTACTTCAATTATTTGTCTAACCTGTCCCTTCTACTCTATTTGAACTGTTACTGGATTCAAGTCTGTGCTCTTGCCTTAGCAACATGCCTTTTTCAAAGAGCTTTCTATTTCGGCTTTGGCCTACATCACACATGGTCTAATTATTTTAGCATGACAAACTATGAATGAGGCATCGTATCTTTTTGTATGAGTGCTCTTAACCTGCCCTTGATGCAAGGAAAGTGCTATTAGTCTGTATCTCAGTGAAAGAAGTTTAAAAAACCCTGTGTTTAAGATACTCAGTTATAAGTTCATAGAGGATTAATGCTGCCAAAAACCTATCTGCCATGTTACACAGCAGTCTGAGCACAGATGAATGACATTTTTCACAAAAATCTGCCTCCGCCCTTCCTTGTCACTCCATCAGCCACAAAATATACATAGAATTAAAGAGTATAGGAAGCTAAAATACAACGGATTTTATTTGGAGGTATGTTTCCAAGACTGCAGCCAGGTCACATGAAAGTCTGCCTAAGGTCATTTGTCAGTGATTCCTAGAGCTGCCTACCCTTCAGAGGTACAGTCAAGTGTAAGCACGGTAAGAACTGCCAGCATTCTGTGAAGGCAGAGGTTGAACGAGAACCCATGGGAACAGGAAAGATCATTAGAGCCAAGCAGAAGTATGAACTGATTCAGACACTCACATTTCAAGTGTTTCTAGCTACAAAAACATGTTGAAATGAGTCTCACTATGTGCTTACGCAGGTGGTTTTACAGTAGGACACAAAGCCAGAAGAGATTCCTAAGATCAGAGAGCCCTTCCCTTTCCATACTTTTTCAGGTGTGAATTCTCCTACACATAGAGAACTAGGAACCGTCTATCCTACTTGCCAAACATAATCCTCAAAAAGCCCTTTTTCATCACCACTCCCACAAATGGGGATACAAGATATCGTAACGCTAAAATTCAAAGGAAGATGTAGAATTGGTTGTCAGAAAACAGGAGATGGTGGGTTAATCTTATTTATTGCCTTCTTCCAACTCAGAATCTTTTTTTTTTTTTTAATAATCTGGGAAGTACTCCTTAAACCATCTTGCACTTAATCTGCTATATGTTTATCAGCAAAATTTGCCTCTCAGAGAGACAGTAACTGTTGTATACATTTGAGTTTAATAAGATAGTTGTCTAGTCCACAAGTATTACCCAACAATTCAAAAGCAATCCTGTGACTCCAATATGGATTGAGCTTAGTCTTAACATATATTCCAATTCTTTAGGGATTGTTGTGAAAGTCTTAATGTTCAGTACCAACTCCCACATTGTTAGTTTGAAAACACAAAGCTGTTTTCTCTTTTTTTTTCAGCCTTCCATGTAGTGTTTTTCAAAAGTAGCTTATTTTCTCCGAGTTCTGCCGCAAAAGGGAGTTAGTAAACTTTAATGTCTGTGTGTGGGGTGGCAAAGGAGTAACATGAAAGCAATCTGGTAATGTTTTGGTGTGTGTTAGAAAGGGAAAACTTGCTGTAGGCCTATTAGATTTCTCCTTCAGTGCAACAGGATCACAGCCATTGCTTATATTATGATCACTTAGTGCTGGAGAGTATTAATATAGTAAGTGGATAATTTAGTTTCAGTGTCTACTTTAGGTAAATATGACAAAGAAAGTGCTAACTAGGCAATAATCTTAAGCTGGAAGAACAATCTGTGCTGTTAAAAAAATGAGCAGAATATCATTAAATTGTAATAGGCTTCTGCTTTGGTTTGTGCTCTTGCCCAGAGAACAGTGTACAAGGTAGAAGGTCTACACTATTCCCGTTTAAAGACTTGTAGTGGAAATGCTAAGTCACAGCTTAAACCAGTGATTGAGCACCTGGTGAGAAGGCAGAGCCAACCCAGAGGAGCTCAGGTGCAAGCAATGCACCTGAGTGACCAGAGGGGATAGAGCCAGGGTCCACCCCTTCCCAGACCTTATTTAAGGGCTGGAAAAGGAGGTGAAGCTATCTTGCTGGAGATCTCCATCTACCTGTGGCCTTCTAAAAATAAGTAGTTTTTCTTCCTTTGTTTCTGTGTCTGTGGCTGCTGCATGTGGGCTTGTTCTCCTTTGCTGCCTAGGATTGTTCCACTCTGTTATTATTGTTGTACCTTCCATCATGTTATAGTATTACAAGACTGTTGAAATGTTTTATATTCAATAATATTCAGTTAAAGATATCTGACAGTCCAGTGGGAATCCCCCTGGTAGGGGCAGGCTTGCCCTGGAGCACTGCGGTGGATCACTTCAACAGGAAAGGCAGGGCATGTTTTCACAGCATGGTGTCTGGAGGAGCCAAGCAACCAATGCCTCCTGCTTTCTAAACAAGAACTCTCCAGGTTTTATTTAAAAGGAGGAGTAGCAAAATAGACATCAAGACTACTTGCTGTGGTGTTTTGAAAAGAAGAGCAAATTTTCTTAACTGTTAGGTTGTTTGCATTACTCTGTTGAGTAATTACCGCTATGAAATCATGAAGCCCTGTATTAAGGAGGCAGATTGTGCCTCCGGTGCAGCCTGCGTGGGTCCTATGGACAAGAACATGGCAGGATTTGGGACCCAACTACTGTGTGCGGTACTGTTTTACCAGGTGCAGACAGACTCTTGCTAAGCACACATAGCATGGGGAGTATTGGATCTGCCCTAAAAGTGTATATTTCTTAGTGTCTTCTCTGACAGTGACCATTAGCAAATACCTAGATAAAAAGTCAGAGAAACAGACAGGAATAGAGAGACTCTTACACATGGCATCCTGTTCTCATGAGGTTTAGGAAGGGCTCATGTATTTAGGAACCTCTTTGGTGTGCCCAGCCCTGCTACCTGCAACTGACATGTTAATCTCTGGGGGTCAGAAAAGTTAAAGGAACTAAGTCCTTCCTCTGCTATGATCTCAAAATTTTCTAGCTTTTTTTTTTTTTTTTAAATAATCTTCATCCATCTATTCTTTTTTTTGGCATCTATGCCTTTAAAGATTTGGACGCTCCTGGAGATTAAAATTGATAAATTAAATTCATCCAAAGGAACCTCTAAAATTATTTCAGATTAAATTAATTCTTCTACTAAATTAATCAGCAATTACCTGAAAATTTTCACCTCTAAGGCCATGTCTGTACTGCTATACAGATGGGTGAGTTTCACCATTTCCCATAGCTCAATCCAGCATAGGCTCTACTGTTGCTAAATAGCTGCACTATGGGTGGTCCTATACAGTTTTTCTTTGAATACAATGCCTAATGCTCTATGTTTCTGATATGCAGGGATAGTTCTGTTCTTAGCAGTTCATATGCAAGTTCTGCAACAAGCTACTCCCTCAAGCCTCCTTAAGTCTTGAGATAGATAGAGAGATATAAGTGCATCTATACATACTATAGAGAGGAATATTAAAATCCAAAAATGCTTCCACATTAGCAAGACATTCTCTGCCATTCTAAAATGCTTTATTTTAAATCATGAAAATGTCCTCTTGCATTAATCTTAATCATCCTCTAGGTGTAATATTGGTTTTAAATATATGTTTTCTTTCTACCTTTAGGACTTGAAGTTGTTTTTCTGAGCCTGAATCACATATGTTTTTATTTTACTGATTTGTGAAAAAGACAGTCTTTGACATAATTATTTATGCCATCGCATTAGGCAGAACAAAAAAAAAAAAAACTTCCTAAAATGAACTATTCTGCTGGTTTATCATTAGAAAATATTTGCCTCTAGCCGGGATGCATTTAGCATATAGAATCATAGAATTGCTCAGGTTGGAGAAGATCTGCAAGATCACCACGTCCAACCTCAACCTAACCATACTACCCTAACTCTAACAACTCACCGCTAAATCATGTCTCTGAGCACCACATCCAGAATGTCAGAATATGAGTTCTGACAGTGCTGTTCCTCCTGGAAAGAATTAGATACTAAACTTTGAAATGAAGGTAGAACACTAAGAGTCATTACCAAGATGGAGAAAAGAGTTCCTTTGTCATTGAGGGAAGGTTAAACATTAATTCCACTGGTTTCCTTCTGCAGATCTAACAGTGTTGTTAAGATCTTTGATTTCCCCTAGTAAGAGCAAGTGTATAGCCAAGTCTTTTTATTTCTGAAATTATACTTTGTAAGTTTTGTAGGTATCATACAGTGAGGATTGATGAAGCTGTGATGTTTCCATGGAAATGTGTGGAAAACTTTATCATGTAATGCAATGTTTTTCTATTTAAAAGTTAGTTTGGAATTCCTAGTATTTGGTAAAGAGAATTCAGATTACATAATTAAATCATTTTTCCTTGGTAACTTTGTTTTCCAGTGTAATCAGATTTAAATATTAGTACCAAACTGTGCCCTCAATCTTACTCTTGTTATTATATTTTGTATTACTCTGTCCCTGAGTCTCTTCATTTTCTAACGAAGTAGCTGATGTACGGTGTTAATTGTTCCCTTTGGTTGGACTTTGGCAGATTTGGCTGATGTCGTTACTCTAGAAATAATCTGTTCTTTGTAAATGTGTGACTGTTGCGCTTGCTTGAGCCTTTATTTTTATAAGAAAGAGGGGTAGAAGGGAGTGTGTCTGCAGACTTGTGTGCTTGCAGTTTTCCTTGTAACTTTATGACCTTACGAGTCTTACCAGCGGTTGTTAATCAAGAGAAATTCTTATGAGAGAAACTGTGGACATATTTAACTTTCTTAATATATAACATATTGAAAATATTAAAAATATCCTAAACATTTCAGAAAAATAACAAATCCTTAGTTGTAACTGCCATTAGACTTACCACTGCCCAGTATATTAGTACTGAAATCATTACAGAGATTTACAGAGGAATCTTCAAATCTATCAGATCAGAAAAATGGGACATTTGTAGTCACTGTTTTTAAATATCAAGGTTCAAAAATGTATTAAAAATATGCAGATTCATTCTCATGTTCTTTTTTTGCTTAATTGTTGATAAAGATCCCACCCTACATCTTGCACTCCATGTGAGCATTCACTTAGAGCACAGAGAATCAGTCAGTCAGTTGTACGTGATGGCACATGACACATGGGTGTGTACTGTTGGCATGCTCCAATACACTGTCCACAGGCACAAGTCATCTGGCTGCCTGAATGAAATCAGGTGTTTTGAAGAATGTCAGTTATTTTCATTTAAGCAACTTTTAAAAATCATAGTTTAGTATAAAAACCCATTTTGTGGGGGCTTTATATGTATGATCACTTTTCTTTATGGCAATAAATAATGTACATTTATAGGTAAGGAAAAACTGATGCTAAGGGGCAGGGAGTGTTTCTTGCTAGTATCTTCTTTATTGTCCTGTCATTTGGATTGTGCTGTGTGAATGGAGCTAATTGGTTACTTTATTCCACTGAAATTCAGTTTGGGTGTATGAAATCAGGTTTCCCCAAAGCAAAAATCTCCTAAGTCAACAACTCCTCTGCACATGCCTCTATTTGGAGTAGATTGGCACACTACGGAGAACTGAATGGCAAGACAGGCATTTATTTTAATCTTTAGGCTTGGAATTTCTGTTGTAACAGGCACTGCTGAGAAAGGCTTCCAGGAAACCATGTGTTGTTTCTGGTCTTTGTGAGATAATTCTTCTGTAAGCAGCACAGCTAGTGGCTCATGATGACTAGAGAACTCCCTCCAGTGGGAGATTTATTGCATGAACTCTACTTGAAACCATGCTCTTCTGACTGTCTCTTTGGTGGCAAATGCATTGTAAGCTATTAATGTGCCTTGCTTCCTTTTACCTTTCTACAATAAATCTGTTATCTTTTATATTTCTTAAAACAAACCTCTGTAAAGCACGTTGTGGTTTGGTTCATGAAAGGGATACAGGGCAAATTGTTAAAGGAAGTAAAGTCAAAGCTTACCTACATATGAGAGAACAAAAATAAAAGCAGAGAGCTACTTTCTCACAGGTACTACTTGTAGGAGAGAGCAACAGTGGGGCATGAAAATGATATTCCACATAGGCTGTCACAGTGGGTTTAGCCTCTTCTGGAAGGCCAGCTGGAAACACATGCTGCAAGCTCCTTCAGGATGTCAGATCTGTGACAGATCTCCAGGCCGCTTGCATTCTTATATCTAATCTATGTCCTGTATCTCTGGTTTTGCCAGATGTTAACCTGTAGACTTCTAATTGTGAACATTACATTTTGTTCTTTACAAAAATGCCTTTGTAAACATGTAATGAGTGCATCGTTGATCTTGCATATAAGTTTTCCATAGGCTTTTGAAGTACTTCCAGAAGCTGCTATGATACATTGTTAAAGATAACAATACATATCTCTTTTATTAAATTTAATTTTCTTTGTTGTTTCATGCTCCTTAGCATTATGATTTGGAAATAGAAATCTTTTGACAACAGAGCAGGCAGTGGGCAGGTTCTAACTATAGAAATTTCCTTGTGACACTTCTAGTGAGGTACTTTGGTGTTTTTCAGTAGTGTCCATCTTCAGTGTGGCAATGTAATTCTATTCCATACTTATTCAGTGTCCTTCAAGTATCTCAGTTGTCATGTCACTGGGAATTTTCCGTGCTGGATTCTCATTTTTCTTTCAGAACAGGGGAACCCCCATTGTTCAAAGCAATCTGCTTATCTTTTTCACTTATAAACAGACTTTTGGAGGAAGGTGTTATGTTTACATTTTCATGGATTACTGCATTAGGGTAACCTTACAGAACCTCTTTTTTTTTCTGATGGAGGAAAACTGTCTTTGAACAGAAGGTATGCATGCCTTCTCTTACTTTCCAGCTACACTGTTTTACATTTCAAGTTTGCCCCAATTTACCGTGCACACTCTGCTCTCTCAGTCCCTTCCCTCCATTGAAAAGGCAGATTTTAAGCTGATGTAAGCTACTGCTTTATGCTGAGGTACAGCTTTACATTGCCACACCACCACGTAAGAGAGTGGCTCCCATCAAGTTATTGAAGGTGTTGTGGTGCACTGAGATCTGTTGTCTGGGAGAAGAATAATACAGTTGAAGCATTTCCTACTAGTATTTGGAACAGTCAATTACTTTATAACTTCTTTGTTGCTTATTAGGAACAGCCAAATATGAGAACTTCCCATTGTGAGATGCTCTACTGTGCAATATCATGATGAAATACTGTAAAACAAGGCCAGATTGTTTTTTAGGAAAGTTTCCCTTAACAATTGTGTTAGAAGCTTGAGAAATACATTACAGTATTTCTATTCCTCACTTTCCTTAATGTAAACCAAGAGATGAAAGATAAATGCTATGGTCTTCACTGCAGGAAAAACAAACATCATGCAAGCTTCCTGGCCACAGCAGAAAATAAACAAATATGTCTTCTTGCAAAAGTACAACTTTCCCCATCTAAATTACTGATACTGAACAGCTCAGATAACATGTAACACGGAAATCGGAGGAAAACCCTTTCAGCTGTTGATAGAAGATACTAGTGTTGTGCCTTACTGCTGTATAAGAGAGTGCCTGCTGAAAGCCCTTTTACGAACAGCTCCTGACACATGCATCTCTGTATTTCTCAGTTAGCTTTGAGTCAAGGCATGTGTTTTGGATATGGCTCTCATCAGTGTTTGCACAAAGAGGGTGTATAATTTTCATCTTCCTCTTGCCATTCTCTCTTAAGAAGCTGGCTTTCTTTTTGATTCTCTGTTTGCCCATCATTTCTCTAAATGCAGAGTTTAAAAAATGTTGCGGGATAAAGATATACACATGGTAGCCAGATGCTATAATTGCAGGAGGGCACTGCCTGAACTATAGGGTTATTGCACTGGCAGAATAAGCGTGAATATCTCATTGTGGTGCTGTCCAAGGGCCCTGGATACAAGATGCCTTGAGCATAGCTCTAACCTGGATTATGGGAACTGACCCTGCTGAGCACCCCTTGGTCAGCAAGACATTTGGCACCCAGGAGCTCTCACAGCAGGACTCTGCTCTAACACAGTACTCAGCAGAAGTTCTAATTTCTGTTTGCAATCTGAAAGCATAACTGTGGGGATGAAAACAGGACAAGTGAAAAGTTCTGTAGTTTTGACACAAAATATTGCCAGAGGTATTTGCACTCCATCCCTGTAGTAGATTACTGTGAAAGCTGAGGGCAAGGCCTTGTCTTTGCATAATCCACTTGCAGGCATAAGTTTAAAAATCAAACAATCCCTTTCTAATCCTATAAGACACATATCAGTTATAAAGAGGTGAACCAGTGTCTAGTTTTCAACATCATGTATGTGCAAAATGGCCCTGCAGGTATTTCCTTGTTGCCATGAGGATTGCACACCTCGTATCACGTCTCTCCTTGGTCCTTGTTGGAGCATGAGGAAACGCTGTTCTTGCCATGTTCCTACAACTGACTTCTCTAAGGAATAACTGTTTGTGTCCATGCTGTCTAAATGAGGTCAGTTCTCATGACAACTATGTTTTATCTGCAGATATGTGCATTGTTTTCTGACACTTTCCCCTTCTGTGTAGAAATTAAGTAAAATCCAGGGCAGCAGAAGGTTAATAAAGAAAAGTAAATAGAAATGCAGGCTGAAAACATGGTGACACTTGTTGTCTTTCTCGTGGATTACCAGTGTTTCACAAATTATAAAGTAGCTTGAAGTTTTATGACAACACACGTTAAGAACATAGCTCAGCAGTAGACACGCAATAGATCTTTTATAGGCAGAAACTAAACCAATGCAGCTTATCTCCAAGATATGGCAGAAATCAGCAGCTATACTGCTGGATGCCTTACTTCAGTCACTTCTTTCTTTCCTCCCCCTTGCCTTCAGTGGGCAGGGGTGAGCCACCCCATGGGCAGCAGGGGAGAGGCTCTGCTCTTTTGGTGCTTGCCAGCACCCCCTGTTCCCACTCTGCTCCAGTGCCCAGCAAGGCTCCCTGCCAGCAAGGGATTAGAGGCGTGATGATAACTGTGATAGCACTAGGCCTGCAACAAGGGAATTATCTGCTGATGGTGTAAAGTTATGTTAATGCTCCTTTGTAGATCAAGCATGGGATTGGGGTGATTTTTCCCCTTGGATTTGAAAACCTTTGGAATGGGAGAAAGGCAACCCCTATGAGCGTTTTTGCTCTTACAAAAGGGAGTGGAGACTTGGCCTCAGACTAATAAAGACTAACATTTACAGAATCACAGAATCACAGGAACACATTTACCTTCATTACAAGAACATCCCCAGTTATGCCAGCCTGAATGTTTTATAGCGCCTCAGAACATGAAGCAGAACTGTTGCTAGGAAAAAAGGCTTCCTTGCAGAGAACAAGCACTTATTCATTGAGAGGTTTTTACAGAACTGCTCTCAGCAGTCTGGCATAGCTTGGTCAGCATGCGGAGCTGTAACAGTTCTTGCTCTTATACCTTAGCACGGTTTCCGTGATTGTGGCTTTTATCAATATCTTTTCTTGTTGCTTTCTGCCCTTTGGACAGTATTCCTAAGGGTAAAGTGTTGTGTACTATAAGTCTACCATCAAGATCAAACACAAAACCTATGTAAATCAACTATTAGTAAAAAATGCAAAGTACTGTATTCATTTTAAATTATTTCATTTACCTTCTTTCTTGCCATGGGGGTCACTGTAGATAGATGCCAAGGTGAACAAGGAGAAAATGACAAAAGCCAGTAAGATGAAAGCTACTTCCAGGTTTGTGAAGGGCAGCTCCATAAACTGTTACTGCTTCACCTAGGGTAAAGTGTAAACGTTGGCTCTGCTGGCTCTGGAAAAGGACTGCTCCCATAATGTAATTATGTCTTTCGTCAGAAGGATACTTGATCCTGGTCAGACTGGTTAAGTAACTTCAGCAGGTAGGGGAACAATACAGTTGGTTCATGCAAGAATGCAAATTCAAGCCCTTTTTACTTAGTACTTTAGTTGTTCCAGGAGACATTTACAGTTTGCTGTCACTATCAGGAGAGCTGTTACTGAAGTAATGCTGTGCTTAGCTGGATTCTATTTACTATTATATATCTGTATCCTATTTATATTTTATATATTCTATGCAATGTATGAATATTTTAACATAGTAAATCTTATTAAAACAACAAATATCTGTAGGACAGCATGGATTTTCTTCTCAGTAAATACACAAACTACTTTCTGTGTAGTGGAAAGTTTGTATGAGGTCAAGCCCGAACCAGTAGTTGGTCAGGAGGTTCTGAAGTCAGTGGAACTCTGAAGCATTTCGTTTCTCACAGGATTTAAGTCTAAAAGCAGTGTCTCAGAAATCTGAAAACCAAGAAGTACATTTGTACAGAGAAGTTGTGGAAAATCAGAAGCAGATCAAGAAATCAAGCCAGTTCACAGTAAATAAAGGAAAGCTGGCACTTACTGATTGCCAGGAATTTGTTGCTTATGTTCCATTGGGGTTTCCTCAAAATCATTGCAGTTTTAAAAAGTGATTCAAGATCATGGGCTGAGTCACTCACGTTCAGCTGGATTTAATGCACAGTGCTTCCCTGCGGCTTTGTGGTTGATGCCTTCCTCCAGTCAGGTGCAAGACACAGAAGGCTGCAGACTGCCAGGGGCAAGTGGTGAAAGTGCAAGGAGGAGGCGCAGAGCTCAACAACTTTTTTCTTGTACCTGCCTACAGGATGCGGGCAATGTGCGTGCAAGCTGAAGCACGGATGTTATAACAATACCGCTTGTGCAGTCAAGACTCAAGGATGTACGTTGTAAAACATGTTGAATTTAAGCCCAAGTAAAATATTAACATAATTGTAAACAAGATTAACTACTGTAAGAAACCTAGCTCAGTAAAGGTATGAGTCAGAATTTTAATATTCAGATCCATACTGGTATAAACAGTAACTATTAGACAGTTATGCAGTAAGAAACAAACCTGTACAGGTGCAGTTACATGAGAAGCGATCCTTTTGAAGGATCTTTCTGATTGCTTTGTGAGTTATTCTGTATACCCTTGATTTCTAAGAGACAGATTTTGTTCACTGTAAAATCCTAGTCTGAAAAACACAAATAGCATTTATACACACTAAAGCATCAGCCACCTCTAATTGTATTAGCTACACATTAATTAAAGTGGATTTCTAATCTATCAAATTTTAATGTTCTGATTATCCTATTATTTCAAAATATCATATGTCTTTTTGAGGTATTAGGCGCTTACCCATCTTATGAAATAAGTCAAAGAATCAACTGTTCCAATCAGAGGTGAGATTACACCTGTGTGTCTTCTGAAGAATATGTTATTGACTGTCCATATGCCTGCTTTTCCTGTGCAACAGGTAACATTTATGCATCTGCCTGAATTTAGAAATGAATTCAAAACTTACAGCTTTTCCCATATGCAGAGTCAAATTCTTTCTTTCTCACCAATAAAAGTGATGAATCTTTCATGAACTTCTTAATAGATAGTAGTTATATGCAATTAAAGAAGGGTCCTAATTTCTCAAAGTTTTCTACAGTTGATAAGGTTTTTTGATACAATAGCCCGTGAGTCAGAAGCTAAACTGATATATTTAGTATAGTGGTGTATGTATTTATGTTTTCATTTATTTAAGTGATATTTTGACATCGCTTAGTAGTTAAAGATCAATCATAAATCTTAGACATTAGGCATGGCAAGAAAACATTGATCTGAACAGCCATACCTAAAAGAAAAATACAGAGATTTTGATGATGGTTGATAATGCTTTTAAAAGCTGTGAAGTCTCATTGAAAGTTGTTGGAATATAACCTCTTTAACCATCTAGCATACCCCATTTTGCTCTGTCATTGCTTGCCATGCCTGTTTATCTGGTTTCTGTATCTTTAGTCCTGGATACAAGCAGAACTATCTGCTGGTGTTGAGATACAGCTATCACTAAGAGTGAGACAATAAGTGAGAAGAGTCACAAACACTAAAAAATGTTCTAAAAATATGTGACTTCATATTCCTTAGTTCTAAATTAGGACAATTTTAATAGCAAAAGTATGCAGCTGACAATAAAAGTGTAATTTGCTGTAATATTAAAAATCGCAACACATTATCGTAAGTTCTTAAACCACAATGTTCATCTATTTCTACAGGGTCCACTGAGAAAATACCTTGTTTGTCTTCTTGGAGACTAGTTCAATGGAGACATGTTCTACGAAAGACCAAAATATTCTTCCTATGTCCTATGTTTGTCATGAACAGAGAGTGTAATTGTTAACAATAAGTCTGTTCCCCATATTGAAGCCTTACCCAATACTTTATGAAAGCTTTATATATAGACAAATTCTGGTCAGATACCTACAAGGAACACAGAGAGTTAACCTCTGAACTGTTTCTGTATTGTGTCTGAAAGATTGACACCTTCACTTTCAAGCACCTAAAACAAAATTGAAACTACTCGGCAAACTGGAATTGAGTGCTGAAATTTGTGAATGAATGAGTTCCATATGCTTACATTTCTTTTAATGCAGGTAGCATTATGGAAAGCTAATGCATTCGTTCAGCTCTTTATGATTTCTTTTATAAAAATAAAATTAGTAACTCATTACTTTTGTGACCAATGCAATGTGCAATTATTTTCTATAAATCTCCAAGTGCCTAAGCCACCTTCAAAGCTCATTTTTTTTTCAGACTTTAAAATCATACTGCAGAGCCAGAAAGCAAACTCATCAGGTTTTCCTAACTGCATTAATTACCCTGTTTCACCATGGGAAGCAGGAATGCCATTAAATGTTTCAGGAAAGAAAAGTGGTTTAAAGAGGGGGAAAAAACCCAAACAAACAAACAAACAAACAAAACAAAAACAAAAACAAAAAATAACTCAAAAAGAATGAACTCAAAAGCAACCAGTGTATTTGGCATCATCAAACGACAGGGAAAATGTAATTATTTAATTATCCATTTTAATTAACATGTAGCTAATAAAATTAGAGGTGACTGATGCTTTAGTGTGTGTAAATGCTATTTGTCTTTTTCAGGGAGTTGTCTTCCAGTTCAGCAAAACAAAGCATTCATAATTAACCTGACTTTCCCATGTGAATGTCATCAACGAAAGCAGACCGTAGGGAGCTGGATAGACATGAGGAAAATAAATGGGGCAGGTGTGGGAAAAAGTGTTTGTGGTAACAAAATAAAGACAAAGGTTGATACCTTTGTAGAGAAATTGGACCAGCCTTCACTGTTATTGAGTGTTTAAACGGAAACTGCTAAGATTACCCCACTTGAGATACAGGTGCTGACATTTTACTGAAGACCAGTGAAACCCCAGATGTTTGTGATCAATTTTGATGGCTTTGGAAATCCAATTAACTTGGAAAAAAATAAGGAAGTTCAAGATGATTTTTTTTTTAAAGGATGTTTAAAAAATTATATTGAACTATACTTATAAAAACACTTAAAAAATGTATAAAAAGTAACTTGCCTCACAATTTATAGCTTATCCAAGAAGGGGAAATGGAGTCAGAGCCAGAACTGGTTTTCAATGTTTGTGTAATGCTCCTTTGCATATCTTTTTCAATAAAATTGTAGAGAAAGTAACTTAATGACTGGATTCAGCAGAATTTTATTTTCTAAATTAAGTTATGTCCATACTGGGAACTTAAGAAAGCGGATCTGTTAGACTGGTGCGGCTTGGATTTCACCAACTCTATAGCAGGTTCCTTCACAAAAATGTTTGTTGGCTTGTGTGAGATGACTGAAAAAATGAGGAACTAACTAGTAAGGAGTAAATGGATATGTATTACATGGCCACTGAAAAGGTGAAAGAAAAATGTGAGACTGAAAATTAAAAGAAAAAAATCAGTATTTCTTGAAGCAAGGCTTTTTAACTTCAGAGGTTAGACAAAGGCAGAACTTAGGTTAGAATAAGAATTATGTGGAAGCTGGATAGAATGAGATCCATCATTGTAAGTCTTACTTTTTCATCTTTTTTGCTCTTTTTAAAAGATCTATTTGCAATTTTCTAATAAATTAGGTTCCTAATTGGCAGTGAAAAGAAATTGGTGCGTTTCTAGCTTTTTGATAGGAATGATAAAATGAAATTATAGAAAAATAAGAATATGCGACAGATAGAAATACAAAGCAGACACATATTTTACATACCAACATGCCAGTTCTGTTGCTGGGGAGTATGCTGGCAATGGAGTGGAAATATACTTCATGACAGTGCTTGTATTTAATGTGGGTTCCTAGTGTTTTTGCAGAGGCACCCCCCTCACATGCATGCTGCTGTCATAGCTGTTGTTCACTTCTGAAACTGATCTGTGGACTTGACCCTGTAGATAATGCACTCAACCCAATAAAGCCTTAGAAAATTAGCAAAGGCAATATACAATCTGAAAGAAAAAGAATAAATGTATTTTAATTAAAATCTAGCTCTTTAACAGGCAGAAATTATTTGGTCTCATAAAAAGGTTTGACTCAATCAAATAAAGTGCAAGGGTCAAAAAATGACTTATGGAAGTACTACGTCTACAGTTTCATTCCAGTTATTGTTCCTATTACTGATAACATGAGTAACTACATAGGCCAAGCTAAGTAAATACAGTCTTTGTGAGATATTAACTTTAGAGCTTTCTGTTAATGTAGTGGAACATAAATAATTTGTTTCAATTATATTTCTACTTTTCAGTTTTTTACAGCTGTCACATAATAAAATTAAGCCACAGCGCCATTTCTTGAGGAAGACTTTTGTGAATATGGCCTTTCTTGCTTTAAATTAGTATATACTGAATAAATGGCAACATTATTAATTAATTTACAGTATTTTGCTGTATATAAATTATATCCATTATAAATTTATAAATATTTATAAATAATATATAAAATAATAAATTTATAAATATATAAATTACAGTATGTTTGCTATAAACATATTCCTCACTTTTAATTATTTAAAAAAACAGTAATAATATTCAGGCTGCATATTAAAAGTGAGTTCACATAATGGAGGAAGATCGTGCTAGAATGGTATAGACTAGGACTAGAATGATTGTGCTAGAACGGTGTACTAGAACCATCGCTATTAAAGGAATTCAATAAGATGGCAGGTGCTGCTGTTTCCATAACCTTTTCTGCTTTTAACTGTTATTTAGTTCTGCTTTTTGGCAGGTCTTTCAACTGTCTGAATATTGAAAAACTGACTCCTTACTCAGTTGCTGTAAAATAGCCATGTTTGCTAACTTCTAAATGCTGAGGATGTGAGCCATCAGCTTATTTGGAGAATTACTGACTGCAGAGTCATGTGCTGTAATGGGTTGGGCACCCTAATAAAGGAGTTAACTTGTTTGAATCTGCTTGGCTGATTATACAGCACAGGTATACTGATGAGCTTGAGAACTTAAGGCTGAACTGAAGCAGAAAAACAGATAAGATAGAGGGGAAAAAAGGGAGGGTTTGTGGAAGGAACTGCTGGAGAAATACAAAGAAAGCAACTTTCTTTCAAGTTGTTAAAGGAATAAGTAAGAGATAGCATGCATGTATCAGTGAGGATAAGGATAGCCTTTGGGCTTGTCTATCGGTAGTTTCCCAGTTATCTCAGTACATCTGGAGTTCAGAGTGGGTACATTCAAAACTACTGTTTGTTGAATCCTGCTCATTTAAATTAATTTGTGCTCAATACTTATCAAAATATGATTTTAAAAGCAAGTGTGTTATCTATGAAAAATGCAATAAGGTGCAATTTTATTACCATATACTGAAAAAAATAATTAGTTCAATATAAGACGCTCCATTAACTGTTAATTAGCAATGACGTAAAGCACTCCCTGTTAATTGCTAATTGACAGCTATTTAAAAAGTAGAATATTGTAGAGATGAACTCAAACTTTCTCTGTTGGCTATGCTGTTCTTGCAGTTAATGTTTGAGTAATGCTCGTATTTGCTTGTTATCTCAGTAAAGAAATAAGCCACCAATGTTAGTGAGTCAGCAAAGCACGTAAAACAGTTTTTGCTAAGTCAAACAAAAAATATTGCTATAGCATTGTTACAAAGAAATCTGGTTTTACACCTAAAACTGTTCTTTAGGGATGCTTTCTGTTTGTAGTAATTGCCAGTGGCATGTAGCTTTTGTACCTAATTTTATTTGCTTTTTCTTGTTGTTCTCTGCAGCTTGTAACTGATATTTTTAACATGTCCACCCGTCTATAACTTTGCTATCCACATATTACTCTGTTTTCATGAGTAAAATAATTCTACAGCACTCATTTGTAAGTGATGCTGATAACTTTACAGTAATAGAGTGAAATTTTGATTCTAGTGATGACCCACAGAAGCAAATTTAAATGTTTTTTCAATATATAACTTGAGAGCCTCATAAATTACAGTACAGAAGAGTCAAATGTCAAAACTTGTAGGTTTTTGTTCTCATATTAAATTCAGTTATACGCATGCTGAGGACATGGTCATAATTTCTATCAGAAAGGCATTTTTGTGCAAGAATATGATGATAAATAATTGCTGTGTGTTCTATTACAAAGGAAAGACATATCCTATGTAAAATCTGAACAAATAGAAAATATTTTGGAATGGGAGCAGGGCAGTTTAGACAAGTGCAACTCCAAAATCTGAAGGAAAAGCCTTGCCAAAATAGAACCCAAGGCCTGCAAATAATTTCTATTGGTGAAATTCTGCGCTCAGTATAAAGCAAGAGCAGAATGAGTAAGCAAACCCAAAAGTTATCCCTAGGAGTATGCCATCCTCCTCTGTCAAATACCTGCCTTTAAATGGGAAAGAGATGGGATTTCTGGCAGTCCCAGGAATACAAACCAGTACAACCAGCACACACAAGCTGCAGAGGAAGGGTCAGCTCTGGTCTGGTAAGTGCTGGTGTATGTGGGGGCATGACACGTCCCAAGCATGGGCAGAGAGGCTGGTCCCAACCCAGGAGCACTCAGGCTGCCAGGTTCTTTGCAGCAAATATGCTGGGAGAAGACAAGGATTTCTTCGGTACAAGCAAAAATACAGTATTATAGCATTGTATCCTTTAATCTAAATGACCAGTTTGGTTGTTTTGCATGCTTTTTCCAGTGTTGTATTGACTTTTATATTTATATATATTGAATTTTATATGTATTTATGTGGATCAAATGTTTACAATTTTTTACTTTCTTTTGAAACAGTGAATTAAATTGGAGACAGAAGAGTTTTCTTTCAGGAAAATTCTGTTTTTCAAAGCAGGCTGAACAGGTTAGGGTTTTCCCAACATTTTATTTAGTGACACTAATAAAAGTGTCATGTCAAAATAAATATTTATTTTTGTCAATAAAAAATCTCATTTTATAATAATTGAAGTCTCAGGGAAGAAAGAGTGTCAAGATGACAATTAAAATCTAAATATTTTGCTTTCATTCAGAATCTGAACCTAAAAAACTAGTTGAAATATTCAAATGCTTATCTGTTTGATCTTGTTTCCTTTTTCTTATTAGCAACAATTAAAAAGCCTTTCTGATTCTAAACCTTTCTAGGAAACCTATGGATATCTTAGTTTCTGGATAGCTGTATTTCAAGCAGAATTTCCTATTGACTCAGTCAGTCTCCCCAAGAGGAGCTTGACTATTTTTAATAAGATAACTGAACAGCCAACAGCTGAACAGCAGTAATATTTCAAAGCTGATATTTAACATTGTTCAAGTTTCCTGTCTTTATCACCCTCATTGCACTACATTAACCATGTTCTTTCAGTTAGGCACTGTGACCAGTAACTGTTGTTCATCCTCAACCTTTTCCTGAGGTGAATGGTGCACACAGCAGAGTTGGGGTAGGGCTGTCTGTTTGTTATCTCTCTAGACATGTTGTTAACACATTTCTCTTTAGAGAACTTGTATTAGGGAAGTGATTCTAGGTTGCTTTTTGATAAGATTTTTGGTCCCATACATGATCTCTTGGGCTGTATTAATCAGAGGAGACTAAAACAAAAACTTGGGAATTGCAAAAAGAAATATTTCCAAATTGAAGTCCCAAATATTTGATTTTCATTCGTTTCCAAATATACCTGTATTTATATCTGTGGCCATATCAGAAAACGCACATACTACAAGTGAGATATTAAAAGGCATCACTTTCCAATCCAAGTCAGTGCTAATTATCCATTAATATTGAAAGGATTGAATATAAAACTATTTTTTTGCAGTGTGCTGAAAAAGATTTTGCAGGCACTTAATTTAATCATATTAATGAAGACTCGTTGCTCATTATTTTATTAAAAGCAGGATGTTTTATAGTGTGTTTCATCAAGAAATCTGTATATTACAAAAAACTAAAACAATTTTCTTTTTTTAAGAGAAATTAGCAAATACTGAAATGCTAACCTGATAATTTATTAGGGGAAAAAGAAAAAAGCCAGAAAAGTGAAGTAAAACTTTTTTTTTCAACCTAACTCATCTGGCTATGTAATTACGTGGTCTGTATTTTTAACAGTTATCTTTGCGTTTCTAAATCAGATGACTCTGTACCTACTAGCATGAGTGGGAAGGCTGTGTTTATTTTTCCATGACCAGGCTATTTATTTGTTTGGCACATCTTTTCTGAGCAAAGACATCCTGCTTAAAAGCCACGGCTAGAATGAAATTAGGACTCGGTAGCAGCAGGTTGCGCTTAGGTTCCTCTTTTCACTTTGTTGTTGCACAGATGTCTAGAACTTGATTTTTCTCACGAACTTGGAAACTTAGGACATTTTGCAGCAAAGCAAACTCTACAAGTATTTGAACATTTGCATAATGCACATTTACAGATATGTTTTTCATAGCCATATGCTTGTTTATATGTACAAATTATGCACTGCTAGTAAGTAAAAAATGGTACTGGAGTTAGTAAGTAGACATGTTGGCTTTCATGTTTTTTGTGAAACTAAAATGATTGGATAGAAATAGACGGGGTAGAAAAAAAGCCAAATAAGATTTATGATTGAGCTCCTAATTTCAGTGGTATGGAGAAGGCATGAAGTTGCTGGAATTGGCCAGTGATGAATCCTCTTGTGTTGGCAAAGGACAGTGGAGATAACATATCTGCTTCCTGCAGCTTCTGCTCACAGCCCCAGCAGATTTCCTCTGACAGATCTATAGGCAAGCAATGCCTTTTTACCCTATCTGGACAGTATGACATCTGCCAACCTCTAGCTCCCTGTCCCTCCATTATAGCTCACTGGATAAGCAAGCCTTTAAGTACCCTCATATGCTTCTGCTGAAGGACAAAAATTTAGTGTTCAATTCAGTCAAATAGAGCTTTCTTCACTGTCTTCTATTTGTGTGATTTAAAATGTTTTGTCTAATAAGAATTTCTGGAAATTATCTGGACTTGGATAACAAACAATGGGATGTGCTTAATGATTTGATCTTACACTGCACATGCGCTTCTTGCATTGAATATCTCTTTTTCTATACATTGTCATATCCATTAGCGCACCAATACCATATTTGCAACCATCTCCAATTCTGTGAAAGCTTAAGGAAATATTTTGGAAGTTCATTTTATACCTAGTATGATCCAGTCTCTAGATATCACTATTTTGATCATTTAAATTGTGCTGGCAAATGAATATGAAGGGAGCATTATGATTTATATGCTCCTCTGAGTGCTTACAAAATAATTGTACAAAAATGTACTCTTGCACTTACTACTAGGCAGGAGAGTGGCTCAGGAGCAGTAAGTAAAGTAACAGTTGACATAAACATCCACTCTGTAATTTTCTCAGAATTCCAGAGCAATCTGCAATTACTGCTATAACAGTCTTGTACTTCGATGGGCTGCTATCTCAAAAGGAAGTAATGCAAGCCTTTTCCTCAGCTGAAGGCTTAAAAACTTTCTTCCCCATACTCAAAAATCAATCTACGGTGTTTTAATGCAAACATACAATACTTGTCTTTATGCAGTTTGGGACAATCTATCAATTTGTGCTTTCTTGCTTTCTGGTAAGCCTAACAGAGGGAAACATGCATGTTGAAGTCAGCGAAGCCAGAACAGAAACAGCACCCAATTATTTTCTGCCTGTGCCTCCTTGTTTTGCATGTGGTCTGTTGGAGCACTTTCTGCTCTGAAACTTTGCAGCCATTAGGAATGTGACTGAAATAGCAGGGCTCCAGCTTGGCACCAGCTTTTACTGTGCTGCTGCATCTCATATGGCTGCCTGCACTCTTCTGTCTGAGAAAATCATAAATAATTAATACAAAAGTAAATAGATGATGATGTTTTGACATATAGTTTCTACAGTAAAGTTGATTTTCAAGGTACTTTCTGGAAAAATCGGTATAAATTGATTTCAATTCACAGATAAAATTACGTGCAGTAAGATTTTTATGGTGGTTCCTTTAGAAAACAGTACTGAGTAAGCTAAAATGGGAAATGGTAGAAGGGTACTGCAGAGCTTTTTGGTGAGAAAATTTTCAGTTCTGCTGTGAGGAATAACTGTATGGAGCTGATGAAATTCTTTTTTCCTCCTTGAAAACGACGTTATCTTAATATTAACTCATTTGAAGGCAATACTTCAGTCTACTGTCTCTAGGATGGGTGTCCCTGGTTAAGAGTATGAAGTATTTATTGTTCTGATACCAGTTTGGTTAGAATCAGCCTTCAACTATGTCATTGTTTTTTGGCAGTATGTAAGTTTGTGAACAGCTGTTTTCAAGGTTGAAGTACAGAAGGAGTAAAATTTTATCAAAAATCTCTAATGAGTACCTTGAGAACTAAAGGTTTGCAACCACTTCCACTGAAGCAGACCCAGCATTAGTTTTACAAAAACAAGGTCAAACATCCTACTAGTTTTATGTTTTTGTAGCTCTCTTTTTTATGTTTTAATAAAAACATTTAAAAATAAAGTAAGTTTTGTTACTTATATATCGGTTCTCCTTCTCAGGAGATATTCAAGACTCACCTGGATGCCTATTTGTGTGATCTGCTTTGGCAGGGGGTTTGGACTGGATGATCTCTAGAGATCACTTCCAATACCTACGATTCTGTGATTGTGTGATCTTTTACTATAATATATGTATATATTATATGTGGCTCACGATAATTCCTCTCCACTCAGTATGGCCCAGGCAAGCCAAGATGTTGGACACTCATGCTCTAGAGTAAAGCTTACTAACATGGCTACATGATTCAAGTCACTCTGAGATGTCCATATGCATCTCTTCTTGTCAGTTTGGCATTTGCACTAGCACTGTATGCCATATGCAGTACCTGTGATTGCAAATGGCCAAACCAAAGTTGGTTGGGATAGTAAAACTTGGTATTACCTGAGCATCGACGTGTGGCAATCAGCTGAAAGGGTAGCATGTATTCAAGTAGCCTTTTGTCTGCAGTACGTAATTTCCATTTTCATTTAGTTTAAATTTCAGATAGTGGATGAAACTTGGTTTTGCAGTTGTCTGTTAGAGAGCTAGTTTTTTTCCTTGGGTTTAACCTTTGAAAGGAGAAAGTAAGAAATACTAGAAAAAATGTTTATTCGGGAGTATTGAATTTCTTAATGCCCATAGACCTTGTCGCATTTGTTTTTCTTGATCTTTACTTAGGGAATGAAATTAACTTAGACAAACAGTGGATTTTTTTTCTATTTGGCTGAAATCAGACAATGGCATTTTAATTATTTCCAAAAGGGAAAGAGACAATTTGATTTTAATCGGAGGGTGTGTTTATTGAAGATTTTGTTGAAGATATTCTGAAAGGCACATTAAGAGGAGATTTGAATGAAAAAAATAGAAGCAGTTATTGAAGAGCTCTATCCATACTTAAGCGCTTTGGAATTTTTCCAAACAAAAATGTTGTTTATAATACTTCATAAATTCAATTTTGTGTATTGTTAGAACATTCATATTATTGACAACAGGTTCTCTTACTTCCTGACTACCTGGATTTTTAGCTTTTTTTAAAAAGGTTTAGTATTATTCTCATAAATGTCTTATTAAAGGAAAAATACTAAAAATGTTTACGTTAACAGTCATGTCCTTGCATGTGTTTTCCTTCCCAACTTCCATATTGAATGTTTTGGTAATAGAACAAGTGCAAAGATCCTCAGCTTCTTATGCAGTAAGCAACCAGGGTTTAATCCCTTTGACATTCACTAACTTCTTAACAAAGCATCTGCACTCAGAAAGCAGCCATCCAGCCTAGTGTTTAAGAGGGATTCCACATTCAGTACGTTATCACGAGGGGGAGCCATTGTCAATACCATAATCCAACACTCTGTGCATGATTTTACAGACCTACTTCAATCGCTCCTCAAGAGAAATGTTAAGTCCTGTGCACCCACAGAGAAAATTACTGGGGAGGTAGTTCTGGAAATCTTAGAGAATAGGTGATGGGGGTGAGGACATAACCCCCACACAGTATGATAAGAAAGAATAAAACTTCCAGCAAACTTGCAAAGTTTCCCAGCGTTGTCAGAACTACAACAGTAGTGCAGAGAGAAGATGCTCAGGGATGAAAGATGTTACCTCTTATATTCTTACTGTCTTACAGCGATAGATTTTTATACCACTTGCATACTTCTTCAAATATAGAATTTTGATAATCACAGAAATGAATGCAAGTGGTCCCAACAGGAAATTCAATAAAGAGTGTTTCTTTCTCTGGATGTACGTATAAGAGTTTTGTATTGATTTCCTAGTGTAATCGCAATATTCCCATGTATATTACAATTAATATAAATATATATTTATTATGCTTCTCGGTATTTACAGGATTGCTTAAGCTAATGTTAATCTTCAGGGAAATCTTCCTTTTTATTAAAACATACCGTATAATTTAAATCTTATCTATTTTGTTTCCAAGTTAAATGTAGCTTTCTCAGTAGCATTTGCTATTGGATAAAATCAAAATAAGCATAATAACCTGTTTTTTTTTCCATGTTGTTTCACATGTGCAGCTATAACAAACAAATGAATATAATGATTTTATATTTACAAACAGTATCCTGATTATTTAGCACTACCCATTCCTAGCAGAGAACGGAATATGCAATTTCATCACTTGGCTCAATAAGCTGTGTCTTTAAATATTATTTTATGGTAGAAGGGATGGACCACTGTCACTTCAGAGCTATTACTTGTCTTCTCTTATGATCCTCTTCAGCATTAGCCTCATTGCTTTTAAAACTTCTTGCACTGTCTCCTGCAGAGTTGTGTTTTTTGAATCTGTCTTCTCCCCATCCACTTTGCTTCTTTATTCTCCACCTGCTGTTATTTTTAGCCCCTTTTTAGGACTTTCTAGGGGTGGAGTAGCTATGGTTTGGCAGAAGAACTTTCACTTCTGTTCAAGACCCACTGGTTTGCTTCTACCACTTCATTTTTAAAGGAAGGGTTCCTAAGTATGAAGCTTGTTTCAAACTTTGTAGTTTAAAATGTAGTTTGAATGTTGGTAGCAAAGTACTTTTGTGAAGGAGATATTTGATGTCTTTCCTAAGCTTTCTATACCAGTCTGTTGACTTCAGAATCTCAGCTCTTGAAAATAACTTGAGCTCTAAGCAGACCGGTTGACAGAATTTATGTCCCCTGAAAACCTGAAGAGAACAATAATTCAAGTGGTGGGAGGGACAGCATCTCTTCTGTGTGAAAAATTATCATGGATGCCACAGTACAGCATCATAGTAATTATATGTAGACTTCAAAATGTAAAAGTTAGGATCTATTTACAACCTAAGAGTCTTAATTTCTCCTTTTGTCTCCATGCCTAGAATTTTACTGTCTTAGCAAAGTAATTGATCATAAGAGAAATCAAATTTAGCCATCTCCACAGTTTTTCTTATGATGTCTACTTTAGATCACGTGGCCAGACATTTTTAAGACAACAGTTTCCGTGGTGACTCAGGAGAACTCAGCTTTCTGGGCAAGAAATCGTAGCTGGCAAATTGTTAGGAAAACACCATTCTCTTGTGCATTAGCTACTTGTGAAAATGAAATGTAAGATGTGTCTATTGACTCAAGAATGTATAGCGTAAATATGCCTGTATTTCTGCCTAACTATGCCTAACTTCTGCTATATATTCCAACGGATTTTTATGTTTGCTGTTAAAGATCCATCTAGCAAGGTCACTCATGTTCCACTTCGAGAGACTTCCTCCCCAGCCCCCTTTAATGTAAAATCCCTTTTCAAGTGTTCCATCTAATCCAGAGAAGATAACTTTCAAACTAGAAGAGCACCCTCTGAGACAGGTTATGTTTGAACTGACTTTTCATGTAGGAAAAAGCCTGGGAAGCATGGTTGAGCATTTAAGTAGGTTTGAATTGAGCTCCTTAGATTATTTCTAACCTGACAGTTTCAGGTATAAATGAGACTCCTGTTAAGGAGATTTGCTAGGAGTGCAAGCAAAGCCTTTGTACAGGGAAATCATAGTGAAAGCCTTCATAAGAGATGAAGAGCTTTCATTGTATGGTGATTACCTTTATGTCAGTAGGTAGTTAGTGATTTTTATTTTTATTTTTAAAACTAAAATGAGATCAGACATCTGTGCTGCGTGGGAGCAAGCTGAAAAAGGAGATATAATATCAAGCAGATAAGCTCATTGGCTTGCATAAACTAAGTCGTCTTCATCCTGTTTGTCTTTTATTTTTTTTAATGTACAAAAATATGTTTTAGGTAACTTCTGGATTCTACACAGAAATCAAAGTGGAGAAAGAGAATATAGTTGTGGCAGAGCCATAGGATTACCACATTGTTCCCTTAATATTCTGCAATGCGCTATGCATGTCTTGCATTTTCTCACAACTTCTGGGAAATATGAGCCCCAGAAAATATTAAAATCTGCATATGGCTTCCATAATTTCTCAGTTTTTAATAATTTCTTTCAACTCTTAAAAGTGTCTCATTTATACCTGAAACTGTCAGTCCTGAGCACCAGTTTGAGAGCTGGGATTGTGATCTGTGACACTTTTGGCTTGTCCAGAAGGATCTGTCTTACATCTAAAATATACTAACTTGTAGGAGTGATACATCAAAGAGAAGAGAAGGGTAGTGTTTTACGTATTAAACCTGTTTCGAGTTTGTATTTCACCCAAGTTCAATAAATATTCTTTGGAATCTTTTCTGTAGATTCTGTAGATTTTCTGTAGGATGCAATGAAACTCTGACATTTGAGCTGTTTATGAACTAGTAAGTCAAACGAGGCCTGAGCTGAAAAAAGTTGAACATATGTAATTAACCCATTACGGTATGATATGTTTGAGGTTCAAAGCATGTTGTCTGGATCTTTCTTTCATCAGCAACTGTATTTTATAAATGACTTTTAAAAAAGGATCACTTACTGAGGAACAGAATTTATATCTGCAGGGATATAAAAAAAAACCGTACAAGTCAATTTTCTTGGTTATTTCTCAGTCCTGATAATAGAATCAGGATGAAAATCTCTCTTTTGGTTTTAATTCTCAATAAATAGAAGTATTTTTGTGGCTGAAAGTACTGTCCTTTCAGGTGTTTTTCTGTATGCCAAAAGAAGATGTGCTTGACCTCAACTGAATTAGAGATTTATGAAAGATTATTTTGAAATTCTTTATGATGTTGACTGGAGAGTAATCTGTAAGTGGAGGGAATGAAGAAGGTGTTGAGAACTGCAGCACTGTGAAATCTTTATCACTTGGCAGTGCATCTTTGATATCATAGAATCATAGAATCCATAGAGTTGGAAAGGACTTCTGAGGGCCATCTAGACCAACTCAACTGCAATGAGCAGGGACACTGCAGCTAGAAAATCGTCATTGATCTAACCTTCTTTCTATCTCAGAGAAGGAACAACAGTCCTAAAAACTGAAAAGCATTGTAGGTATGAAGTAGAGGAGGAAGCAGACACAAGTCAGCTAGCAATGCTGCTGGAAACGCAGCAGACAGGGAGGGTCAGAAGTAAGGGGGAAGAAATACTGTTGCTTTAGTGCTTCAACAGTGTTCTGCAACATCAGATTTTTCGTCAGTTGTGGAAGAAAGCATCGGAGAGCTAACTTTCATCAATGCTACTTACAGAATCATTCAATCTTGGCATTGTATTCTTTACTGGAAGAAAAAAGTAAAATATTGCCATTATGACCCCTTTATTTCTCTTGAATTTCAATACATCGTCTATTTTTCAAATGAAGTAGAAGAAAAGATAGTATCTAGTTGTGAGATGCTTGGATATTTCACTCTATTTAAAAAAAATAAACAACAAAACTATTGGTCTGGAGTGAGAGTTTATATGAGAATCACAAAATCATCTGGGTTGCAGAAGACCTTCAAGATCTCCCAGTTCAATGATGGTTGAGTCTACTGAGTCCCATCACCTTGTCCCTTAGCACCACATCCACATGTCTCTTTAAATACCTCCAGAGATGAGGACTTCACCACTTTCCTGGTCAGCCAGTTCCAATACTTTACGACACTTTCCATAAAGAAATTCTTGCTAATATACAACCTAATCTCCTCTGGCACAACTTGAGACCATTTACTCCCTTTTGATCACTTGTCACCTGAGAAAAGTCCAACATCCTCCTCACTACAGCCTCCTTTCAGGTACTTACAGAGAGCAATAAGGTCTCTCCCTCAGCCTCCTCCAGAGTTCAGTCACCTTTTATATAAATGATGTAAAAATGGTGCTTTTGATTTTTGAATGCTTTACTGTAATGTCAGGTTAAAAATAAACAAAATGAAAGAAAAAAGAGAATGTTCCACTAAAAAAAAAGAATTCTATTTTCTTATGTCTCATGTAAGGTATCTGAGGAAATGACTTTCTCACCTAGGTGTACTTAAACATTGATGGAATTGGTGCAAAAAGCATCAGTAATGGAGTACACTTGCAGCTGATCCATCACTGACGCTACTGAAGAGATACTGTGAGGCATTTTATTTCTATGTGAGGAAAATGGTAGGATATTAATATGGGTATAATTGACAATATGAAATGAAATAAATAACAAATTTCTTTATCTCTATATACAAAAGATAATCTAGTTTTAAAATATGAATAACAAAACAACTTCATTTTTCTGTTCACGCTTTCATACAACAACAAACTGAGAGCATTGTCTTCATTGTTAAACATTCATTCTAAGGCAAGGAATTTTAGTGATACAATTTTTGTTACTACTTGTGGGAAGTGATGCAGTTAGCCCCTGTTCAGGTGTCGTGATGAGTTTACTTTTGTATTTCCAAAATTATCATGTTTAGTAAAGAAAGGCTTAAATTAGTTGAATTTAGAATAGCAATGCCTTCATTTACGGATAAAATCCATTTGGTGGAAAAAAAAAGTTTTAACATTCTCAAGGAGATATTGAAAACAAGTAAATATTAAATTATATGCCACTTTAGCTAGACTTCTTGGGTATGACTTTACACTTCCTACTTCTTTTCTACAAAATATGTACCGCCTCCCTACTAGTATTCTTAAGGTAGGATGTAAAATCTGATCTTTTTGTGTAGTAACTTGAGGCAGAATTGCAACGTTAACATACTTTCAGGTAATTTTTTGGGCAGCTTTGTGAATTGTCCCACTAGCAAATTTTTTTTGCAATTGTCTAGAGCACAGACAGATATGGAATAGGCAACTACGGTTAAATGGTTAAATCTGCTGTTCCTTTTACTTCTCCCCAAATGTTGGACTTTATAACCTGTATAACTATTGCATTGAGGGTTTACATGTTTGGAATAAAAACATTTCCTAGGGGTTTACATTCAGGAGAGCACAGGCTGGCTTTGAGTGGTATTTCAACTCTCCTTATCTAGAAGGACCTGAGCGCCATAACCATTAAACTTGCTCTTCAGTGCTGTGCCTCTGCAAAAGTGACAGAGCCAAGCAGTGGCTGGAGTTCTCAGTCATAAAGTGGCTCTGTTTTCCTAAGAAAGTTTATCTCCTGCTTAGATCCAAGACTGGGATAAGGCTTTCCCCTTTTGTCCCAGGAAGTTTTATGATTAAGGAATTAAGAACTAGAAGGAAGAAATATGAAGGAAGCAATCCTTTAACCTCAAGATGAACTTATTATCTCAGTGACTGGTCTGTGTGCTAGCCCAAGTTACGAAGGGGAGAGCTGGTTGCCTCCTAGATCTTTGAACTTTGATCTGAAGCAAATTGGAGATGCCTGCTTCACTGGTCCCTAAGGTGCAGAGCAGGGCTCTTTGGTGGAACTTGCTGTGGCTCTCTTTTGGCCATGTCTTTCAGATTTCTTCCAGAGTATGGAGTTAGTCATTTACACTGAAGTTTTTCTTTGCGAATGAATCAGGACACCTGATCTTTGAAGGTGTGGAGAGTTGAAGCACTTGGAGATACGCAAATTAGACTTTGAAGCTGCTTCTGCTGCTGTTGCTTTGTTTATTGGTACTTAAAATTGCCAGTCTCAATTGAGTCTGTAGCAAAAGGGAAAACAAAAGCCTTCAACTAAGAATTATAAATATATTTACTCATGTCTGTTTAGCATTTCTTTATGACCTGTCCAGCCTTCTTTTTGAATGAATGCCTTTTATATTGATTTAGCACTGAAGTACACAAGGAGAGCTCATGCGATCCATTCCATTGACTCGGCTCTGCTGGAGAAATGCACACTGAGAAATGTAATGAATAGGTTGAGATGATAACTTCTGAGTTTCCTAAGCTATGATTATCAGCTTGGATAGAATTTGACTTCTTAGATTCACATAACATGACAGCATTTGCTAGAACAGTGGTCTATATTGTGTTTTTGGAAAGTATCAATATTTTTCAGGAAGGATGCAATCGTGCCATTTGCTGGAACAATGAAACCATAGTATGTTATCCCACACACAAAAAAGAAAGAAAAATGGTCAAGCTACTAATAGAAATATTTTATATCTGTGCCTATGTGGAGAAGTTTTGAGTGTGTGGGAGTTGACAGAAACATAATACAGATGTTCAGCTGAAGCGCAGTGACCAAAAGAAAGGAAGATCACAGAAATATAATACAAAGATTAATAGTAGTGTAAAGATGGAAAGGTCTAACTATTGTTATTATAGTCAAACATAAAGCATTTTTCTTTCAGGTTTCTCCTTTTCTGAAAGGAGAGAGAGTAAGTCATTTCCTAGCCACTGCCACACTGGATAAAAAATTCCTTTTATCAACTTCAGATCCAACTGATATATCCTTTGCAAACTTACTCCTTGTTTGTGTTCTCAGATGACAACACCACAGTGCATAATATTATTTTCCAAAAAAATGACTTCTGGAGACATCAAGTGGGAGATGCCTTTTGCAAGCTGAGATCAGTTCAGCTATCTGTAGGTCAAAAACTTAGCTTTCAGCTAGGTCAAAATCAAGGGGTGTTTTTGTTCGACTAAAACAAAAGAAAAATATTGTAAGAAGTTCTCCTATTGAAAATTTATTGTTTTTCAAGTTATGAATTATTTAAAATTTAAATGTAATGGCTTGATCGAGTTTAAATAGGACTTGTCAGGAAAAAGAAAAAAATATTTAGATTGTGAAATAGATCTTTTGTTTGATTTGTTTTGGAAGGTCTGTTATGTTTATTTACCCGAAGTGAGGGGGAAATTGGATTTGCCCCAAAAGCTATAGATCATAACTTTTAAAAATATATTTACATGTCTGGACCTTGTATGTTATGTTTTTCATATTCATTTAGAAAATGTTCTTTGAATACATAAAAACCTTATACATAAGGACCCAATAAAAAGCCTGAAAAGCATTTCAGTATTCCTGTGTAAATCAGATAGTCATGGTCTAGTAACTTAAATGTTGAATTACATTTTTATTCTTTTTTTTTTTAATTTCCTGTTGGTTTTACTGAAGTAGGTATTTTAAATTACCTACTTCTTTCCATTACACAGAGTCATAAGAGTTGTCCTCTGATGACAATGAGTTTAATTGAAGGAGTACAATTGCATTAGGCATAGATAATGTAAGATTTCAATTTCTTAAACTGTTTAAAAGACCAGTCATATTTGGTTTTATGGTCTGTATTTCTGCAGTACCATATCAATCACATATTACTGTAACTCCACTGATCTGAGTAATAACAACAGACAAAAGGGGGATTTTAATTGTGGCTGAGTCTCTGAACTTTCTGACTGGGGAACTAAAGTAAAAATTCTTCACACCACTATATTGAGTTGTTTTTTCATTTTAGATTCCAAGAGGACAATTTTCATCATAGTAAAGAGAATGGCTGCTGATCCAGGCCAGTATGTGGTAAGCCCATAAAAAATCCTTTTGAGCTTTCTGTTGAAAAAAAAAAAATGTATTTTATTATATAATGTTTATTTTTGTTATGTAATATATTCAGAGATTCTCAAGCAATTAGAATTTTATGAAGTAGTACCTAAGGTGCTACACTAATTCCCAGAGACAGATACATACTGTACTGAGCTTAGGTATCGGGGATAAGACCAGGTGAATCTTACACCCCAGAGCAAGTGGGCCTTTGAGAGATGTTTTTAATTGTCGTCTCTGGCATTAACATACTAGAGTCAAAATTATATATTCTTTTGTTCTCAACAAAAACCCACCAATCAACAACAACAACAAAATTACTTGAACATGTTACTGTACTTACCAGTTGCAAGTGGACCAGATGTATGAGATCTGCTCCAAAACTCATGCCTCCTATTTTATTTTGTTGGCTCATGATGTCAGAGGCAGATGTTAGTGATATGGCAGTACCACCAGCAACCACCAGTGCTCCATTATATTTTCTTATTATGGGACAGATGGCAGCAGAGGGGCAGTCTGACAAAACAGCATCTAAAATAGAAGTGTGTTTGAAGCAGAAGTATGGAATTGAATTCCTCCACATGGAAACATTTGCACCCATTGACATTCATTGACACTTGCTAAATGTTGATGGAGACCAAACAGTGGATATGGGCACAGTGAGGCAGTGGGTGATGCATGTAAGCAGTGGCGAATAGCGACAGTGGGTCACCTCCACTAGTGCAGATTTTGATGAGCATGGCGTTCAGGCTCTTGCTCATTACTGGAGAAAATGCATAGGTAATGGTGGTAACTGCACTGAAAAAAAGTTTTTTTTGTAGCTGAGAACTTGCTCTATCAAATGGTGTTATTGTGCTCCTTGTATCTATTGTCATTTCCATTGAAATAAATAAGAAGCGTGACTTTTGGAGCAACCTACATAATATGTTTGAAGGCATCCAAATTGTGTCATGGAGTCATTTAACTCCATTTATTAAAATAAATTTACACAATCACTGCATTTCTTTCATTTGATTCTCCCAAATCACAAATAATTGAAGAAGTCAGAACACTGGCTTTTATTTCAAGTGAGCATGCTCAAATGCTTTCAGTTTCTAAAGCGTTGTTTTAAAAACAAATGATAAAAAGAAGGAATGAAGATCTACTGTTTAAGAGAGTTAAGTAAGAGAGGCTGAGACTCCTGTTTATTAAGTCCTTGCAACTTGATCCTTGCCTTTCACAGCTCTCCCTAGGTCCCACAGAAATCTCCTTTTCCCTAAGACCAACTCTTGAGTCTTCTCCACATTGTTCTGAGGGACTTTTTACTTCCAGGACTATCCTAGGCTCCACTCTTGCTGCAGATGTCCATTCTTTTTTATTCCACTTACCAGAAGTGTCTCCAAGTTGTGTGTAATTTTTGGTTGATTTCATTTTTCTGTTATCCTATTAACATACAAAATACAACACAGAAATAAATTTAATTGTTGTATATCATGATTTATTCTGGAGATATTAATGTAAGATTTGGAGAAGACGTTTAGACTTCAGTTTTTCCCTGTGCTATAATTACCTGGAAGGGAAAGTAAGCAAATGGGGCTGGTTACACGCAAATGAATGATAGAAGTATTACATCCCTTACCTAAGACAATCTCTTCACCATAGTCTTAGGTGTGCAGGGAAGGACTGACAAGTATATTTCTTTACACAATTGAAAGTGAGTTGAAAAACTCTTCATTAACAGGCAAATCATAAAGAAAAAAATGCTTTTCTGATCACTGACAAAAAGCTTTTGACAGTCAAATATAGAACATAGCCCTAACTCCTTCCAACCATTTAAGGAAGAGCAAATAGTAGAGTCTGTGTAAGAAAGAAACTTTCGGTATTATACTCTCTTTCTACCTACCATAAGGAGGAAGGGTTTAGTTTACTTCTCATATCTGCCTCTGAAGTGTTTAGATAATGACTCTGGCATGAAATAGGTAAACTTTGGGGGTATTTCTAACTCTAATACATATGGATGCTTATTGTTACCATGGAAGCAGACAAAACCACTGGCTGAGAATATCAACAGTTACCAGTGCATCTACTGGCCCCACAAAAATCATGCAACTGAACAACAATACTAGAAGATTCACAATAGGCGGTATCAGATTTACTCTCTTAGTCATGGCTGCTGTTACAGGTTTCAAGCAGTTCCATTATGGAATGGAAAATCTCAGGAGCCATCACGGATCATTTAAAGGTCAACCAGGGGATCAGGCCCAGTCAGCATGGGTTTACGGATGGTAGATCTTGTCTAACAAACCTGATTTCATTCTATGACAAGGTAGCCCGCTTAGTGGATGAAGGTAAGGCTGTCGATGTGGTCTACCTGGACTTCAGTAAAACCTTTGACACTGTCCCCCACAACATCCTCATGGAGAAGATGGCTGCCCATGGTTTGGATGGGAGTATGCTCTGCTGGATTCAACACTGGCTGGATGGCCAGGCCCAAAGAGTTGTAGTCAATGGAGTTAAATCCAGTTGGCAGCCGGTCACAGGTGGTGTCCCTCAGGGCTCGATACTGGGGCCACTCCTATTCAACATCTTTATCAATGATCTTGATGAGGGGATTGGGTGCAAAATCAGTAAGTTCAGGGACAACACCAAGATGGGAGGGAGTGTTGATCTGCCGGAGGGTAGAAAGGCACTACAGAGGGACCTGGATAGGCTGAATTGATGGGTCAAGGTAAACCGTATGAGTTTCAGTAGGGCCAAGTGTCAGGTCCTGCATTTTGGTCACAGTAACCCCAGGCAACCCTACAGGCTTAGGGAAGAGTAGCTGGAAAGCTGCCTGGCAGAAAGGGACCTTGGTGTACTGATGGACAGTTGGCCACCTGGGCGCATTGCTGGCTCATAGCCAAGAAGGCCAGTGGTATCCTGGCTTGTATCAGGAATGGTGTGGTGAGCAGGACTAGGGAAGTAATCCTGCCCCTGTACTCAGCACTGGTGAGGCCCCACCTTAAGTACTGTGTTCAGTTTTGGGCACCTCAGTACAGAAAGGACATGGAGGTGCTGGAGCAGGTCCAAAGAAGGGCAACAAGGCTGGTGAAGTGCTTGAAGAATATGCCCTACGAGGAGCGACTGAAGGAACTGGGGCTGTTTAGTCTGGGGAAGAGGAGGCTGAGGGGAGACCTTGTTGCTCTCTTCCAGTACCTGAAAGGTGATTGCAGCAAGAGCAGGGTTGTTCTCTTCTCACTGGTGACAGGTGACAGGACGAGGGGAAATGGCCTCAAGTTGCTCCAGGGGAGATTTAGTTTGGATATCAGGAAAAACTTCTTTACAGAAAGGGTTGTTAAGCACTGGAATAGGCTCCCCAGGGAGGTGGTTGAGTCACCATTCCTGAATGTATTTAAAAACCATTTGGATGTGGTGCTCAGGAACATGATTTAGAGGTGGGTTGTCGGAGTTAGAGTAGTATGGGTTGGCTGCGATTGGACTTGATCTTGAAGGTCCTTTCCAACCTGAGCAGTTTTATGATTATGATTCTATGATTTCAAAATTCAGATTTTCTTTTGTAAAGTATGTTATGGTCACTTGCTTGAAAGGAAATACACTTCTGTCCTCCACAGTAAATCCTAAATTCCTAGTGAGATCTTGTTGTATACAATCTGAAGTCAGAATAAAGGAACAGTGAATCTGTTGCTGTTGATCCACATAAATATCATCACTATTTTTCTTGAGCTACAGAAAAAAAACACAGCTTGCACTTTTGTCAGGATTGAAGTGCTAGACAAAACAGATGTGTAGGATGTCAAGTTTGAGACGTGATGATAGGTGGGTGTGTGTGCATGTGTATTTCTATATACATCATAACAAAATAGTTTTAGAGTATATTGCATGTAAGTACAGGCAAAAAGGACGCAAGCCAAGCAGATGCCATGGTTAAGACAATGCTTAGTCTTGAGAGATGAGGATATTTAGTTAGGATTCGTGATGGTTTTCAGGATCACTTGCTGTTCTGACCTAGCTCAGCAGTGTTTTGACTGGAATACAAGCTCACATAGGCTGGGAGCACAGCTAGATTCAAGGAAGGCTGGATTTCTGTGAAAGTCCTGTGTGACGATAGTAACAGGACATCACTACAGTGTGCCATACTTTAGGTTTTAGTAATGCTTTTCCGTCTCAAGTGTTTAATTCAAAAATATCATTTTAAAAATCTCCACAAAAAACAACAATGGGAAGAGGAAACTGAACAAAACAAGAGAAAGGAAGTTTGAGATGAAGAAAGATCCTTATTCTTCTTAGTTATCTTGTCAATTCTTGTTTGTAAGATAATGAAGAACTTTTGCCCAAAGACTTCATTTTCTTTTTTTTTTTCTTTTGAAGATTTAAAATATCAAGAAAAATCAGAAACTGGTAAGATACCATAAGATTCACGAAATTCCTTCTGACACATTCTTACAGAGGAGAATTGTTAATTTAAAATATTTATTTTGGCTCAATTTTTACTCCACATGTAATACTATAATTATTTTTGGATGGTCCTTCACACAACATCAAATAATGTTCACAGAAGCAGGTACATTTTATCAAAGGCAGCCTTTGAAAGAGGAATTCAGTGCTTGGAGGGCTTGGTATGCCATGGCAGGCTACACGATAACAGAACAGAGTCAAACGAGATTTCACCCCTACCTGCAGAACAAATCTGTAAATTATTCTCTAACAGATATGAATCAGTTGCTGTTAAACTAGCCAGTGGATACTTCTTTAACTCTTATGTTTCTCATTAGGATAGATTTTATTTATGGTGTCTTAACGTGTGAGGGAGAGTCTTCTATCTGGGATTGCTTTTACTTGATGTTAATTATGTATGGAGTGTAAATGGCACATCAGTGACATCCAGTGGCAGCATGTATTTTTCACAGACATGCTACTCTGATACACCTTGAGGTGTGAATCTCATCCATTTCCCTCCATTTTCTTAAGAAAGAGTCTGGGGAATGCAGTACATGCACACTGGATTCCTTGTCCACTTGCCTGCAAAACCCCTTGAGAGCGTGGTTCAGCAGGGAGAGGGATCTCACATTTCTCTGTTAGAAATGGAGAAAAAGCCTCATGAGAGCTTTGCAACTCTGACAGCATCACTGGTAGAACTGAAAGACCAGCGTCAGTCAGCTGCTGTGCAGGAAGAGGGCACTGAACATTTTTTTAAGCCATTCCAATGGGTGTTGTGAAATCATGCTGTCTTTACCTACTGGATAAAACCAAAATGACTTTAAGTTCTTCATGAGAAGGACTGAGAGATCGTACATACTATATTTCATTGCGTTTTTTATATTTCGATATAAAAATCCTTTTTTGTGTGTGTGTTTGTGTGTAACAATTCAATTATTGCATCATGAAAAATATCAATGCAAACAGTATAGAAATATTTTCTCCTTTTTTCTCCAAAATGAAATTTCAGTGATAGAAATACAATCTAACCACTTCAGCAATGTCTTCTGGCTTGAAGGTGGACAGCCAGTCATTACAGGATCAGTTGGCAAAAAGTAAAGAATGAGCAAGATTTAGTCTCAATTATCTGCAACTATTAGCTCAAAGAATAAGCCATCTCTACGTATATGGTAATCTTGTGTCATCCTATATGATTTTTTCAAAATCATTTAAGCAGAAGAATTTACCAGAACATTACTGTCAAGCACAAGAGAGACACAATTTTTATAGGAGCAAGAGAAGCGATGAACTATGCTAGAGCTAAGAGGTTATTTAACATTATCTGTGGCAGATTTTTTTTTTCCTTAACAAAAGCATTTCTTAAATTGACAATCTAGACTTGAATGTAGGGACTAATAGTTCATTATTTCAACATATGCTATTATTTTTAATATGTAAAATTTAAATAGTTTCATTTGTCAGACAGTGAGGGCTATTTTAAATGCAAGATATGGCTGTATTTCTGTCAGGCTTCCTTCATTGTGATATAACAAGGTTTTTATTGTAGGCTTTTCTGAATTCACGATTTCTTGTTGAGAGGAAATGAAGAGTAGAACAAGAAAAAGTCAAACTAAGTTATCGTACTTGAAACAGTCATTCATTTTCAATTGGCACTAATTGAAAGCAGTGGCAGGAAATATATTTAATGCAAAATATGCATTTGAATGTTTTATTGGAAAGGTTTTCTCCTGGATACTGTTCTTGTTCCAAGTCAAGTTCATCCCAATCTTAGAAAGTAAACTGTGTGAAAAAATATTTAAGTGTAGTAAATTTCCAGTACAAAGTGTTGCACTGGAAACATTGACAAAATTATGGTATGCCATGGCAGGCTACATTTCCAATTGCACTGGAATATTTGACAAAATTTTAAAGGGGATTAAACTAAAAGAAATTATTGTGTGGCAGAAATGCTAAGTCATGGCCTGAACCAGTGATTGAGCACGTACCAGGAAGGCAGGGCCAACCCAGGGGAGCTCAGGTGCTTGCAGAGCAGCTGAATGACTGGAAGGGGTGGAGCCAGGATTCAGCCCTTCCCAGACCTCATTTAAGGGTTGGCAGTGAAGGTGAGGATAGCTTGCTGGAGATCTCTGCCTACCTGTGGCCTTTTAGAGATAAGCAGTTTTTCTTCCGTTGTTTCTGTGTCTGTGGCTGCTGCATGTGGGCTTGTTTTCATTTACTGTAGCCTAGGATTATGCTACCCTGCTACTGTCGCTGTACTTTCTGTCACATTATAGCATAACATATTGTAATTTAATGTTATTAAAATTGAAATGTGGATTTTCATTAATGTATTTTCAATTGAGTAGAATTGTTTGATCTCTTTGAAATAAATTTGAACATTTTTGCTATTTGAAAACCCAGCAGTTTTAGAATTCCTAGAATTTCTTTCTTCAGAAACTTGTTTTGGAAAAAAAATATAGTTCATAGTTTTGGGGAATAAAAAAAATGTCTTAACTTGCTGTGAAGCAAATCCTATAAGTTTCAACAGCTCTCTTATGTGATCAAAATGCAGCCTCTTTGTTTTCATTGCTGTAAAAGGATGCTGAAGGCCTGTCTACGCAAAGAGCTCTACTTCACTAGATGAGTTCAAGGTAATACAAAGGATAGCTGCAATGTGGAAGAGATGAAAGAATGAGAACACAGAAAATGGCAGGATAGTTTTACTGTATTTAATCTGTTATCCCAGTCAATACCAGGAAGGAAACAAGCTCATGAAAGGTAAGCAATTTTCTGATTTCTCAAGAGAATTCATCGTCAGGCTTGTTCCATTCTTGTACTATGAAGATAGATTCTCCTATTCTTCTGTGACAAATGACTATTTCTGCCTATTTATAGGGAAAGCATGTGCAGTCAGAAGAAAAATTCCATGTTGTAGCTGCATTTGACAGGTGTTTTGTTTTACTCCGATTTGTGTGGACCAGCAAGGAAATAGTACCTGATATACCTATATGGGTAGGAAGTCATGTGAGGATCTAGAAGGAAAGAGAAATGTAGGAAAAAAACAATTCAATTCTGACAGATCCCTTTTTGTGGAAGCTTTTTTCAGGGAGTGGGACAATCATTAAAATATTGGTGGATGTCTATATCCATCTGTACTTATCTCCCTAGAGCAAGGAACTACTTTTTTTCCAGGTATAGGGAGATTCTTCCAATGACACTCCTGACTGATTCACAGATCTTACTACAAGTGCTTAGCATCTGACATTTTTACTTCTCACAGACTGTCACCGGGGTTTCTCTACTTTTCTCCCTACACTCTTCTGAATCAATCTATATCTCAAAAACAAGGAATGTAATTTTAAAGGGCTTAATAGTACAACAACTTAGTTGTGAATGCTCAAAATATAAAAATTCAACTTCTACAATTTGCATCACTTTTTTTCTTTTCAGATCCCAATTTACATTTTAAAGTATTTTGTTTCTACTTGTGCACATTTGAGCTCCTCTGGGCTTTCTGGCCTAGAGGAAAAGAGCTAGTATTGGTCATTTCTTAGTAAAAGGCAATAAACACCTTCGTTCATTCATCACAGTTGAATTCCTTGCACTTTCTAACGTGAAAACAAGTAACTCCAATAAAGGTCTTTGGCTATGTTGCTTCCAGAGCAAGTGGGAACTACTTTTAACTCCTCTTTGCCATTTTTTTTGAGTGAGGTTTTTTTTTTTTTTTCTGTTCAGTACACTCCAACGTATTCTCTGGTCATAGCCATATGGTGATTCTGTCCTTTGTCACAGGAGGGTAAAAGCTGGAATAGCATAGACATTTTTACTTGAAACTTAGTTTAAGCTGGATCTGCAATCCTGTAAGCCTTTTAGAGATAATAAAAGTGGCTAAATGATGAAATTTGGCCTCACTGAATGCACCTGTCATGGGATTAGCTAGAATTAGGAAAAATCATAGAATTGCATTTGGATTTACCTATTCTATTTCTTCAGTAGCCAGTAAACATGTGGTACTTGGAGTGAGAGAAGGTTATTTTGCTTTCTGAAGGAATCCTTTAGGTAGGATACTTGATACTTAATAGTACGGTGTCATGTGATTTGCTTTTTGCATTGTCTAGATTTTCTTATGATTTTTAGATATAGGATATAAAAGTTAAGTATTTTCTAAACTTAAACTATAATACAAACAAATGTGTGCTCTGAGGAAATAATGACAGAAATATATTTCTTATCATGAGAATAGGTAGATCATTTCTTAAAAAAATATATAAATCTTGATTTCAAAGAGACTGGACTGTTTCTGTTAATTCTGAATGATGCTAGATAAAGTCTCCCTGTTGGTGTAAGGGAACATTTCTATCGGAAATGATGAAATGTGTATCTGAAAAATAGAGGTCACAGAGAAGTGGAAATCAAACCTAAAGCTATTTAAGAGATCTCCTCATTTCTATTTATTTATGGCTCCTTTCTTTCAAAGTCTTAGGTAAAGAATAGATTTGAGAACTAATTTGCATTTTCTTCCATCTAATTTTCATTTGCCTGCCCATGGTTGTGGTGAAAGGTCGCTTCTTTGCCTGAATTTCTAAAACAAATGTTCCACTGTACTTCATAAGCCTGAAGTTTAACAGATTATTCTGCAATTTACTTCCTCTCTTCTAATGTTCAGGTTTTTTTAAATAAATTCTTAGTCTAAAAATGATCACTTTTTACATATGCTTTAAAGGCATGTTTAAAATTACCTGAATCTTCACTGGTGGTGAACAAGCTCCTGTTCAAAAATGTAGGTGCTGAGAAGGATCTCAGAAGAAGTTCTGATTTCTTTAGCACACCATGGTATTTGGCACCAGAGAAGAGAATGAGTAGATGTCTTTGCTTTTAAACCATTCATTAAGATGTGCTGGAGAGAAGACCTTCATGTTGTTGTGTCAGAAGGGTGGAAAAAAAAAACAGAAATGGGGAAAACACAAATGCAGGAGGGAAGGGAATGGTCCAAAGTAAAAAACAAAATCCAGTACTTAAATGGGTTAGTGTAAAACAAAATCTATCAGTAGGCATTGCTGGGAGGGGAAGAACTGTTCTGCAGAATGGGACATTTAGCTTAGAAGGCAGGAATAGGAAGAGCTAAATTCAATGATTAAGAGATGAGAACAGTAGGATAAGAAATCAGCAGAAGGAAATTATGTTCAGAAAGACCAAAGTTGGGGTTAGAAGCATCAGAAATACTGATTGTTGCATTCAGTATTCACATGGAGCACTTGAATGTAACATGAATTTCTAGACTCATCCTTCCTCTATTTGAAAAGAGTAGTTGTGCTATATGGAAAAGTAGTTTCTCATCTCCTTGTACTAGCCCATTGTACAAATAATCAGAAGATGTAAGAGTGGAGGAAAAAAGTTTCTGATGCAGCAAGCCATATTCTTCCTTATTTGGGACAGTCAATATTCCTAGGGTAATGCTTAAGTCACTAATATTTATAACAATGTCCTAAATAGTTTGCTCTCTAGTAGAAGAATTAGATTGAAGACATAGATCCAAAATGTCTTGAGATGGTGATTTTGGTGAACCTAAATTAGGTATCTTAAGAATAAGTCTCTGGGTCAAAAACCAAGTAGATGCTTTGTGACTTAAAGATCTTGACTTGCTGACCTTGACCCATATGTTATCCGTATGAGTGCCTCTCATTTACCTTACTTTTGGTAAAACAGGCTTTGTAAAGGCAGATCTATGAGTTTCATGTTTCAAGGTATGATGTGTATAGGCTTCCTTGTAGTTAAGATGGTTCTTTGACATGAGGTATTAGAATTCAAATTTAAAATAACTGTTAAACATTTAAAATCATTTTCTTCATTCCTCACTATGCTATCCCTTCTAGTCCCACCAAAGCATGGCAAAATCCCATTGACTTCGGTGGTATCAAGAGGAAGCCCTGTGTGTGTTCTAAAAAATGTTAGTAATATCTTACATTTATATGACATCTTTCATTCCACAATTCCCACAGGGCTTTTCTGAACGAAACTGTTCTTTTAAAAAGGCACGAACAGAGCAACATGATGATACGTAACCTGCAGAGCTGGAAAGAATTAAACTCTATGTGGCCATGCCAGTATAATAGTGTTCACAGCTAGTAATGTGTAGTAGTTTCTGCTACTGCTATGCTAATAAAAAATGATGGTCATCTCCTCTAGGTGCACAATGCCATAGCAGAGCAACGCAGTCCTTCTGAGAGCTGTGAGGAGACCACCACTGCATTAACCAAGCAGCTACAGGTACATCGATAATTGTGCTGTGGATAGAGCATCATCTCTCAGCCAGTGTTATGTACTTACATCTGTCTTCATTTCCATAAGCTTCTTAAGGACTGTAGCATATTTGAAGGCGTATGAGCTTGTGGTGAAGTATATTCAAAAGGGGTGAAAGTTCCTAATGCTCTACAGAATTACAAGGAATATCAGTGTGGTAACACTCATTGAGAGAGAGGTTTAATATCTTGTGTAAAAAAAATAAATTGAAAATGATGAAAAATAACAGAAATATCTCCTAGAGAATAAACTGCTTGAAGACTTTTTGGTATAATTAGTAGTTTTTTGATTGCAGTAGAGAAATGTACATTTGGTAAAACTATTAGTATTTTGACCTTCCTTTTTTGTTTTTATGTAAGTCATCACATGCAAGCATGAAATACAGCAAGAAAAACAGTCCCTTTATAAGTATTATCTGCATGCAGAAAGTTAATTAATGATTACTTGATTACTAATACTGCTATCAGATCCCTTGATAGATCATTGAAGTGTTTCACAGACTGTGTATTAAGTTGAAGTTAGTGTGTGTGTATCAATTAATAAGCAAAATGGAATGTAATTAGGCAAAGTGTTCATTTAATAACTTCAATTGTAAGTATTATCCAGAAACAGTATGCAAGGATCATGTTCCTACAGCAAAATTAGGAGTTCTGTATGGATGTGGGCCTCTGCCTGTCTTTTCTGTTATGTAGCATCCTTACCAAATCTAATGTATCAGAAGAAGGTCTCTCTAGGAAGACCTCCTTGCTGCCTTCCATACTTAAAGGGAGCTTATAAACAGGAGGGAGACTGACTTTTTACACATGCAGATAGTGATAGAACAAGGGGAAATAGGTTTAAACTAGAAGAGGGGAGCTTTAGATTAAACATTAAGGGGAAAGTTTTTACTCAGCGAGTGGTGTGGCACAGGAACAGGCTGCCCAGAGAGGCTGTGGATGCCCCATCCCTAGAGGTGTTCAAGGCCAGGTTGGATGGGCAGCCTAATCTGATGTGTGGCAGCCCTGCCCACGGCAGGAGATTGGAACTGGATGGCCCGTATGGTGCCTTCCAACTCAAGCCATTTTATGATTCTATGAAAACGGACATGGATGATTTTCTATATTTGTCACTTGGGCTAATCCATCTATGAGTCACTGTAGTCCTATTTGTGATTATCTCAGAAAGTAAAACTTGTTTTATTCCCCATTATGGACTTTATTCAGGGGCTTGTATTTATTGTGAAATAGCAGGTGTTCTGGATAGTGTTTCCTAAACTAAGGATCAGTTATTGATCTTTAAGAACATAAGAAGCATAGCATTGTAGAATATTCCTAGTTGGAATGGCCCTATAAGGATCACTGAGTCCAAATCCTGGCTCCACATAAGACTACCTAAAAGTTAAACTATAGAGTGCTTAAAAAAAGTAATGTATCATTGCAGTATATAAGATTATAAATACTCTTAATGATCAAATAAGTATATTTGTGTTGTTAGTGGGGCTCAGATGATTTCTCTCTGTTGCTGCACATTCTCCTCAAGACCGAACCCCTGAATCTCCTTTTGACAACTTGGATACCAAACAGCTTAAACAGTCATTGCAGGGATTCCAAATAATCTAACTATTAAGTTATAATTCTGGAGTTTAACCTTTGGATTCATAGAGCTAGCTGAATAAAGAGGGTGTTTTGAATTTGAACCGTATGACAGAAAAATCATGACAGTTATTCATTAGGAGTTCTTATTGTGTTCCTCGCTGGCCTAAGTGAAATATAAAAAAATAAAATAAAAAAATAAAAATCTGTAGTATTGACACGTGGCCTATAGTCTTGCCTTTCCATCCTCCAGTCTTACATTTCCCGTGCCAGCCATGCTCCAATCCAACTATGGCCACTGAGACAGAACAGATCTTAACATGCTTCGATGGATAAGGGACAACATTATAAAAAAGAGCACCTAAGTTACTCTTGAAAATTGTGAGCAATGCTCACCATTATTTTCTGCAAGATTACCTGAAAGAAGGAGCATAGACAGCTATGGATGTACTGGAAGTGCTTGCTGTAAACTGCTTTCCAGGCATGTAAACCCGGTTAAAAGGAAATCTCGCCAATAATGGTGCCATCATTATTTTTTTTTTGTGGTAGAAAATCTTAGTGTTGTAAGGTTGAGAGGCCTTCAGTGGACACCTCTAGGGGAGATGCGCCTGTGTTAGTGCTTCAGTGGATACTTCAGGATCTACTAAAATAAGCCATTTTCATGGCACCTGTTGACTGATGGCACTGTGGTCTCGCTTTACAAGCTGCTTCCTTTCTTTAGGAAACTGAGTACAGCATCTCACTGTAGCAGCATATTCTGATCCTGAAAACAAGAGAGATGCACCATCTGTAAGGTAGCATTCAGGACAAATTTGTATATCTTTTCTCGCTGTTGTTAAGTATCAGTGAGCGACTGAAGTGAGACATACTGTCCATAAATTGCCTTAAGGTCATCTAGATAATGCAAATAATAAAGTGCACTTATAGATGCACTTTTTCTTGTGGGATAATCCCTACCATGCAGAAGCCAGCACTACTAATAGAATAGTAAAACATCTGTTGTATTTTTTCTTATAAAAAGCTTCTAGAAACTTACCCCAAACCCAAATGTTGCTCTTGGCTCAAAATTGTCTCAGGGGGGCTTGGTTAAAATAGCAGAACTCTTAAATTATTCTAAAATAGATTTATACACAAATCTACGCAGCTGGGAACTTTGGAAGTCTCTACACCATGATAAGAGTTGATCTGTGTGTAATTACTTCTCTAACTAGCTTTCTGAATTAATTGGGCTAATTTTTCCTCAGTCTGAAGTGGATGTTCATGAAAATACGTTCAACATGAAAAAAAAAATCCCATTTTTGATATAGAAGAGTAGGAAAACAAATGATCTTCAAAACTCACATGGTAGAAAGTGTTTTTTCTGAGCAGCCTGTTGATTTCTTGAGAAAATGCCCATTTGTCTTTGCAGTAGATGTTAAGTATACTGGATGCACTGTAAATAAAGTTTGCTGTTATATTGACATGTAGCTTAGGAAAGGTCGTAATAAAAGCGAATACCTGGAAGGACTTGATACCTGTCTATTGTTTGTACTTTGACTTGTATTTTTGGTCTGTTTAAAGCCTGAAGTCAAAATAGAGCTCAACATGTCGTCTCCTGAGAGAGAAAGCTAAATGTGTATGGTTGTCACTCAGGAAGTGTTCTTCAGAACGGTAGTCTTCATATAAGAATCTGTGATGCTGACTTTTAGAGTGACTTTTCAGACAGACTCACGTTTGCTGATGCAATCCAAATACCCTGAATGTTTCTAATACTTATTTCCCAGTCTTGTCTACTGATTCATGCTTTATGAGCAAGAGGGCTAGGAGAAACAAGTTCTTTACCAGCTACCACAAATAAAACAGTGTGCTCCATTAGCGTAAGTAAGCTTGTCTCTAGGCTCATGAGTGTTGAGAATGGTACTTACTGGAACGGGAGTTGGCTGGAAAATACCCCTATGTTTTCATTGAATTGAAGCCTTTTTAAAAATTTTGACATTTGAAGAATACAAACTTGGGTTATGTTGGCAAATTTATTTCTGGCTTGTCCTCACTAAGTTTCTTTTGATATTATTTTATCATGTATCTGTGTGGCCTTTGTATAAACATTGATTGAAACCAAATCAAAGTAGAATGGCTATCTAGTGCTTCTACTGTATTATTATATCAAACTAAGTCTTAAGCCCTAAAGTTAAATCAGCAATATGCTTTCACCCTATTAAGAATAAACCAGGGTGAAATATTGTCACCACGTGTAACACAAGCCTTATCTGTCTTATTTAGTATCTCATAAATTGCCTTTAAATTCCATAAAAATCCTCTTACAATGTAGCAGATGATTTGATTCCACAATGTGCTTAATTCTAAGCATGTGCACAGATCAATCCCTACTCAGCAAAGCTCTTTTCTGCATGCTTATATAGCCCAAACACCTAACAGTTAAGTGCATGAAGTTGAACACACTTTAGTATTTTGTTCAGAACACACAGCTAGAAGAATGACCAGTAAAGGTTAAACCTGAGCACTCCAGCTAAGGATTTAAGGACAACAAATAAAGGCTATTCTTTGGTAAGACTGGCAAATACGGTGCCTACAAATAGGAGCGTAGAAGGGAGTGCTCTGAAGAAAAATGGTGTGGAGGAAAACAAGAAGGGCATCCTGACTGTGCAGTTTTTATGACAGCACGTAGTTCATTTTCACATTAAACTTCCTAGTAAATGGACGATAAGAGGCCACTTACAAACTATTACAGTGTATTAAACCAACTAAACCATGCTGAAAACCTCAGTTTTGCATCCTAAAATGTAAACTGTAATGACAGAGCAGTTAGGTAATATAACCACTCCAGGCGCATCTTAGAACACAGATCAAGAGAGATGAGTTATTACAAATCCCATCAGCAACACCATGCTAAGTCAATTGCAGGGAGAAAATTTTAACTGAAAGTGAGGGCAATACATAGGCTGTACTGAAAAACTGAGTAAACTTATGTTTTGACATAATCCGTTGTTTTAACGTCTCATAATTCTTCCACAGGGGACATAGAATGTTTTTATGCTGTCATCACTTCCAATAGATAAAGCTGTGGTAATTCATTTGGAAGGTTTTGCTCCCTTGTTTTTTTGTCCAGTAGCCTCCAAATCTGACATGCACTTTGAATATGCAGCTTTTTCATGGTGAATTCTTGTTATGTAAAAGTTACAAAATGTGAGTTCTATTTAAGCACTGAATATGTTGGCTGGCTAACCTCAGAAGGTATTAACAGTAACAGAGCGTTAAATGGAAAGTGTGATTTGGTGACCAGAGTGGTATCTATCTTGACTCTTTTCTTTCCTTTGAAATGTAGTGAACAGCCTGTTCTTGCTAGAGCTGAAACGTCTAAATCTTGGCACACTACTAGAAAGAAATCAATATGCATTTACTAATAGCCCTTCTGTTAGCCGTCGTGTGAAGTACCTTATGTCCACTCTGATACAAGTACGTTGGTCAAGCTACATATGCAATAGCTAGACTAGGAAAAGGAGAATAAATAAACAATGAATTAAAAGAAAAGCAACAGGGAAGGTGCACACAAAATAGCAAAATATTAAATCAAGTTTAGGATGACCCAGACTACTGTTACCATTGTCTTTTTAGTAGTCCCCTTCACATTCATCTCCTCTTTTTTTTTTTTCTTAAACTTATTCCCTACTAAGCATGTTCTACCCTTCCACAGTCTTAGTATATCTAGCCTCCCTTCTGTAGCCATCCTAGTTCTTGCTTCTCCCCACTTAATAATGATGGCCTGCTTCCCCTTCAAGCTCCTCTTATTCAGTCTTGTTTCTTTTTAAACCTAATTGTTTCGTGCATTTTTCCACTATTATTTTCCAATTGTTCCTCCATGTTTCCTCTCACTTTTCTCAAAAGAGTCCCTTTCTCTGGACTCTTTTCACCCTCTTACTCACTCTGTTTTTTCTTTCTCCACTCTTTTATGATGGGTCTTAATACTTTTCTGACTACTTCACCAAGGTTCTGCCTCTTTTCTTCTATTTAGCTCCTTTATTCCTTTACCAACCCATATAGGTTGTTCTTCCTTGTGCTGTTCTGCCATGAGGCCTGCTTGTTCTCCTCTTTTCTCTATCCCCTTTCTTCAGCAGAAAATGCCACTGAAATATGGGACAGTCTTTATCAGCCCAGTAGTGTTGCAGACCTGATCTCTGTTTAAGTAGTCATTTCCATTTCAGCACATGCAGCTTTTTACTACTAATTCCTTTGAAGTGTGAAATCTATTGCTTTTGTAAAATGCTAGAGTATTGCATTGCGGGAGAAAAGGTCTGTAGAGGAATTTTAACTTGCTAAATCAAAATCACAACATCAGACATACATAAATAATTATTTGTACTAATTGTCACTCTAACTTATCCAGGAAATAATTCTTAAACAATTGTGCCTGGCATCCTTTTTGATATGTAGTAACTGTAAAACATTATCAGTGTCAGGAACTGTACATGCTCATGTTGTTTTTTTATTTTAATGGAGCTGAAAGTGCTGGGAACAAAGGTCTTCAGCTGATGCAAATCTTCATCCGATTAACAACAAGTTTGAAGTATGTTGTGCATGAGAGAAACTGTACAGCCTTGTTTCTCACAACTCATAAGCAAACACAGAGGAATTTGTAGTTAAGAGTGAAAAGAAAAAAACCTGTATCTCTAATGTTTTGGAATTGACTAGGCTTGTATCCAATGGATTGCAGACATTCTTTGTGTGCATTAGAACTGAGCATTCATAGAATTTTAAATGCATTCAGCAGTTTGCTAAATATTTGTTGTAGCAACATTTTCTTTCCTCCTATTTAAAAAAGAACTACCAGCAACCATAATCTAGGCGTTCTGACTCATTTTATATGTTTGCAGAGACTAAAAGGTTGCAGCATTCTAGGAACATATGCTGAGAATTTTATCATCTGCTCCTAGTTTTCCTCTTTCCTATGTCCGTTTACTTCTAAATGTCCTCTTATCCATATGAAGCTATGGTAAACCTTTGTTAAATAGGCTGTGGAAAATTATACTATCCACTTTCCAACTGGTTGGAAGTGGTTACTGCCAAATGCATACATGGGAACAGATCCTTATGTCTGCCTGTGCATAGAGTAGGGGACATCTTGGCTCATCACATCTTTGCACGTGAGATGCATTGATCGGGAAAGCAATCTGTGCTGAGGAGGAACGTGCCTGGATGAGTTCCATGTCCAATTGCTGCAGTGAGAAGCAAAGCTGCTCCACATTTCCCCTGTTCCCCACTAGGTAGCCTGTTAGGGTTTTTCTTGATTTAATGGCACAGGCAGTATCTGTTTAGGATGTGAAGAGGTAAAGAGACAAGAACTAATTTCTGTTAAATTTAATAGAAAAGTGAATTTTGAGTGCAATGACAGGAGAGAAGGTGGAGACTGCCCCTTTCCCTAGTGCCCACTTCATCTTTAGCAATATCCAGATGTAGTATAGTAAACTCAGTGCCTTATGAATATCTTGCATTCCGGGGGATTGAGATTGAGATGGATCGATTCCAAAAGTCCAATGCAATTTTGCA
>JACDJE010000174.1:675362-721572 GCA_016647715.1 Pavo muticus
AAAAAAAAAAAAAAAAAAGGCAATTTAAATAACACATACACACAGGGCTTATTTTCCGACTCCATTTGCTGTGAAATCCCAGCGAGAAAAATGTGTATGAGCAGTTGTCCATAAATCTTATGCTAAATAGCTGTTAAACAAGAGAAGGAAAATCCTAGGCAAGAGAACATACAAATATCCAAAAGAAAATACTTGTCTCTGAGGGGCAGGCGCTCAAAATTTTTACAAGGCTCAAGAAATCTTTCTAAAGTTACGAGATATCTACAGATAGAAGTACTTTCTTGGAGCATCCAGACGGCTGCTAGGCAGCAGATCATAAATTAAAGAATACATAGATTTTCAGTCCTCACACCATTTTTATGTCTGGCAGAATAACTCTATCTGTTATATCTACTTGCTACCCATGGAGATTTATTAAGGTGAAAAGCACTGTATTGAGAGTAAAGCAGAGTACACTTACTATATATATGGCCTATCTATAGCAGTTTATATTTGCACAGGAGGCTTACACAGTGTATTTTATCTTGACTTGTGTGATAAATTTTGGAAGTCTTCAAGAATAATGATCTGGAAAATGTATTTTCCCCACAAGCTCTAATATTTTTTAGCTAGTGGCTTCAATATCCCATAAATGGTACACATTTTTAGCGGGTATAAAGCATTTTTTTTTTAAACTGACTGCTAATGGCGAGTTAATTCATGATTAGATTGATCCATCTTGCATGCTTTTTTCCTGAAGTTTTAGGAATTGATTGTGATATTTTACCAGTGGCTCTGAAAATGGAGCACAACAGAAACACAATCCATTGAATGAGTCATTAAGAGGGCAGCACCTAAATTAGTCACAATTTTGAAGATGCTATTCTGCAACAACAAGGTTGTTTTCTAGGAAAGAATTGATTATTCCTCTTGTGCTTTGTTATATGTTGTGTGTAAAATCATTGGCTGGAGCTGTACCCATTCTTTCCCTTTTTGTGTCTTGGTAATGACTACTGAAATAATGAATTTTGAAAGCAAAGGATACTTGGGACTACTATTGAAAACAGTGTAAAACGTTACCAGTACAGCTTCTATGGATGTTAATATGAGGTGATTATTATGGTTAAAGGACATGAATAAGATATGATTTTTGGATTTGAAGTACTTTATTTGATAAGGAGAGCAAAATTCCCCGCCTTTTACAAATTTTCTTGTTGCCTTTTCATAGAAAATATACTTCTCTTGCTTAGGAGCTGATCCTATTTTGTAGCACTTATTTAGCATGAAATAAAGAAAATCAGAGAACTCATTGAGTAGGAAAAAAAAAATGAACAAATGAGAAAAAATAAACCAAAACATTTATTTCTCACACAGCTATTTTAACTACTAATGTAGTTAAATTTGTAGTTTATTCAAGAAGACAAGAAGACCTTTGGTGTGTTTGCCCTCTGTACTCACTCCAAATATAACTCTTCTTGGGTACCACTTTATTGATATTTTGTCATATAAAGCACAGTTGTACTGGGAAAAAAATAAAATACCAAGAATATCTTGAAGGAATTCAACTTTTGCAACTAGACAAATGTGCTTCCTGTATTTTTTCCATGTACTTCTCTTATGAGAAAATGGGAATGTTAAACAGTAATAACAAAAAAGCCTTATGGAATAGTTGTCTCTGGAATGATGCTTGAATACTTTGGCCCTAGTGAAGTATTGCTATAATATGTCTGCAAAAAGCAGCTTCTCTGAGATAGTTGCTACTTGCCAAATACTGCAATCTAGGAAATTATCTTTGCTTGTTGTTTTCACGTGAATGGTTTTAGGGATAGCAGCAGACCACAGAACTCTCCAAAATTCTTACTTATAAATTCAGTTGGTAAGAGAAGAAACTGAGTTCCAGGCATATTCCAAGGTTGGATTTTTTTGTATCTTTACTAAGCTACACTCCACACACACTTCTCCAGCGTATGTTATGGTGAGAGTAAGTCAAAGATAGACCTTTACATGGATGTTTTATTTTGAAAAGTGATTTGGTGTGAATTTTTTTCTAGAAGTGTAATACCTAGTCTTTCCAACATTTTATTTTCAAAACTTAAGTTCTTATACTTTATTATTTTGCATTCATTAATTTCCTACTACTGTGCTACTGCACTTTTGCTTTTTCTGCAAGTTCAAACAGCGTTGGTGGTCGCGCCAGCCTACTTCAGCCATAAACTGTTCAAAACTCCTGCTATTTCAGAGAATGGTTACTCTTCCATTTCTTTAACCAGACTTCATCTTGCATGAGAACGCTCATCCTTATGGAGTTCCTACCACTCTTTAGCAGTATGTCAGCAGACCAAAGCTGCAGCAAAACCCACAGCAAGAGAATTCCAGCAAGGCACCTCAGCCCACTGACAGCTGTAATTTATTCATAACCAGTGTATACTGATATTTTTTTTTTCCACATGATAACTGGGCTCATAAGGCTCTGGCATTTATGCCAGCTATATTAATAGGGATTAAATCGTATTTTCTTTCAATTTTATATTTGATGAACTAAAGAAGTCCAAATTCCTTCACATTTTGTGGCAAGACAGGATTTGTGCTTCTTTGATCATCTTGCTTGCTATTTGCTATGCTGTCTCAAGTCTGCATTGACCTTTCCTGGCCACTGATTATTGGTTTGTGGAAATGTTCCAAAATGGCTTGTAGAATCTTAGAATCACCAAGGTTGGAAAAGACTTCCAAGATCATCTAGTCCAACTGTCCAGCTACCATCAGTATTTCCCCAATAACGCTGTCCCTTAATACAACATCTAAACACTTCTTGAACACCTCCAGGAACAGTGTATTTGCGCTATAAAGTGCTGTAATAAATTAATATAAGACTGAACTTAATACTTTGCATAACATACTATCCTAGTCTTTGTGAGGCCGACTAATCCACAGAAGTCATCAGCCTCACTGGAAATGTTGAGGGAGCTCACTAGTTATTGGAAAAAGTTCTTGATGTGAAGCAGCAACTATGTATTTTTGAACTTCATTTATTCATTATTTCCCTTAGTACACTCTTCAGGTTCACTTTCTTTGCACCCATCCTTTGTTAATGATCAGCCAGTTTTATTAGTAATTGTATTTTTTGGCAAATATTGTAGTGTCACAGAGGATTGTTGACAAGTGTCAGGGAACAATGGGGGCTGGACAGCCTGCAAGGGAAGGTGAGAATGAAATTAGAGCTGTAATGCAGCCAGCAGAGTCAGTGGCCTGCGCACAGGTGCTAAGTCTAACAGGATGCAACTGAAGCAAGCAGGTCTGGTGAGACTAGCAATAGGGTTAGACACAGCCCAGTGATTGCTGGGCTGCTTATGGTCTCCAAAAGAAAGAGGACAGCCCTCAGGCGTACTGTCTGTAAACTGGCCCTGAACCCAGGTAGCTGGACCTTCTGGAGGTGAGGTGTTCTTGGGGCCCTTACACCAAGATCAGTCTGCATTAAATTCCACTTCATGTAAAACTGATGTTGGGAAAAGTTTGTCATCTCTGTGTCATCCTCCATTTCCAGCAGTCCCACCTTTCCAAGGGCACTTAATATTTCCTATGTTATCATACCACGTACTTAATTCAGGATCAGTTAGAATAGGTGTTTACTTTCTTAGTTTAGCAGATGAGTTTATCAAAGAAAGATGGCAGATCAATTTGTTTTAATATAGCAGCAAAAAAAACCAAGGTAACAATCTTTTTTTATATTTACTTCTATACTTGTAATTAGTGTTTCTGCACTAAATGTATGTAAGACTTGTCTTTTACTAATGTCAGATTATGAGGTACACAGCTGCCTTGATCACATTTCCTTTTTATTTTTTTAACTATTACTACTATGCTTGCTATCCATTAATTCTGTGCCTAGCTCCTGATTTGATGGATTTATTAATATCCTTTATATGCAGTTTTAAATTATTTTCAGTTCTTCCGATGTCCTGGGATGGAGATTATGTGATGTGATCAGGAGATGTAACATCCTCTGAGTTTTGATCTCACTGTTGATGCAATTTCAGTTTATTTGTCCTTGCATCTTTGACACCACACTGGACACCATAATCCTTATGGACCACAAAGCATTCATTTAAACTCAAGTCATAAAGCTCAATTAGCTTCAAGCTGCAGGCTGTCTTTACCAAAAAAGATGTTACAGACTCTTTTTACAAAATTGGCTAAATACTTTTTTAACTTCCATGCAGTCTAATTGAGCTTGTTTTGTAGTTACTCTTTTTCCTTCCACTGATACAACCTTTTTGTAGTCAGTCCTTATTTTTTTCTCCACTCCAACATCTTTCAGTTTGAGGTTTTTGAGACTCCATTGTAACTATTTCTTCATTTTTCAATTATGCACTTCTCAGACCTAAAAGTTTGCTTAATTACACAGCTGTTTTACTTTTTACTACTTTCACAATCATATATATCTTTTGAGTACAAAGCAAAGTGCTCTTCAAGTATTTGTTATCCATAATGAATTTTTTGTCTCCTCCTACATATACATCTGTTAATTTAAAAAAAATGCAAAGATGTTGGTATAAGGGTAATGAAACTGTAGATACGTTTGTATACTTTCAGATGTAGTAGAAACATAAAACAAAACCACAAAAACCTGGAAAATGTGCATTTTCCAGGAGCATAAGTGGACGTCAATATTAAAAAATACATAGGAAATTAATGGGGCCTGTGATCATGTGGAAAAGGTGATGATCTAAGTAAGATACCAGCTTTAGAGATGAATGGCCTCTTTCTGAGATCATTTTGCCCCCTAGCCTCTCTTTAACCTCAGTGAAGGAAGAATTCATATTTAGCATTGTTTACAAATGTCATCTTTATTAACTTATTTTACTTCATCTTGAGAAAATTGAAAAAGTGTCCTTCAGGATTTAATATACCTTCACAGTGAGAATATGTTTTCTTGTCCATATTTAAACCGTATCATTATCTTAGTCAGTGAAACCATTTTTTTTAAATACAAAAATGTATTTCCTTATACCCCTTTTTAATTGATGTAAATAACAGGTCTCTGGAGAGTCATATGATTAATATTACTAATTTTGTAAGTAAGAGACAGATAACTACATGACACAACATGTACTTTTCCTTTTTGGAAGAATAATCTGAACCTTCCAGGTAAACTTCAGGTTTTATTATAACTTCCCTAGTAGTTACTGTGTCAAATAAATTTAAAAAAAAAAATAAAAAAAAAATCTGGGTTTCTACCCAAGGAGTCTGAATACACATTCTTTCACATCCCTTGCCTTCAGATCAACCTCTTGAATGAGTAAAACCAGTTATTTTTCTGTGAAGTATTGTGGCCTGTTTGTCCAGGATAGTGTGAGAAAATAAGGAGATATTTATAGGGTTTTTCCTACTGCTTCACCTGGAAAGTGGTGGAGTATCCATCCCTGGAGGTATTTAAGAGAGGTGTGAATGTGGCACTTAGGGATGGGGAAGAGTGAAGAGACTCTGTAGGTCAGGTTGATGGTAGGAGTTGATGTTCTTGGAAGTCTTTTCCAACCTAGATGATTTCTGCGATTCCTATCAACTATCACTGTCACGGTCCTCGCGCATTACAGCTACACCTTCTTGATATCCCAAGGGATAATTTTTAAATAAGTGTCGTGGCCATATGCAAATAGTGTTTAAAAATTATTTTGAGTTGGTTTACAAAGTGTTGTTTGTCAAAGTTTTTTTCAAGTTGTTCATGTTTCTCATGTCTAAGAAACTTGCCTACAGATCTAAATTTTGATGTTCGAATCTTTTTTTAAGGAAACAAAGGTCTTGAACGTATGACAAATTGAACATAATGTGTGCAGACCAGTAATCTGTTCTTAGATCTGGTTCTAAATTTGTGCATTTGTATACCGGTAATTAACAGTAGAGGCCTCTCTGAGGCCACGATTGCTTCATGGAAGACTACTGGAAAATTTACTGCAAGCTCAAAACTATTTTATACTAATTTATACTAATTTCTAATTTCTTCAGTTTTGAGTTACACTTTTCCTTCTTTCATGTATTTTATAAGTATTAAGGTTAAAGTTTACTAGTGACTGTTTCAAGAAAATATGCAGAAAACCTTTAAAAAGTTTGAGTAATTATTTTACAACATATTCAATTATTTAGTTCTAGCACTTACTGTATTATTTACTATTTCTGTTGTTCCTCCAAATGATCAATGGTCTTATTTTCTGACCACCATTTATCACTTCTGCATATGCTACTTCATTCTGTGCTTTATACATTTATAGCTAACAAAAACCCTTTTTAAGACTTCTTGACAGAATCATGGACCAGAATCATGGACATCAATCATGAACCAGCACCGAGGAGATGCAGCAGAGTGTTGTGGCAGGAGACAGCCCGCCTGACCTGACCTGGCTATCTTGAGTGGTTTGTTGCTCAATAAGGCCTTGTGCCAGTGACTCTGCAGGACTTGCGTGACTCTTGAGTGGATAATTCTCCTCCTTGTCCATGTGGACACCCATGATGTTGCCAGGGGAGAGCTTGTGCTTATAATGAGGGACTATAAACCCCTGGAGAGGGAGGAGAGGTGGAGAGAATCCATTTTGTTCAGGTGGAGAAGACTGAGGGGAAATGGGGAGCATTTAATTGCAGCTGGTCAGTGTGTACAAGGTCTGCGAGATGGAGCCAGACTCTTCTCAGTGGTGGACATATGTTGTAAAAGGGGTTATGCAGTCTCTGTTCTGGAAAGTTTTCAAGACCTGTGTGCATAAAGCCCTGAGCCACCTCACCTGAACCTACAGTTCACACTTTTTTGAGTGGGAGGTTGTGCTAGAGAGGTTCTTACAACCTGCAGTGCTACATTCCAACTGTGATCCTATGTACCACGTAGGAGTAAAAACTGAAATAAGATCTGTGGAATGCAGTAGGATAGAGATGATCTGGCATGTCAAGTTCCGTTAGCTTCATTTGTCTTGTGTTGTCATATCACAATGAGCCATAACAAGATACGACTAAAGCAAACCAATACAGTAGCTACAATTCACCTCACAATGTGACACATTTGATGAAAAGTATGAAATCTGACTGGTTTTCTGAAATGTGAGAAGTGTGTTTATAACAGCTTCTATTCAAACTCCTTCATAAAGAATTTAGTGTAATAAACTGAAAATCAGCCAAGCCTTTGTATTTGTTGCAGAATTAATGTTGCAGCCATCCCAGTGTAACAGGTTTTCAATCCCGGTTTAGCTGCCATGAAACTTCTGCCAAAATTTCTGCTAAACTATTAAGAATATTATAATTCATACATGTTATTCTGGCAGGAAAAAGAGACACTTCTCAACTAGTAAAAGATTCCTCTTAACTCTACAATCAAAGTGCTAAGTAGGCTAACATTTGGGCAAATTATAACCAACTTCATCAGTTTCACAGAAATAAAGTTTACATGTAATGTTGGACCTATTGAATCAGTGTTGCTCTTGTTGCCAGAATTGTAAAGGTGGGACACAGTACAGTTCCTGAAAGCAACCATAAAAATGTAGCGTTGAATAATTTTAATTTGTTTTACTTAATAAAATTGTAAAGAAAACAAGAGTTGAGGTTTCACATTAAATGTAAACTTGCTTTGTTTAGGGGAATTAAAATCCTAACCAATATAGCGAAGCCTGTGTTTCTTATCTGTGGGGAGAAGGAAGCATGGGATCTCAATTCATGGCTGATTTAAGCAGATCTGATGACTTGAATGCATGTAACTTTCTGCATGATAAGCTGACCAGTTGATATTTGCATACCACCTGGCCAGTCACGCTGTGTTACCCACAGCATGAACATACTCTCCTTTGTGACAGTAAGTGGCTGAGAGGCTTTGGCATGTAAAAGAGATGATGATTCTAAGTTCCTGTCCCCTTTCTGGAATCAAAATTGAATTTTTGTGCATACTTGAAAGACTAGAAGGCTCATATAAATAGTGATAGGTGGATCTAATATATTTCTATTTTGATAGAATGAAATATCTTATTTTCCATGAGCTATTGTGGGAATGGAATGTTGTTTCTGCATTGGATATTGAAAAGGGAAATTGATCTAAAGAAGTCAAATATAATGTGTTTGTATTCTGTAGCTTGTCCTTAGAAATAGCTGATGTGAAAAGTAGAAATATCATATACATATTAGTAACATATTTTAGAAACATAGTTGCTGAATTATGTGACAAACTNTATCCTACATAAGTAATTCAGTTCTTTCTCATACAGTTTTCCAAAAATTCTGCTCATGAAGCAAAATTAAAATGTCACAAAATGTTCCTCTGCCTTCTCTGCTGATATTTTGTGCTCTGAGATGGAGGACTACATCCTTTTCTCCTTTCATCTGTTGCAAAGATTCAAAACACCCTGAAGTTCAGGTTGTTTCCACACGTTCTCATAGGAATGAAGACTTAAAACTCCACGAACTCCTCTGAGCTCAGAAAGGGATCTGTTTGTGAATATTTGTGTGCACGTATGTGCATCCTGTGAGAAAGGAATTTGAAGAAAATATTAAAATGGGGTTGGGTTTGCACTGGATAGAAAAAAGCCATCTTAGGCACGTTTTCTTGTTTTACACAGCATGTATTTGAGAGTTCTAGTGATTTCTATGGAACAAAGTCTTGACTTTGGTCAGTTCATGTCATTAAAAACTCAGTGCCTTTGGGCATCACTTCAACTTTTATCCTCCTTTTGAAATACCCTCCATGTATTTTTCAAGTGCCTTCTGCTATATGCTAGATAACACACAGCATTTTGAACTTAATGACTTCATCCGACTTTTCTGTTCTGCTGGAGATAGGAGACAGAATTGTTTTCTTATTTTCTGACTTACAGTTGACATATCATTTTGAGAAAGTTGCAGTTATTATAGGAAACTCAGTAAAGGTGTAAAAAAAAAAAAAAAAAAAAAAAAAAAAAAAAAAGCGTTGCTACATTCTCCTTGAACTTAGCAAGTACTATAACCTAGATATGCTGAGAGCACTGTTTTTCTTGCTAGCTTATATTTAGAATGGTGAAGAATGGTGAAGAATTGGGATGATTGGTTTAAAAACATTAGAAAATATATGTGAAGTTCTAGCTGAAAACTGAAGTGTATGGTTTTTTTCATCTGTGCGGAATGGACTCTCTCTTCTGCTTTCCATAATGAATCATTACATTGCTTTGCAGTTTGTTCCTTATTTCACAAGATCCCACGCAAGCTTTGAAAAGTAACCATGAGGGGAAANCTCAGCCAATGAGGAACTAGGGGAGAAGGAGATAAGCGTCGGGTGAAAAGGCATAAAAGATGTAACGCTGTTTTCTGTGGGCTCCTGCTTGCAGGTGGCCCGCCATTGCAATCGCGAATAAAATTTTGCTTTATCAGAGATACCGTCCTGGAAAATTATTTGGATATTTCCAACACTATGATAACATGGAATTTCCCTAATAAATTTTACTTTGCTGTGTGATAATGTGTAGACATATATAGAAGGGTGTGGTATTAGGTGTATTAGGTGTGGTATTGGAATGTAATAGATGTAATATTGAAACTATTCTGACAAGATTGTGAATATAGTAGTAAGAATTATCTGTAGCTCCAAGAAGCAGTTCTGATGATTCAAAGAAACAGTGCACCCTTTCTAAGCACATTTTGACCTATATGCATAAAGAAATTGTATATACAGTAATTTCAGCTAAAACAAATTGATGTACCTGGGTTTTCTTATATGGACGGACGGAAGATAGAATAACAGTCTTGGAATAATTCAAAGCTGTTTGAGTTTGGAATTCCTCTATTCATTCTCTGATTCCGATATAGAGATTTAAAACATACAGAATAGGGAGTTTATAGCAGTTTAGCCTTCCATGATACCTGAGTTTATAGGGAGTATGTTATCTAGAAATTCTGACTGGATTCTTACCAAAACCAAAGCATAGCATGTCATGCTTTGTGTAGGAATGATGAGTATGTGGGAAATGTATGTTTTTCTTATTCATTACAGTTCCACCAGCCTCAAACAATTCTTTGACAGGCTCAGCGCACCCACTCACGCTTTCACAATACCATGTTGATACATAACATGACTAATTAGTATATCCTTAGTGTAATAACCAGAAATGCTAGTGTTCACTTCTTCCTAGGAGAAAGACTGTAATACACTAGGAAGACCATCATGTCTTGAATGATAACGTAGCTGGCTGAATCTTGGGTAGACAGTGATGGGACAAGGGGGAATGGTTTTAAGCTCAAGGAGGGCAGGTTTAGATTGGATGTCAGGGGGAAGTTCTTCACAGAGAGAGTGGTGAGGTGCTGGAACAGGCTGCCCAGAGAGGTTGTGGATGCCCCGTCCCTGGAGGTGTTCGAGACCAGCTTGGATGGGGCCCTGGGTGGCCTGGTCTAGCGCCAGATCTGGAAGTTGGTGGCCCTGCCTGTGGCAGGGGGATTGGAACTTGATGATCCCTGGGGTCCCTTCCAACTCAAGCCAGTCTATGATTCTGTGAATCATTAATGAAATATCATGTGACTGTAGACTGTACTTCCATGTTTCTCTTTCATTTGGACCCTTGTTGGAAAATCAAAATGTGATGCAGTTTTGGTCTTATGAGTAAGCCTGGTGAAAAGTCCACATTTCTGTAATTTACACTGAAGTGTAAATTGAAGTGTCATTTACAGAAACAGCAGCAGAATGACACTTCTGGTGACAGCTGGTAAGCAGATTGTGATGGTCTCTGGAAGCTGAAAGCCTTGTTTGCTGTCAGTGGTCAACCTATTCAGGCAACCCAAGGCAGGAACAGCCATCCTACGGTTGTGTCTCCCATTTTGAAGCAGAGAGAAATCAAGAGGATGTAAAACTGCAGGGATATGGAGCAGTGAAACTCCCACAGGATAAGCAGTGAAAATTTGTTAAAATCCCTTTTCCCTCCCTCAGTATTTCTCAGAATAGAATACTTTTCAGTCACTGCGTTAATGCTGGCAAATACTGGAGTTGATCTGCTGGTGATAATTAGCATGAAGTGGGTAAGCATTTGATGCACGTTAGCTTTTTTGTGATTATATAATTATGAAAGATTTTTCTAGATCAGTGCATTCACACTAGAGAGCTTAAAGTGTCAACAGCAAGGCTGGTGATAATTCAACCCATCGTTCATGAAACTGAATCATACTTATTCAAGGCAACTCCCCTTTGCCCCTATATTTTTCTGATTAGAGCCAGTTTAGAACAGTACTGGAGAAACATTTTCAGGAAATCTCAGATAAGGTGAGTAATAAATGAAAACATTTCAGATATGCTGTTGTTATGACAGTGGAAGGGAAAATAAAAGTCTCCCAAATCCTTACATATTTTTTGCACATCGAACTTTCTGAATACATATAAAGCTTAATTCAGAACTGAAATTGCCAGCAAGTCTTAAGTTCATTGTTAAATGTTGATATTTGGAAAGTGTTTGAGGAGAAGACTTCTGTATACTCTCAACTCTAGGTATGGAGTTTTTTTTAGTAAATGCTGTTATATTTATTCTGAAAGACTGAGATCCTAGTCACAGAGATTGCTGGCCAATATAATTGAAAACTGTGATGAAGATGGTTGGTGAGGAAGGCAAGTGTACTGTAGACGTTTGTAGGAGGTCATTGTTTGAAATATTTGCTGTTCCCCTTCAACACTAAAAATATGTCATTTATCATGTGTTCTACTCCTTCTGCACTTGGTTCACCAAAGCACCATACTGACTTCAAGTTAATGAAATGTTTTTCTTTCTTGCTTATTACTATCTCCTTTAAGACATTGTGACTTGTGTGATTTGGTTGATTGAAAAGTTGTATTGGTTCTTTATGAGTTAACATGATAGAAGGAAACAAGTCTACACTCTCAATCTAACTGCAGAAGTCCAGAAGTCTGTGGAAAAGATACTGTTCAGATTTTCCAGATAGAATGCACTCAAATCTTACTTAAATGTCTAATAGTTAAATACTGAAATGTACATTAATACTCAAAATTGAAAATATTTGTGGATATTTAATTAGAGGATTTCTCACTATTTAAATTTTAATATAAACAAAAAGGGAAATTCACAATAGCCAATAATTGCTGGAATGTGTACAAACGTTGTCAGAGTTAAATCCCTTTTCTACCTATTTTTAAATAAACAGCTTAAGAGTGAATTTTGCATTTTTCAGGTAAGAGTGTCTATCTATTTGCAAGGTGTTTGTTGTTGTTCTTTTTATATGTAACGAAGAAGCCTTTGAAAGGACATTCTTAATTTGATGTGGAACAAACTGTAAATCAAATCAGCCAAACTTATGTTTCCCTCTGTAGAACAAACTTTGCCAAAGTTACTCCTGTGGACTCTGTTGCCTTTACAGTTCCTCTTTACACAGATGTTTCCAGGTGACTTCTTTTTGCCTGCAGTCCACACCCAAGATGCTGGCAGTTCAGTGCTATATTCTCTGCTGTTACTGGAATCCTATGTGCTGGCTGCTGGAAATTGGTCCAGGCAGCAGCTGTTCACTCGCTACATGTGCCCTGACCTCCCAGCTGGCTGCAGCACCCCCAGTGCCAGATGCTAGGCTTTGTCTCTTGCACTTGAACTGTTGAGAGCATTCAGTTCAGCTACCAAATATTAAGAAATTTAGGGGAAAACAGTGTCTGGAAGAATTCCACCATTTGTGAAATTTTATTTAAATTGACCAGTGGATTTTTGGAATTTCATGGATTTGTATGTGAAATGTTTTCTTAATGGCAAAAATCTAAATCTTTTCTTACCATTTTTATCTGTGCCCTATGCAGTAAATCTGTTCTGAGACATTTCCCTGAGTGATGGCAACATGAGGACAATGTTGGAAGATTGTTTTCTTAATCCTACACGCTCTTTTTGTTAGCAAAAAAGGTGACATAGTCACTGTTGAAAAGCTGATGAAAAAATAAGCATGATTCTCTGAACATGTGTGTGCTGAATTTGGCTTACATGGGAAGTGTGATCTGGTGGTAGCGGAGGTTGGAGAAGGGGATTTTCCAACGTGTAGGCTTGGAGCATCTGAAAAGCAAAGAGTTTCCTTTAATAGATGATCCAGTAGACCTTCCATGGAGCAGTAGTCATGGCAACTCAATTGCACAGGACTCTAAAAGCACAGAGCTGAATGAATTAATGCAAGACATTTCTATACAGTTGTTAAGAATATGAAGACAAGAATTTATTTTTATGTTTCAAAATTAAAATTCTAGTACAAGGGCTTTTCTGAAAGTATTGGTTCACAACATTAGAGGTGGATGTTGATGGGATGCCATTATCCCATTACATTTTGTTGCTGTGTGACAGATGGCATCAGGAGGGCAGCCTGACAAAATGGTGTCTGACATGGAGGTGTGTCTGAAGCAAAGGTGTGTCATTGAATTCCTCCATGTGAGATAAATTGCACACATTAACATTCATCAATATTAGCTGAATGTTTATGGAGAACAACCAGTGGGTGTGAGCACAGTGAGGTGGTCGGTGGTCTGTTTCATCAGTGACAACAGCAACAGTGATTCACCTCCATTGGTGCAGATTTTTACAAGTGTGGCATGCAGTCTCTTGTTCAATGCTGGTGAAAACGCTAGTGGTGGTGACTGTGTTGGACAATAGTGTTTTGTAGCTGAGAATTTGCTCTATCAAAATGTGTTCTTGTTCTCTTTTTATTTGTTGTCGTTTCCATGGAAATAAATAGGAGGCATTACTTTAGGAGAGACCTATATATTTTAAACACTATTTTAGACATATAAAGAAAAGTTATATAATCATATGTTGCTCCAGCAATATTTAAAAATTTTCCTGGTAGCGTATATTCTGACATTTGTTCCGTCAGAACCTGATTTAGTTGAAACTGTGTTTAGACATGTCAAGCAATGGAAAAAGGAATTGTATTTCAAGTTACTGAACCCAATTATCTGCCTATGACTTATTGTGGCACTGTCTCAGGATATGTCACTGGTAGCCACTATTCTGTATTGCCCAGAATGTCTGTGATCTGAACCTTCTGTAACATAAACCCTTTATTTGTTCTTAAGATGCCTTTCCATATGAACAGAAAATGCCCTTGGTCTTGGCACATGCCAAGAATCTGAATAAAAAATTTGCCTCATTTCTGATTCCAAGAGTTGTCATTAAAAAGATGCTCAGAGGTAAATACACGAAGTAGTTTTATTTTTCCTGGTATTGTAAATTTATGTAGTGTGAACAGGGAAAAAGAAACTGTATGAATTTGGTAGTTCTGATAACCCTTTATGTTATCTGTCTAGTATTTTCCTGATTACTTCCTGCATACAACAGAAAAACCCTTCTGTATATTATTTAGCACTGACAGTTTCCACTGATAGAAACAAAATTGCAGTCCACTGAACAGCATCCACGTTTTACTGTAAAGACAGTAAGTCAAATCTGTGAGGGAGAATTGTATTTCTATGAGACATTCTACATATCTTTAACTCTCTTAGGGTCAGAGAGTCATTGCATCCTCAGCGCTTAATTATCTTTATCATCTAAAAGTAACTTACATTTAAGAAGAATATTAAATCATTTATTGCTTGAAAAAGCAAACTAAATACACAATTTTATGCCTCGTCTACCTGAAAATTTGCTTGAAGTTATTCCTTATTATGGGCCAAAGAACACTCACTGTTTAAAATCTCTGGCTTCTATTTTTGCTTCCTTAATAGTCTCCGGAGTGTTATTACTGTAATCTTGAAGTAGAGAACAATAAGAATTAATTTATTGTTTGAACACCTCTGGTCACAAGAAAAGGACTGAAACTTTCAGAATTCTACCATCTTTCATCTGTGTTAAATATACACTAAGGATGTTTATCTCCATATCTCTTTTCCATACTTATCAAATATCTCCATTACGTTTTCAGTTTAATTCCTCAGAACTTATCGGAAGAGGAGGAGGAACTCATGTATGCAAACAGCGGCTGCGTGGAGTATCTGTATTGGAAATGTAAGATCTCACTTCTCTGCAGAAATACCAGGTCATTCTTCATTTTGGAAAGTGTGATTTCTAGGGCTAAAAAAGGCTGTGGTCAGTGTCAGGCTGTGTTGTCTTGTTTGTTTGAGCAGATGTAATGTTAAATCTCTTGCTTTGAATATTTTAACGTGTTCTATACAATGGTGCTTGTAGGATTCCAGCCAAGTTATTCAGGAGAGGAAAATCTGCAGGAAGGTTTGTGAAAAACTGCTGAGGGTGCTCCTTCTCTAAAAAGTATCTGGTTTAAAATATATATATATATCCTGACCAGCAAAAAAACAGGCTTGGAATTGGGTTGTAAGCTACAAAAAATAATTGGTATGTGCTCATCTGCATACCAAATACAGATTATTCAGAATTCCTCTTGAATTTATCACAGAACCTGCAGAAATATCTGAGAAGGGGAGTTTCCTTAAAGCCTTTACCTGAACAACACTGGTCATTGGTAAGCAGAAGAAATTGACTTCTTTATAAGTATTTACACTGTAATAGCACAGAAGTCTCCCATGTAGCTGCTTATGATGGACATTGAAATGTATTTCTTGTCCCTGGTATTTTACAGACCAAGTACCAGACTGTGCAGTCAGGTCCATACCACCTGAACCAGACCTTCAGCGCAGAGAGCTCTGTGCAGTTAAAACAGTGTGTGCCCATGTGGACCCGATTACAGGGTCCATGGCTCTGAAAGTGATAAAAGCCAAATCATCTTTCACATGCCATGCACGGATATCAGGGCAGGACAGAAGGCACTGCCTGTAGGCTGATGGCAATGCCTGCAGACATGGGGGTAGCCCTTTGACCATCTACTTCACACTTAGAATAGCTACTGTGTGACCATGGAAGCTACAATTTTATTTTGAGTCTTTGTTATAAGAGGCTGCAATTTATTCTAGCCTGCATTGTGCTAATGCAAGTCGCGTCTTAGCACTGACAGTGTTTACAAATTCTTTTCTATCCCTACCTGATTTCATTTTTTTTTAATTGATTGTGAATGAAACATTTCTATTTGATACAAAATGTGGCAGTGCATTGGTGAAGCTATGCCCGATAAAATGACTTACACAGAGTTAAGTCCCAGCAGGGTTCAAGCTTTTATCAGTTTGGTTTTGATAAAATATAATTTTCTATGTCTTCCTTGATTTTTCTATCACAATGAAGAATTTAGATCTTGAATTTGCTAGCTGGACCCTTTAGTCAGACTGTGCCAAGGATTTTATCCACTGCTATGATTGAAAGTTCTTCCTTTCTGCCTTAGGGCTTCTATGCATAATTTCGACAGTTTGTGCTTTATCAAAGAAATTATGTCAATCGTTAAAACTGCTGCTTTCCTTATTTACTTGCAAGTTTTGAATATCAGATTCCAAGAGGAAAAGAAAAGCAATGTGAAAGAAAACTTTCAAGGGAATGTAAAACCAAAGGGAGGAGGTAGGTGGGTTTTTTTCAGGTCTTCGCTAGCTTTGCTCTGCAATGCTGCTTTGCCTTTCAGTTATAATTTTTTAAGCTTCCGTTGAGCTGTGCTGATGCAATCTTCTCAGTGCTCTTCATGTTCTCCTTGTTTCCACCAAAGGAAGAGAATAATTATTATGCTTCATATGCATGTTGGCTTAAATCTGTCAGACGCTCCATCCATCACCTATTTAGTGGATCCTTCTTAGTCTTCTTGCTCTTGACTTCCTCGTTACAAAGTTGCTAGTGAGACTAGAACTAATATCTTTAATCCTAAAATATTTTCCTCGGTCTGGAACCACACACACCATGGTGCTTTCACTGGTGTGATTAATGGGCAGCAAAGAACAGCAGTAGCTGGCTGCACAAAAGAGATGTTTACCATCTTAAGTTGGTTCTTAAGCTGGTATCTTTTGAGAAGGCATTAAGGCACTGAATTTTCACTGATTTTATTGGAGCATTTCCTTCTGAAAAAAGGATATGCTCCCGAATTAGAATGGTTCCTATTCTCAAATAGCTTCATGATCTGGCAGCCGGCAGGGTAGTTCAGACAATGTATAATTTGCCTGTGAAAAGATTGCTTGGCTACTGGAAGTATTCTCACTTACAACTGCACAGTGGTTTCTGTGAGTTAATTTACTATATCATTCAGAACACAAGCACCGTAGAGAAAACTTGTTTTTATGAAGTTCTAACCTGCCATTGACTAGCTGCTTGATGCCCAAACTTGTGGTTTACGTGTGTTGCTTATGAGCTCTTGACTTTCAAACTGTGCTTCAAAAACAGCTTAATGAAGAGGACATTTGTGGGAGAAGGCTAATATGGGTGTTAAGAGCTGTCCTTTAATGAAAGAGTTTTATTCTTATTACTTTTTCTTTTTTTTCGGTAGTGTACCTGTCTTATGAAATATCTACAATGACATTGCACGGTTATTGTTCCTGATTTTGTAATTAGGAATGATTTTAACAGTTGTCAGGTCACTCTTGGCCTGGAATTTTAAAAAGTTAGATCAGAACTGCAAAAAAGCTGAAATGAATTTAAGAGAAGACTGACAGTTACGTGGTAGTAATAACTTTTCTTCATTTATTGAAGTAACTATATAAAGGGTATATAGTGATTTTCATATTCAACCGGAACTACTAACACTAAAGAAAGTTCTGTGTATGAATCACATGTATAACAGTATGTTCCTTATAAACATACATTAACAAAAAGAATGAAGAACAGAAGGCAGCTGCACAATTAGAACAACTGTTCTGCCCTTTGCCAGATAACAACAGATGTAAACTCCAATGGAAGAGATGAATACTTGCAGGTAGAGACTCATAAAATCTTTCAAAGTCCAATTTAAACTTGTCCCATTCCCTTCGACATGTGTCTGTCATATCAGAAATCTACTGAGGAATTTATAATAATAACAACAAATGCCTGTGACTTTGTTTCATTTTTGAAGTTTTTTCCCAAAAGGAGCTTTGAATACATTTATGTTGAAGGAGTTGTGATGGGAAAGAGAAAGAAGGCATCAGTCTTCCTAGATGCAATCTTATGAATATAATATACTCTTTGTATAAAGTAGCATCAAGTAGGCTACATATCTTAATATTTTTCTCTTCCTTACATGCAGCTCCGGCATATTTTTTTTGTTTACTATTCTCCCAGGCGTGTGGGAAGTTCTGATTATAGTAACATTAAGCTGTTTAATTCCCTTTTACTCTTATAGATACCATAACAGAAACATTTTTTGCACCATCCGAAGTCTATTAGAAAGCTGTGGAATTTTCTGCAATCTGACTGCCATGCAGATACGTTCCATATTTCTCTGTGTATTGGTAGCATGCATGTGCATGTACGCTCATGTAAATTTCTCAATTTTTAATGCCACTGTGAGCACAAAGCAAATTTTAAGAGCTATTTCTACTAAAGAACTCAAATTGATATTGGAAATCAATATCTGAAGCATTTTTTAGATTTCATTGTTTTATTTTCTTCTTCTTGTAGTCATTTTTAATATCGTGTTGCATTTCCAGGCTGCATGTCATGAGTTTTCTTTTCAACATTATATATAATTTCTGACTTATTAGAAGTAATTCAAGGTTAGTTGTTGGAAGTGCTAACTATGCTTTTTTTGCTGATGCAGTATGTAGTTTTTAGTGGGAGGAGAATCCTCTGATAGAATCACCTGCTCTTTGAATGACTCCTACATAGGGACAAGAGGGAGAGAAAAATTCCTCACACAAAAGAAGCAAATCTGTTGTGACAGCTGTCACTGTAGCAGTGCAAACCACACCACTTCAAAGCTGAGATGCTATTTTCCATCAGCATCACTATCTGTGCTGCTGGGCTCTCTCTGGTCACTCCGCAGGGAGAGGATAAATACCTAAATTCTCAAGTATTTTCTATTATTTAAGCTTCCTCCTGGCTTAGGTGAAGATATGGTGCAGAGCTGTTATCTGCAGTCCTCTCTCAATGATGTAGCAGGTAAATTTGCAAGGTTAGTCTGTTAGCTAGTGATAAAGGCTGTCTCTGGGAGGGCAAATGAATGACAGGTCCAGGACATAAACACTAATAATGAAAAAAATTTAACCACCTAATTCAGAACACTGCTTCTATTGTGATGCAGTTGCTGTTTCTATTCTTCTTCTCTCTTGGAGGAAAAAAAGCACATATATTTGCTAGCAATTGGTTCTTTAGATGATTCTCCCCATCTTCAAATTTGTAAATACGGCATCTACCGTACAAACTGTCTGATTTGTGAAGTGAGCCTGGCTCTTATTGTCTTTTTGTGTAGCAACGTTATCAAAGGAGAAGTGAAAAATGCCCTAACACCTGAATTGCAAACAGTGCAGTGAGCATGTTTCACAGCATCTTGCACACTCTTCATCCACAAGCTTCTACTTGTAAAACACAAGAAACGAGGAGAGACACTGAGTGCCTGTCTCTGTTCTCAACTAAATCAAATCTCTGAACATTGCTGGTAGCATGAAAATAGGTTAATTTTGAAAAATGGAAAATTGTGATTGAATCTTAGCTAGATGTGTGGCTGAGCATTTCCCTGTTTGTCAGGCTTAGATATCTTACAGTATAATTTTTCAGCATTTTCAGTTCTATTATGAATAGACTAGGTATTCCAGGACACCGGAGATAGACATGGAGGGGAACAAATAAGCAAAAGAAAAACTCTGATTTGGCGTTAATTACTAAAATATAGAAATGTAGAAGTAGGTCAAGTATGACTAACACGATTCTTAGACTACAGAGAGTGAAAAAGACTTCAGTGGCAATAGATATGGAAATCTAAGATGATCTGAACTACCTTCTGTGAGACATACTATTAAGTAGAACAAATATTTAAAAAACACACACTACTTCATGCAGTGAAAGTCAATATGTATAATATGGGCATCATGAGATTATCAGTTCCTAGTGTCATTTCAGTTCGTAGTGTAAAGCTGTATGTACTGCCCAGTTCTTGAGAGACTCAGGCTATCAGAGATTTGAGTTTTTAAGTCTCCATGTAATAGTCTTTGCTGTATCCAGCCTTGGGTTGAGGAGCTCTATACCCTCCTTGTGTGTGTTGGCTTGGGTATTCCTACACCCACTTCCTCCCATCCTTTCAGTTCTAGTGGAAGCATGGAGAACAACTGGTGTCTCTGTACTCACTGAATCAGTGTGCAGCTGTACCTCCAAGAGTTTGACAGGAAAATCCAACTACATTTGTTGGAGCCGCCTGTGTTAGACTGCTCAGAGATGTTACTTGGATTCTGGGTCATAGTTATTTTTTTATCAGAATAATGATGACTGTGAAATCAATCACCAGATGATATGTATTATAAATAAAAATATATATTTTCTTGTATCAAATGTTAAGAATCTAACTTTCCTGAATTATTGATACAGGACAAAATACTTAGGGACAAAGAGACTGACTTCCTGTGCAAAAACCAGTATCTAAGGCCAAGCTGTTTCTCGATGTTGGCCACTCTGTACAGAACTGTTTGTTTCAGTTTGCCTATATTGTGGTTTAAATACACTTTGAACCGTGGTTAGAGTAAATCAATTTTCAGATTATTTATATTGAAAATATGTTGGTTTTGAATTTTGTTTGTTAACGGTGAAAAAAATAACAGCTAAGAACGTAGTGATAATTTTCATCTATACCACCCTTTTATTCAAATCTAGAGGATTCTGCAGTTAAGAAGTGTAACATGATTATTCATGTTCATTGGAACGCTTGCTGTGATCAAAACACAGACTTGGGAATGCATACAGGATTGGGCTGCAGGGTGTGCGCCTGTAATAGAGGTGGTCTAGGCTGGAAAACATTGTTCAGTAACAACTTATTTTCATTTATTAAACATAGCTGTCTACTCTACATTTTGATCTTGTGAAGACAGCTGATCGAGTTATCTTTAGCAAATATGTCATGCAAAACTCCCCACTGACAGTATGCTAAGTGTATGTAAAGCCTGTATATTTTGATTGCTATTGACTTTGAATCAAAAGCTTCTCTTGGCTAGTGGATGAAACAAGTTCTTCATAGAAAATGGGCTGTGTCCCACTCCACGGCAAGGAGCAGGCCCTCCCTTTGTCCTGATACAGGCACAGCTCCTACCAGTGTACCCAGGGATAAAGATTTCATTCTGCTCCCCGGTCTGATAACTGTGCTAATCTTGAACATCTGAAGAGAGAACACAAATCCGATCTCTGAAAACTTTATACAGTACACCCTACTTCATGTTTCTAGCTCTAGTGTAACATAATTGTTTCAGAAGATCAAATTCAACAACAACAAAAAAAATCCACCCAAAATATAGATCTATTCTGTGAGGAAAAGAAAATATGATTATTAATTAATTTATTTCCGTATGACAGCGTAAGATTCAAATTACAATCACAGTTTCTTATATGTTGTTTGCATTTTTGCTATTTAGACTACTTTATAGAGTGGCAAAGTGTTATCGCTGCTTAATCCAGAATTCTAATCATGGCTGTAGTACAAGTAATCACTATCTGGTGATGAAAGCAAATGCATTTTTCTGGATTTGTTAGGGCAGTTTTGTCAGTAGCTATTGTTCACTGAGCAAAAACTATGTTATTAAAAATTGATTCACCGGGGTATTTTCCAGGTACAAAGATGAGGTTTGAGTTAATTAAAGTGCATAAGAAAATGAAGAGAGGGAAGCATATGAAAGTTTCTGCTGAAAAATAAGCTTCCCTAACCTGCTAATATGTTGTTCAGAAGCAGAGTTTCTAACAAGTTTAGCTGCAAATGTTACTTTCCTCTGGGTTAGTTACTGTTTTCATGGTATACCATATCAGCTATTTTCTGGTTATTATTTAATAAAGATAATTATTTCACGAAGGTTTTATAAACATAATTACACCTAAGTTAATTTTAAAATATTGATACACTGCTATTTTCTGAATCAATAAATTTTAATATGCGACATTGGAATTGAAATTACGTAGAATTAATTTTATTAATTAATGTACTAACTAAAGTGCGAAAATCACTTCTCATTTCTATAGAAACATATATATTAGTTATCCATATCTCCGTGCTGCTTTCCAAATCATGCAGTGTAAGTTTTTGCTGCAGTCTGTGGATCAGTGTAGCTTGCAGATATTTCTCAGCTTACACTAAGACCTTGCCAAAAGAAACAGATTCTACAATGTGAGTGTTTTGAAGCAATTCTTAGTTTAAGAATAATATAAATTATGCAGGCTTTAGTTCCTAAGTCTTAACTATGATATGAATGTGTGATAAAATTAAGATGCTTAGCTTGGTATCCTTTCTTGTTTCAGGTCTTAAGGGACCCTAGACAAAGGATATGGTATCTATCAACATTTTGTGTTTTCTATGCACAGTTTTTTCCCTGGATCTTATTGAACTAATCAAGATAACTGTATGATCCTAAAAAGGAATGAGATTGTTTTCTCTGTTGTAATAAATGAGGTAGAAATAAAGGAAGGAGAATGGGCTTATGAGCTTGGAAGCATTTCTTCTTGGCAGGAGGTAGGCTGTCTGGTGCTAGCAGTCATCAGAGGGTTTTTCCCAAAAGGCTCTGGTGATCAGCGTGACTTGGGAATTCAGAGGATAGCATTTCCTCTGTTCTCCTAGATAAGAAGCTTTCTTTGTATGGATTTGTCTGCTGTATATTTCTTATGTGAGAGATGTGATCTGAATGTCTGTACAGCAAATAGAGTAGCTATCCACATGCACTGAATTCACAAGAAGTACTGGAACAACTTTTTAAAAAGATCTAAGACCATGTATGGTTGTTATTGTAGACGGTTTATTAATAAAGTCTTTTAAAGCTTACTGTAAGAGCTTTGATTCTGTTTGTCTTTGCTGTTTGGCAACAACATCTGGTTTATAGCATCCTGGGCATGTGCACAACAAGAAGCTACTTAATTTTTTTTTTTACACAGATAAAACACATTTTAATCTTCATTTTCAGTTTTTACAGGTTTATTTTTAGAGAGCAATCTAGTCTCATGCTGATTCAATTATCTGAACACACCTGATATTAATGACTGAATTTGCTTCTCTCTGTCAATCAGATCTTACCAACTTGTCTTTGGTAGGTAAATCAGTGAGAAAACTCAGAACAATGAAATATCATTTAATAACAAAACCAGAAAACAAAATTCAGTCATAAAAGCCAGAGGTGCACAATACCAAAATCTTCTGTAAATTTGCCATAAAAACTCAGTGAAGAACTTGGTCCTTCAGTCTGTGGAAAAGCAACTTTATACTCTGCCTGGATGTCTTTCAGAAGAAACTTAAGAAGGGATCTTTATGTATATGAATGATGTTAAGGCATCAACTCAAGCCTCTTTTTTTCTCTGAGATTTTCAAGTTTTATATAGATTACAGATAAGGAGATGCATTCCCTTGGTGTGTAGATTTACAATTAGGGAAATATTTAAATGATGCGTTGCATGGCTTCTCTTTGAAGCATTTTCTTCGCTTCATTTCAGAAGTACCTATATATATTTTTTTAATGTCTTTGCTCATTCAACACTTTAAGGTTAATGTTGTTTAAAATAACCAGAGTTAGAATGTTGGCATCTTTGCAGTACAATCTCATGTAGCATAGATGAACAATTTCCATCTATTTCTTAGGGTTTTTTTTGTTTGTTTGTTTTTTAAACTTGCCAAATGCTCCTACTTTCATTTTAGTTAGTTTTTGGCAGACAGAGCTTATCAACTATCATCCTACCATCATCATTTTTGGCAGTAATAAAAGCCTTGCCAGTGCTTTTATACCAATAGTTCCTGTATTTCAGCATTTACTGGCTAGCAGCTGTCCTAAAGTATGTTCCAGAAACCTGCAAGTGAATTATTTTGATTTACTATCTTGGCCCAGTGTGGATGATGCCTACTATGTCAGAAATGGCAGATGTGTAGGAGAAGGCAGTAAATGATCTTGACAGAGAGTTTAGAGCTCTCTATTAGATAGAGAAACAACAACATTTTTTTTTCCACATAGGATAGGAGCGCAGCAGAAACTTAATACTCTTAGTAATAGATGAGTGAGTTTCATTGTGATAAATCTATTGTTGACCCTAACAGTGGTAGTGAATTTTCTCTATTGGTTTTAATTCTGATATTAATGAAATCATCAGAGACTTCACAATAGAGTGGGTTTCCTAGAATTTTTTAGTTGTTTTTAAGTTAGGATGGGAAAAACTTCCCTAGTCAAAGAGGAGATAAACATTTCTCTGTGAGAATGCCAATAAAAAAGACTGTTTCCAGAATCTGATGTGATGAAATTAGTTTCCAGATCGTTCAGCACTCTTGGATTAAAAGCTTTCTCATATTATGTGCAATTTCATTTGCAGTCCCTTCTGGCAAAGTACTTACAAGTTGTTCATATTAAGTACATGCTCTCCAGCAGATATAACAATTTCTGAAGCTGCTGAGCCAAGGGTAACAACCCAGGGAGCTCTTCCTTACATGCATTTGCCTAGTAGTACTGAGAACTTCATCACTATGAAAAATCAGTTTTGCTGCAATGAGCTTATTTGCAACCATCTCGTTAGGCAGCGTTTTTGCTCTGATGTCTGTGACAGTTAAGGCGGTTCTGTATATCTTTGATCCTGGATAGAACTCAAAAAATTCTAGACTGGATCTAGTGCTCAGATACCAGTCTACGCAGCTTGGGCAGACGTAAGGGAAGGGGGCTTAGCAGTAGTGTTACCTACTACCAAATTCTAGTGCTTAGATCTGCGTTACTCTTTGTGCCGCACCTATCTGGAAATGAATTATTCAACTTTGGCAGATAGAAGATAAAGCATTTTCAACTCTGAAGCAGGCACTTTCAACCAGGAACAAATATTGGTCAAAAACAGTGTATGGAATAATAAAGAGACACTAGGTCATAAATAGGTCAGAAAGCTTCTATGATTTTTGTAGTGGGGAGAATTTTTTTACTTATTACTAGAAGGCATAACATTTACAACCAAATATTTGTTAATGGTTTAGCAACAGCCATGGCAGCTAGTGCTGTAATTTAATACTTCAGTCACGTAAGTCTGAAGCTGATTACCAAAATCAAATGCTATTCAGTTATTTGGATTCACATAAATAGAGTCGTTTATGCAAATATACCTTCTATTATTTCTTTAAGAGATACCAGGGCAGAAAATCTGTAACTTGCAACATCCCCTCATCCCCTACTTCTGGAAGTTTTCATACTGAAGGAAAAAGTCTTTCGCTACTTCTCAAAACAAGAGAATACAAAACTCAAATCCCTGAAATGCTTCAAAAGAACTGAAAGGCAGAAACAACAGAGTTAATGGGTATAAATTTATGTTACTACATTAAAATTATGTAAGATTCTTATAGGAATGACTTATGTTAAATCATTACCCATTACATATTGGCTGATGCATTTGTGGAGGCAGGGATGGGGAGAGAGAGTAAGCCTGTGAAACTGCAGCACAGAATTAAAAAGCAAGTGTGTATTTGCAGTTATTTTGAGATCAGATAGAGTAGCTGCCTCAGAACAGTTTAATTTTGTGTGTGTGTGACATTTTTTGATGGTATACGCTATTAGAAAGCAGTTATGAGTGTTTGAAAATCAAAGTGATTGCTGAGCTAGTCGTAAACAGTTTCACTGTCAGAACAGTTTGAAGATATTTCAGTTGATGTAAGAATTAAACTCAAGAATTGATTTACAGTCTAGCTCATAGTAGTTCATAAGACATGAAATAAAGTACAAAGGCCAAAAGTTTATCTCTAGAGAATCTAACAGATTGTCATCTGAAGAAGGTCTGAAGTGGTAGGAAGAAGTAAATAATTCATATCCTCGGGTCAGAAAGTGGTCTTCTTCCTCTTAGGTGTATGAGAGTAATTTGGCATCTCATACGACTACTGTTAGGTCTCTGACCTACATATTTTCTGTCAGTGGGCCTAAGAGAACCCTGTGGAAAAGTTCATAAGCAGACTCTATTTCACCAGCTGCAATGTGTGTTGTGTTAGAGAACAACTATTCTCGTAAAACTAAATAACAGTAGCTATAAAAACTTGGCAGCTTTATATCAGGAAGACCACTGCATTTAACAGATAGAGGATTTGCTCTCATTTGACCTGGATAGTAACTTTCAACAGCTGGGTTTTGCAGATGTGTATTTCTATGTTTTGGGGATGGGATAGACAAATAAAGCGTCTGTTTCCCAAAAGGGTCTGTATTATCAAATAGCAGAATCCCAACTTTTGGCATAGATCATAATTCTAATTTTTTGGCAAAAGGAATCCCTGAAAAAATGTCAATGAAATGATGTACATGTTGAATAACTTGGCTATCTGACTATATGCATCTATTTCTCTCAAGAATGTATTGTGAGAAAGAGATTTTCTGTCATCTGTGGTTTCTCAGCAAAATCGTCAGAAAATTATATAAATTGGTTACAGATTACTCCAAAGTGATTGATACAAATGTTGCAGATTCCAATCAGTAAATGTCAAAACCTGGACCACTTGGAAATGAGCTAAACAAAGTTAATTACCAGCCTCATTAACTGGGTTGATTTTGGGAGGATTGTGTCCTTGGCAATGCAGTTTGTGAATAATTAGCATGATGAATGGACCTGATGGAAAACAGTGCTTTGACCACATTGTATTGGCTATTGTGGTAGCGGCTGATGCCACTTTGTGTGGTTTCAAATTGATCTGTGCACTAACAATCAAATGATTAATAGCTCTGTGCGAGGTATCTGTCACTTTTATTTGATTCAAGACCATTAAATAAACACAGATAGATAAGCAGCAGTTTTGAGGAAAATAAACCAGTACAAAGTTGTTTTGCAAAGGAGTATATTTGTTTTTCAAAACACTGGCAACACGTGACAGGAGGAGCAGAGAAGCATATTGAGAAGGAGTGGTATAGTTGTGGTTGACATGAAACACTATCTGAAAAACTGGCATTTAGTTAAGGAATCTTACCTGCTGATTTAGGATGTTCTAGTTACATGGATAGCAGTGGGGGGCTCTTTATTCCTCCGGCTGCTTCCTGAGCTCATACTTTCATACGTGTTCAAAGTACAGGACCCTAACCTTGTACACTTGTGATCTGGGGATAGAGCTTGATGTTCTGTAATAAGAAATCCAGTTTTGATGGTCCGTCTGTGGAGCCTGATAGAGTGTCTGTCAGTTATTTGAGGATCTTGTGTCTTTCATCTGAATGACAGCCCATTATTCATCCTTTCTGCTGGGCTCACTCGCACAGGAAAACACTGACACACACACACATCCTGGAGAAAAAGAAGCAAGAAAGAATGTGGACAGAGTGGTAGATCTGAGTCTTATTCCACCATGCGATTATGTTACCAAAAAAAGTCTTAAATGTAATTCTTTGGCCCAAATGATACTCATCCTCCTCCATACCATCTGCAGCATCTCAGATTCAGGCTGCTTTGAGTAACAAAAACCTGAATTAACTATCTCATCTAGTACTTGTTTTAACCCTTTTAAATTGTGACAAATTATCTTACCTCTGCATGTTAAAATGATAAAAATAAGCATAAAAATTGGATTTCAAGATAGGAAAGGAAGGAAAAAATACTCTGCTGGAGATTCAGTTGGTTGAGTAGAGTAGTAAATTCATGGATGTTTTTGTGGGAATTTTGTCTTTCAGCTCATGTATTTAATTTACTTCTGACTTGTAGATGTGAACTAGGGGATACTAAGTAACTAACATTAGCCAAGCATTAGTCAACAGAGGTGATTTTTATATTGGTAGTGGAATTGATCGCTGATGATAACTTGGAATGAATTGTTGGTTTCCCAGTATTAAGAGTTTAAATGTACTGTAATATCTTTCCATAGACCATGATTGTCTTTAAAATTTGTAACACCTTTAGTACTATAGTATTAAAGATTCTGAAGAAAAAGGACAATGACACAAGGACATCAACACTAATATATTAAGTAGTATTATTCATGGAAGTTGGTAAGAGGTATGCTAGTAAGAGTTATGCATCTTTGAAAACAATCAAATTGCATGAATTGAAAGCAAAGATAGATACAGTAACATTTAGTAAAAATTTCAAACATTTTTGAATGAGGCTGATGGAACTTCTAAGGACAGTCCAAGAAGTGCTATACTTGTAAGACTATATATGTATCAAATTGACTCTGATGTGGCAATGAAAGGCGTTGCATGAAGCAACTGAAGCACAGCCTAGAAGACAGAGGCAAAGATTCTGCAACTCTTCACAAAGTATGTTGTAGTGGAAATGCTATGTCATGGCCTGAAACAGTGATGGAACACTGGGAAGACAGGGCCAACCCGGTGGAGCTCTGGATCTACCCCTTCCCAGACCTCATTTAAGTGTTGGCAGTGGATTTGAGGGTATCTTGCTGGAGATCCATGCCTACCAGAGGCCTTCCAAAGGTAAGCGGTTTTTCTCTTTGTTTCTGTGTCCACAACTGCTGCATTTGGGCTTCTTGCTGTTTGCTGCAGCCTAGGATTGTGTCTCCCTGCTACTATCACTGTACTTTCCATCACATTATAGCATTACATGTGTCTTAATCTTCGGTACAAAATATGTGTAATAGTAAATATGTATTGCAACGGATAATGTAGGCATAGCAAGTTTTCAGTTGTAGATGCTATGGCCAGTTATAAACACCCACTTTGGGATTCAGCTGAAACAGAACATGTCACTGAAGGTATTCTTGCCAATGGAAGAGCTGGATCCTGATGGTCAGTTCTCTGTCTCTCTGTTTTAGAACATTTTTTGTACTCCAGGGATTTGGGTGCTAACCACTGATTATTGTTTTGTTCAGCAGGCTTGATGCTTCATTTCTTCACACCACTGAACTGAAAATTTGGCATTTTCATCAGGAGCTCTTTATTAATTGCTGAACTAAGCATGATTTCAGATGCTTATGATGAAGAACTAGTGTTTATGGATAAGCTGCATTTGACACTGCAGGACAGTGCTGGGCAGTGACACCACACAAAAGTATTTATATGGAGAAGTGGAACAACTGCTTCCTCTCCAGAATTTTTACCCTTAGTAGAAGCTTACACTTCTATTTCTCTCTTGCTTTCAGTTGCTGTTAGTTTTGTCTAGTTCTTTCTCATTTAATATAGGCTTTGTTGGCACAGTAGTCAGCCTTGTGACTAGTGGCTGTAGTCAGATCAGTAGCCACGGGCTTTGGCATCAGTGGTGTACTGCATAATTTCAATCTGCAGGAGCTCTTACAGGATTACATGAACTGTTATTATACAAGCAGCAAACTGATAACCTAGAAAGTGCCAACCCAGGCTTTCACTTCTGTTTGAGATTGAGTTACCACACTGACATGCAATATGGAAATACAGTTAGCTGAGTAGAAGCAGCCAAGTAGAGAAAATGAAAGACTATTTTAATATTCATATCTCCCATCTCACACTCTTTCAGAATGCTGGGTAGAGAGCCAAAGTGTTGGAAATGTAATCTTTACAGTAGCCAAGGTACAAACCTTCACATTTAGCAAAAGTAGTACCTTACAGTCCAACATTCTGACCTGTGGGGAAGTAGTTCTTTGCACATATTTGTTAGAGTGAACAATATATGTAATAATAAGAAAAAAAATCAAAATTGAAAACTTAAGGACACAGGGCATCAGATACATATGACGAAATAGCCATCTTTAGTGGCTGATTATATTTTTCATACATCTCATGTAGATATGCAGTACAGTTCATTTTGTGTCTGTTCAGGTGTTGGCTTCTCTTATGAATCAGTTTGCATGGTCATCACTCACTTCGATTTTTTTTCCAGTGGCTTTGTGCATTTTGAATTTTTATATACAGTGGCAGAGTTTTATTTAAAATATTTTTAATTTTTTCTATAAGTGCACAGTCCTTTTTGGCAGATGACATTTATAGTCTTTAATACGAATCGTTACACAGCCTTGTAAGCAAAAATTGCTTATTTTGTGACAATAAAAGGCAAATGTTCAACATCCTTGAAGATTAGACTCTTTCAAAGCTACTTTTAGTCACATACTCTTTCACTTACAGAGTCAACATCTACGTACAATGAATTATTTAGGTTTTCCCCAGCTTACTTCTTCAGAAAATGATATAATGTAATACATAGTTTGGAGTGAATGCTAGATGCCTCTGTTTTTCTCTTTAAAAGTTACACTTTCTTTCTTTCAAACAGTGTATGTTTTATACTGAAATAAAAAATTAGGAATGTAAATTTGACTATGTGCTGCATATAGAATAGCAAAGTAACGCTTGCTAATTTCTCCGATGTTGGGAGATTTTTTACAGTTTCCCACTGCTCTCAAGTTGCAAGCCATTTGCATCACAAATAATAGATTGAAACTACATAAAGCAATAGTTACTTGGAATAGGGGCCCTGCAAAATCTCATGGTGCAAATGAAATTAATTAGCTCTTATCACCACTATGTTCTGCAGTATCAAGATAGAGTAGAAGACTGGACTGCAAGGGGAAATGTTTCTTTCAGAGGAAAAGCATCCAAGTTCTTGGACCAGCAACAATGCTTTCTGTATTGATAAGATTTAATTCAGATGTCTAGGTACTGGAAGTTCTTTAATTTAACAGGAGACATTGTAATCTGCTTCTGACAAAATAACCATAGTATGGTAATTACACAGATGAGTGAAAAGTAAGTAGCTTCCTCTGTAATTGAGCCAGTATAGTCTTTATCAATTTCCATGCTTCTTATCTGTCTGATTTTTAAAGATTCAAAAGAGTGAATCACATTTTTCAAGATGGGGCCTTGAGTTATGCATATTTTAATATATGGATCTAGCATCTTAAGTTCTTCCCTGTGGTCTCACCTCTTTGTGCAGATAGATTCAGAGTAACAAGGTTTTATTTTTTATGCTTAAAATAAATGATATGACTAAGGAGCTTCAAACAAACAAATGTGCAAATATTTTCTGGCAGAATATTTTTCATATGCAGTTACATGCCAGTTCCTTTTGAAAAGATTGCTGTAATGTGATTGTGTTAATTTTCAACATCAATTATTTCTGAGTCCACTTAATGGATAGTATGTGTACCAATTGAAAAGTGTGTATGTAAAGTAGAATGTTTTTCCTTCACTAGAAGAGAAACAGCATAATATCCATATTTAATGAATGACTGCTTTATGTCTTTCTCAAAGCAGGGACTTCCTGTTGAGTATTTAGAAAGCTTGCCCTTTTAGTCAGTGCATGACACGACCATTTGGACTCCAAACTGATTTTCTTGTTTTAGCCTTACTGCCTAGCCTTTTGTATCCGCATTACATGATAATTCTGGTTTATTCAGGCCTGCCTAGATAGCATTTGGAGGAGTGAATAATGTGTGCAGCACTTAAGGTGTGTCTCAGAGTAAGTACTGCTCCCTTTTCTCCCCGGTGGGTTGGTCATGACTGGGGGACTGCTGGTCTGTCTGAATTACTGTGCTCCCTTGCAATGGGGCTGCTGGCATGTCTTGTCACCTAAACCTCATTTCTTTGAGAAGAATGGTTTCAGTGTACAACAAAAAAATAAATAATTAAAAAAAAAACTAGGTAATTTTGAAAACAATTCTTTGTTGTAAATGAAGAAATCTGGTTGATAAATAGTGGGTGCTGCAACAAAAAAATTAAATGAGTTTAAGAGTCAAGAAAAGCATTCACCATCTCAGACACTCCATAGCCTGAAAATACCCTGATAAGTTTGTAATGAAGAATTTATTAAATGTCTGGTATTTCTTTTTAATTGAATATTGCTGCTTCAGTGTTCTATTAGATCTCAAATCTGATTTTGACAAAATGTAAATGCTGCGAATTCGTTAATAATATTGTCAGTTATTAACAAGTTAGTTAGGAAGCAGAGAAAGAAATTAGCAACAATACAATAGTTAACGTCAGCTGTTCAAAATAAAAAATACTCAGTTTGGGTTGGAATCTCATTTAACCTTTTCTTACATTTTCAAAAACAACTGTTTTCCATTCACCAGTTTTGTACAAAAGAAAAAAAAAATCTGTGTTGAAACATAGAAAATATCCCATATTAATAATAGATTTTGTTGTACATTAAAGGGAAAATGTTCTAATGAAAATCATCTCTTTGCTTTGAAGCAGTGATCAAACTGATGCTAGAAATGAGTGGTAATAAACAGTGGAAGCTTATCACTTCATCACTTCATTCATGAAAGAATTAATTTATTTTAGCAATTAGTCATCTCAGGGGGCAGCTGTAACTCATATTTCTTAAGGTATTTTTATTTAAATATAAATTGGTTAGAGAATGATAAGATTTTTCTCCTGTACACTCATATATCTCTCATCCATAGGCAATATACAGAACAAACATAGTTGGTTTTTTTTTTCTCTTAAACTATTTAGGAGTTGGCTGGGGTTTTTGTCACCAGAATGCACAACTCCTGGTCAAGATTGATTTAGAACTGTTGTGGGTTGACCCTGGCCAGCAGTTAGCTATCCACATGACTGCTCACTCACTCCTACTCAGAAGAATGGGGGGAGATAATAGAACAAAAGCAAGAAATCTTGTGGGTTGAAATAAAAACAGTTTAATAAGTGCAGGAAAGAGGAAAAAAAAAAAACACACACACAAAAAAAACCCCAATAACAAGTGATGCAAAGGCATCACTTCTTCCCACAAGCAGATCAACTCCAAGTCAGTCTCCAAGCAACAGCCACCTTGGAAGTCAAGCCCCTCTACTCTCTCCTCTGCACCAGGTAGAGAAAGGTATGTGAAATGTGTCACTAGCCTTTGAAATAGTTGCAAACTATTAGAACTAGTTGATTTCAATTAGTATAATATCTGGTCGTGGATATGTTATGTATTAGTTGAAGATCAAAAGTCAGTGCTTGATCCTTTTGTAGAAATAGCAATAGCATATGATTGCTTAATAGAAGTAGGTTTTACATATGTGATAAGAGTATATGTAGTTTGTTAGTAACAAGATGACAATCAGAAAAAAAATCCTTTGAGACAGATTATTCTATAATAATTAAAAAAAAAATTCTTACAACTTCCTAAGAAGAATTTGGTACTAGTCACTAGCTGAATTTAAAGTGTTACGAGGTTTTATGGTAGTTGCCATACTATAGCACATAACATTTTTTTTTGTTTGTTTTAAAAATTTCATTATGAATGGGTGAGTATCTCGGATTTAGATGTAAATTAATGAAAAAAAAATGATTTATTTTCATACTGTATTCCAGAAAGGGGCAAGAGACAGCTTCTACTAGGCCTGCAAGGCAACATACTAAGTGAGGGCTGGTTATAGACTGCTTGTATGCTAAGAAATCAGTTGTATGTTTTTAAAGTGAAATATACGAAGTTAACTGCCACTTCTGATATTAATCTTTTTTCTTTATCTTGCACATTACTTTACAGGAATGTAATTTTAAATTATAATAATTAAGTTAATAGCAAAGATCCTAAAAAGTACACAGTAAAATCTAAGCACTGAAGTCTGGAATCTCTTTCTCTTGCCACTTAAACTCTGATGTGTCAGATTCTATAAATGCTGTCCTTTTTACCTTTTAAGGTCTTAATGTATCAAGTATATCACCTCACTCAAAATAGCTTGCCCTACCTCCAGCAAAAATCCAGACAGCAGGTGACCCTCTTGGCTGAGTACTGATATTGCTCACTCTTTTACTCACTGCAGAAATCATAGAATCTTAGAATCATAGAATCATAGAATCACTCAGGTTGGAAAAGACCTTAAAGATCATCGAGTCCAACCATGACCTAACCATACTACCCTAAAAATGCATGAAATCGTATGAGTGAGGACAGATGATCTAAATAGGAAGGGGAACCTAGGGGTCAAGCCTTGCCTGAATGCAGCAATTCTATATTGTGTAGAGTTATATGGTAGTAAATTTTAAAATGAATAAAATCGTTGTATGAAAAGTAAATTAATGTTCTATTAATTTAGAGATAGGTAAATACTGCTTTACTTGACTTTACTTTTGATTCCTGTTGATCCACAGAAAAATTAGCTAAATCTTAATCTTCAGGCCTACTGTCATCTCAAATAAAGAAAAAGCAGGACTTGTATTTTTTTCTACACAAGACTTTCTCTCTGAGAAACCTATTTGAATTTTGTTCAAGTTCAAGTTCTGAGTTCTGGTGGCAATTTTTCAAATGGAAATCTTGGCTTTGACATTAAGACTTTGCCTTACATAGCCTGAAAGAACTGACTACCTAAAATTTTGGCTTGATTTATGCAATCTCAAAATTTAATGAGTTTGAATTAGGACTGTGAGTCACTTTTTTTCCCCCTGTATTCCAAGTAATCAGTAACTTCTTGTGAAGGACTTGTGTACTAGTTTCAGAAATAGCATTTGAGGATCAAAAGGCATTCGTGCTGCATAACAGAGCTGTAAGACCTTGCAAAGAGTGGTGGAGCCTGGTCTCTTTGTTGATATGGGATTAAACACAAGAACTCTGTTCAACCTTACAGTGGTCTGTGTCTGTAGACATCAGGAAGCATTTCTGTATTGGCAGTCTGGTTTCCTCTTTTCTTCCTATTTTAACCATACATTTTGCATACTGTTAAAGTAGTTAATAAGTGAGGTTAAGAGTCAGTCTAAAAACTGGGCAAGCTGAGGGGGTTAAGGTGTGTAGAGGCTAGTGATGCAGTTTGCTCATATGGACTAAATCGCAGAAGCTAAATACTAAGTGGAGTGCCAGGATCCTTGACATAAACATTGCCCGACAAGGGTCAGAATTGGTAGATGATATCATGTTTCAAGCAAAAATAGGACCTTTATTTGTGAATGTTAGCTATCTGAAGGGATACTTGTACTTCTCAGAGAAGACTATGTTGCATAAATGTCATTAAAGTGTGGCCCAATGAATTAGATGTATTTAATCACCCAAGAAGAAGCTTTGCATTCTGCAAAAGGGCTCCATCTACTTCCCTTTTTTCAAGTAAATTTCCTGGATAAAGTATTCCCAGTAGGCTCATCCTTTCAAGGAGTAGTCTGCTGGTACATAACTGAAAATTTCAAGCCTTCAGATACTTACTTAGAGCATATAAATGTAGAGAAAAAACTTGTGCAGATTTCATCTTTGTCTTTTCATTTTAAGTTCTTCCTCTGCATGGAATTTGAATAAGAAGCTGTCATCTTCTAGAACAATTGTGTGCATTGTTTTATTTGTGTCTTTTACTTCATAAAATCTGAGACAATGAAAATGGGGTGACTAAAAGTAGCATGTTCATAATTTTTGGTTCTTTTTTTAATGTCTAAAAGGATTATGATAGTATGAAATGCTACACCAAGTAAATAAATATTTGAGAGGATGTTTTAACATTGGAATTTGGTTCAACTGAAAAGTTCCCACGCAATTTACCACAGTTTTTAATGAATGTAGAAGCCTCCCACTCTTATAAAGTGTTACATTAATTATGAGGTCTGTTGGACAATTAATTTCCTCCATAAAACCTGCAAGGAGGTGATGGGTTCTTATGAGCGTGAGAGTGGTATAATGTGAAGAAGCACACTAATTTCCAACTAGAGACAAAGGCTAGTAGTTATTTACAATAAAAGTGAGCTTGGCTGTTTTGTATACTAATATACATTATCTTCCCACCTTTCAGGTGCATCCATTGTTGGGAAAGAAATACAAGATTTCCATGATACAAAAGTTGTACCCATTTCTATTATCATTTGAAGTGCCTGTGGAAAGTGTCAATCCTATTGGCAACCATGCAATCAAAACAAATAATGCTGAGAACATGAGGCAGTTTCTCAAAATCAGTATCTGTGAATATCAGTTGCCATGCAAAGTGGTACTTTAACAAAGCCAACAAGCATTTAAGCAATTAATGTTTGTTTCTCAAGATGTATTAAGCACATGGGCAGGCAGAAGACTGGCTGCAAATATTTAAAACAGCATGTGCTATGAAATACAAAGTAAACTTTGAAAGATATCCTTGCCTAGTGAAGGAAAAATGCTTTAATTTATGCCATGACTGTAATACCTGCAAAGTTAGTTCTACATGGTCTTTTTCAAGACAAAAAATTATGAATACTTCAGCCACAAGCTCTCCCTCTTGCTGTAATGCTATTGATGATATCTTTTATTTTGTCCATGTAGTTTCAATAGTTCCATTTTGATTTTCCAAGATGGAGCTTCACATTGTGTAGGAGGTCATCAAACAGAAAGTGTAGCATTGTTAAGAAGCCTTTCCTTCAAGGAAAACTTAATTACTGTGTTTCAGGGCAGTGAGGTGATGGATCTGGAACCTTACTGCTCAGCTCTGAGGAAGAGTTCTGCTTAATCACACTGAATTTATGATACACCTTCTGAGCATCCTACATTGACTTGTATTGTGCAACTAGGCCTCTGTATGATGTTAGCTGCAGTTAACATATTTTGAAACAGATTTTCTAATTGGATCATGTCGAGCTATGTAATGCTCAACATGAAATAAATACAACTACAATATAAATACAATAAAAAAGTTAGTTCCTGAGATCTAAAACGCTAGCTTCTCTTTCTAGAGAAAATGGAAGTACCAAAAACTTGCACAGTGACCAAAGCTCATCGAAACTATGCATGTATAACTGCAGTTACTGTAAAATCCTTCTGCAGAATTTCTATTGTCAAGTTTTGGCTTTCTACTGAGCAACCTAGGATCGTGATGCCTGAACTAGGTCTCTAGGTACTGCCACATCTAAAAATAAACAAAAACAAAACAACAAAAAAGCAGCAAAAAGAAAATACAGAAAATTTTGGTTGCAGTGACAGTTCTTTGAATTAAAGCACACGTGCTAGTTCATTTTGAATTAACTTGAAAAATAAGAATTTGTTTCCAAGAAGCTTGCATAAATTATGTATCTACATCTTTTGAATTCTGACTGATTGCTATTACTTCCTAAAATGTATCTTTTAATGACTTTCTGAAGTATCATTAGTGCATTAAGAAAAACTGTAGAACTTAAGATTGGGTAAACTTTGGATCCCATTAAAAACCACATCTTTCTGCTTGAGCCCTCATTCCTAGAAAATGTAAAAGTTAGAGCTCTTCCCACAAGCCTGCAGAATAGGAAATAGCTTTACTGTTATATCACCCCTTCTATCACCTGATGTGCACAATGCTTGCTAGGCCATTAATCTCAACAGCTCTTTGGAATATGGATTTCATATCAGCTCACTTGCTAAAGAATTTTCCCATGGCAAATAAATAAGTAAAAATCTCAGTTTATTCAAACAGTTTGTTTACATGGGAAGGAAGGGAAGGCTAAAAGAGCATTTTTAACCAAAAGCAATAAAACACATCTCTTAGTAACTTCTAATTATTGGTATAAAGTGGGAAATAGACACTGCACACAGTGAGGGTAAACTTGTGCTCTCTGCACAAATTACTGAACTGTAATGATATTCTCAAGAATACCAAGAATATTGCCACAATCACGGTAAAAATGTCCTAGTGCTGAAGCTACAGAATCAGACACTAAAATATCTGGTTGAGGAGAGTTGATTTAGGCTTCAGAAACTTGAATGAAGCTGGATTGAAGTTTCTGACAAGCTCAACATCCTCTCTGTTGCCTTCAGTAAAATTCCGACATCACACACCAAGGAAGTGAAAAATTGGAGGCCATCCTCTCACAATCTTAATTTCATTGAACGTTGCTTGCTGTTGTCTTTAACCACAACAGTCTCCCAGTTTTTATAAATACTAAAAATTCCTTTGGAAGAGTAAAACATAGTACCTGTCCCACTCTTTCCAAATATAACCTTTGCCTACCCCTCAAGCTCTTCTTACTTTTACCGCTGCCAGAATATAGAATCATAGAATGGCTTAGGTTGGAAAACACCTTAAAGGTTATCGAGCTCCAACCCCATGCTGTGGGCGAGGTTGCCATGGCACATCATGTGCCATAGAACAACCTCTTTCTGCTGACAATGTCTTTTGTTTTGCATGTGAACTTGTGAAAACAGTGTGAGAATCTGAGAACTGGTGTATTCGACTGAACATATGTTTTTTCTTTTGTTGTTGTTACAAGCTGTATAAATTTGCAAAGCTGGATACTACTGATTACTGTTTTGTTTTTTTTTTTCCAAAGGGTTTTGACTTATTTTGTTGAACTGTTGTTATGTATTGAAATAGTATGAATTAATAGTGGCTAACTGTGGATGAAGTAGAACACATACTGCTTTTTTCTAAGACTTAGATGTGCTGTTCACATTAACTAAAAGGGAAGCATGTTAACTAATTGAAATTACATCAAATGTCTCAGTCTTGAAAATTTACAGTTTAGGACAATAAAAAGTATGGAGGCATAAGAAGTGCCAGCAGCGAACCCTAACCAAGCAATTTTTAATCTGTACTCCAAAAAAATTGGTTGTAAATGCAAGTCTGTATTTAACTAGGTAAAGCATTTTAGTAGATGATTATCCCTGTGAGCAAAGCATGATACATTAATGTCTTTCTGTGGATATCTGAAGCCATAGTTGTCATCTTTATGCTTTGAGGAATAACAGTTCATTCTGTGAAAATGAAAAATACATTCCTTTTGTCTTAGTAACCAGCTTACTTGGAGCTTTTGCCATGATTTTGAAGGTAAGATCATTGTGTTTATTCTTTAGTAGGTGCACATTCAGCCTCCTAGATTTACTTATGTGAGCGATACTACTGCAATCAGGCAACAAGAGTGGGTCAAACTGATTTTCAGATAAATTGTTATTTTTTTTGTGTGTTGTCTTTTGAAAACAATTGTCTCCCACAAACAGTGGATGAGTCTTGTTGGGTATAGGAGGAAAACTGATCTTTAGACAGTAACAGTAACTAGAGATAGAATTCAATGAAGAAGCACATCTGACCATATTTAAATAGGTTATTGACTGAACTTTCTTTTTTGTATGCTGCAAACTTTAGCAGGGTTTTTCTTTTAATGTAGTCTTGTGTTGTTAGGCTTGACTAAATTTTCATCAGCAAGTAAAGATGACATACATTTTTAATTAAGTGAAACCAAATTAATTATTTTTAATCCACTTCTTGTGCTTGGAAAAGAGCCAATGCAGTTTGTATGCATGTACACATGTGCAAGCTCACACTCGCACATACTCCCAAAATTATGTTATCTACCTCAAGCTTCATTTTTGTTAGCAGTTGTGTATTCACATTCATCGCTGATTAATTCAATATCTTAATAATTGTATTTAAATGGTTGTCTTAGTGTGGAACAAGAACTGATTCCTGTTCTCTCTCTCAAATTTAGAGACGTTAGTAAGCTACAACATGAATTCTGGATGGTAGTTTTTAAGCTTTGATTATTACTTTATTAAAAAGAACTAAGAATGAGGCATGAGGGAACATATTACAGAGTTATGTCATCAGCAAGGTATGTTGAGACTGATGATTTTTCTGTTGCTAGAAGGAAAGACCCCTGTTAATTAAGAACAACAAACTGAATGAGAACCTAGCAATTCCAAGTTATGTATCGAAATAAAAAGCAGTATAGGAGACCAGTTTATTCATATACCTTTTCCAGCATGCTGACCAGGAGAGAAAATCTGGGAAGATGACACACTGGAAATACAATAGCAGCATTTGACAATTTAAATGAGAATGGCCCATTGCCAATATAGCTAAAATATCCACTTCATGGGATATTTGAGCATCTTCAACTCAAGTGGAAATGTGGAAACTAGAAATCAACCAAGTGAACAAGATCAGAAGTACTTTGCCCATCTGTGCACAGTACAGCAATTCTAATTCAAATAAAGTTCACTGGGCCAGACTTAGACACTGGAATCGGCCTTCCATGCCTGAATGATTGGGAAGCTGGAGCATCCCAACAGGGAGTTAATTCTGACAGTGTGAGCACTTGAGAGAACAATGCAGATGCAGCAATTGAAGATGAAATTTGGGTATGCAATTGTTTAGCATCTCTAGCATAATGCCAACCTATAAAGAGCTGTGAAGGTTCCTGTACAGCCATTAATTTATTGTTTCAAGAGAAAAAAAACACCCTGTTGATGAGGTTTGAGTAGGATGTGGTTGTAAAAACCATTTTTTTATAGTGATGGAAAATGCTTGTACAACTTCAATAATAAGAATGAAGTTTATATAGCTGCTATGGTAGGATGCTGTTAAGCAGCTGGAGAACATGTACAACAGGCCACATCCTTGACACTTAGAGGAACAAAATATGAAGCTTGGAAGCTGCTTAAAGAATAGCACAAAATATGAGATAACCTTGTTTTTGTTCTAAGCACTGTTTGGATGGCACAGAGTAGATTCGGATGATTATTGCCGGAGTCTGAACTGCTAATTAAGAGAAGCACAAGGAATAAACAGAAGCACTGTGTGTGCTGAATTGCTATTTAAAAAACTGAGAAAAGAGAAAAACTCGATACGTGTATGTACTGTTCATAGGGGAGCATAACAGGTTAAAATAAGATGCCAAAATAAATATGGACCTCCTTATCTTTTCAGATGATTAAGAACTGATACGGGGACAAAGGTATCAGAATTAGGGATGAGAATGTAGTGTTGCAATTCCTGTGAAGCTGCAACAGATTTTTTTTCTAGTGGCTGCATATTGTCATTTGAAAAGAAGGGAACACCACGACAAGGGCAATACTGTGAATCCAGAATGCTTCCTGGATAGCTCCATTGGTCCTTTTTTGAAAACATAGCAATTCTTTGTATGAATCAAAACTTAAGCATATTTTAATTATAGTATCACGGAGTTTTTAAGAATATTTTAATTATAGTATCACAGAGTTTTTAACTGTTTATGGATATGCCCTTGTCCATTCTGTAGCTTCTAAATCCTGTACTCCTCTATGTATGGAAGTTAATTTTGCAACTAGAGAAGCTGCAGATTGCAGACTTATTTTGATCTTGTGTGCAGGGATATCGATAATTAACTACTCAACTTATACAAAGTACACGATAGTATTGAGCAGACAGTACATTTCAATCCATTGTGTTCTTTTCTATTCCCGTGATGTCCCTTTTCTGATATACTTCGACTTTCTAAGGTGCTGAACACTATGTAGAAGACAAACACACTTATTGCCATAACTTAGTATGGCACACTTGATATCTACCTTACCAAAAACCTAGGATGTGAAGATACTGACTAGTAGGTTTGGTAATACATAAATTATCTTATTTGTTGGATCATGAATAGTACTCAGAGCAGGATATTCATTCTAGATTGTCATGATAACAATTTCTTCTTTCAGTTTTGCAAAATCTATTTTTTTTTCCCATGTTTGAATTAGGAATGGCTTGAGAAGGAAATGCAAAGTAGAAGCTGTAGGTAGCCTGGAGTATGATATCAAAAGATGAAAAATAACAAAACTACCAAAATGTTCCCTACATGAAAATATTTTTCCTCTCACAGCATTGTTTTGCCCATTCTCTTTATTTTATGGGTTTGGTTCTGTCTACCTGCAGGTAGACGGTGCTTTTTTTTTTTGGTGCTTATTTGTTTTGTTGTTCACAGTTTTTATAGAACTGGTTACTTCAAATAGGCACACTGGCTCCCAAAACACCGTAATGTATACAATCCACTGGTAAAATTTCAGAGAAGATATTTCACTTAGTGAAATATTTGTAATGCAAGTTCTGCTATGAACAGAGAACAAACTATTAGGAGGAACTGCCTAAAGGATGAGGAGGGTAGTAGCATACTCTCCAAAAAGTGAGTAATAACTATTTAAGACACTCAGTACTGGGAGCCATAGTAAAATTGTCACATCATATGTAAACATGAAGATGTGTAGGTCTGAGTTAAAATTATATGAGAGGTAACTTGAAGTGCAGCAACTGTAGGCATGATATTATAAGGATAAAATAGGAGGAAGGTTGGCAGGAGGGCTAATATTTCTTGTTCATGATTCTAAATTGACAACATTCGGTTTTACTACTACAAATCCTCAAGTGTGCAGATTTCTTTGTGCTGTCTTGGTGATACATTAATCCTCGTACTGAATCTGTGTATCTTTTTATTCAAATGCTCTTCAAATTATTAATGAGGATACTTCAACAGGCTAATATTTTCACCTTTAGAACTAAATATGATATAGATTTGATATTAGCGTAACAAAGTAACTAACTTCTTTTCAGAACAGAACTTGTGTTTTAGCACATGGCAAGTATTTCCTGTACAAGATATCCCTTAGTCCTCAGTTTGAAGTGCTTTCATTTACAACAGATCAAAGTTTTTGGCTCTCAGCAGACATTTGCAGAATGAAGAAAAACAAATCAAATGTCTACATTCTACAAAGTTAATAAAACCTGATGCTACTAACAGCTTAATATATCAGTATTCTGTGGAACAGCATATTGCTATTCTGTGTTGCTTTAAGATGAGAGAATGAGGGAAAGGAAGTTTGTCTTAGGATGAAACAGCAAAAATGTATAACTGGAAATAAAATGTAGTGGGTTAACTTAAGAAAAGGACAATAAACATATACTCTGTGTTGGAAATACTTTGAGTACATATCTCTCCATTCCAAGGAAAATGGTGAGGAAACCCATCAATTACTGACAGGCATAACGTTATGGTGTTGGTTACATATACGAAGAGATCACTTGCGTAATTTGTCAGACTGGCTTGTTGATGGTGAATACTCACAGTCAAAGTGAGAAACATGAGTCATGACACTTCTTTTTAACTTGGTTAGTTCAGACAATGGAAAATATGAATTGCTGTTGCTGAATGTCTAGTAGGAAACAACATGAATTCTCCTAATTTGGTTGAGATTTTTACACAGAGGAGGGAAAACAACAAGGAAAATAACTTCTGTCCCTTCTCTGTTGTATCTGAATGGTCATTCTTGAAATAGCTCTACCTTTCTGTCTTCTCTGTTACTACCTCCTTATTGTGAATGTGTACGAACTCATTTTTTATAGATCTAGCAGCAAGGCAAACAGCAGGCTAGGGAAGAGCTTCAGTAAAACAAGAATAAATGGCTGGCTTCTGTGTTGTGTTTATTTATTATTCTAACATTTATCTTTTATCCAGTCTTAGAGATGCATATTTCTAGCATTTTGTTGCACCATGATTACCTCTTATTCATATTCTAATGTTGATTCAGACATGAAAACTGAAATATGTTGAAATGAAGAAAATCCTCAATGAAGAAGTAATTACAGTGGAAATGTAATTATCACATTTTAACTATTGCTATAACAATTGTTAATAAGAAGTAACAAGAAGACAGAAAAGTAGAACTATTTCAAGAATGACCATACAGAAACAATTGCTATACCAGCTGTTAAAATGCAAGCAATATATATTGCAGACAGGCTGTAATGAACTTTGAGGAACTACTGACTTAATCCTTCTTATTTTGAGCCTTTCTGCTATAAAGTACAGGTAGTTAGCAAGACACCTGTTTTTGACTCAGTGAAACTATGTCAGCAGAAGGAAGGGAAAGCAATGCATTCAATAATACCATCAGTCTTTGTCAGGGAGATAATTGTTTCCACTTGTGTGTTTCACAGATGGCTTGAGTCAATGTAACCACATTTCTGCTAGAGGCTTTCTCTCCATTTTCTCTCACCCAGACCCACAGGCTGAGTTGCTGCCCTGGGGTGAGTTCCTGTGCACTGGTCTGAGCACTAGTGATTGGTGGCAGTTGGACGATAAAGGGAGGGAGAGGTGTAATTTTCTAAACATCCAGATTTGTTGGCAGCCTGGTAGATAGACTTATCTTGCTTAGTTCATCAGCCATCTATTCATTAATATGGACACCAGGAGGCTTGTGAGTACCTGAAAGGAACAGTTCATTCTTTTGGTGGGAGCGCTTTACTCTGGCTTGAGCTGGCAGTGTAACCACATTCTGACAGCATGGTGAAGTCTAAGTCATTAAGTTACTGACTGTTGAATAGGAGAGTGGTATTGTTTCTATCTTTCATTTCATGGATCAAGTCTGCATATCCTGATTTAAATTTGGTAATAGCATTGGGAAATCTAACTTGCTCTCATAAGTCAATTTGAATCTCATTACAAAAACTATCATGAGGTACTCACTGTAAGACTTCCTACCTTAATTCTCTTCGATAGTCATAGAATATACTTTGCCTTAAATGATGTGCATAGCACAATTCTTTTTTCCCTCCCTTTTGCTTGCCAATGTTCACCGTGTTAAAGGTGTTGTGCCTTTGTTTTTTAACCTGGAATTTGACATATGTTTGCACATCGATTTTATGACATGTAGCTGTAGAAATGTTCATTGTCCTATTGCTCACAGACTTATGAGAACTTTGTAAATGCAATATTCATCTTTGATATATGGGAGGAGAACTTGTAAGAGTTTAGCTGTGCATCTAAATGCTATGATCTTGAGCCCATAAAGCTACTGTTCAACACCTTGGTCAACACAAACTCTTCCATAATTTTACTACCTCCTTAAAAGCCCATGTGTGCCAGTTTGTAAGAACCTTGATGTCTGAAGCAAAAATGTTCAGGTATGGTAAGTGACAAGTGCAGATACCTTTTGGTTTTAGTTAATTGCTCAGTTATGCAGTTCTTGATCTTCTAAATAAGGAAGCAGAATAGCTACAGTTGGAGTTGTTAATTTGTTGAGGGTACAGCTGTGGCTCACTTACACTAATTCACAGAAATCCAAAAACATTTGCATCTCACTCTAAACTAGTATTTTCCCAGCGTTAACTGATCCAGTGTAGCAATTACAGTAAGCTTTTTCCACTGCAAGCTGATGTTCTGCTGAGAAATCCACTGTGAGGAAATCACTCTGCCATGTTAAATTGAGATGTTTCTTTATATGAACTTATCTCAATGAGTTATTTAGTACACATCTTCTTTTTTCAGTCAAACGGTATTGTCCAAACATCGCCTTGTCTTATCCATGTGGCTGCCTCACTATTCACTTAATAGCAGTTGTCTTTGTGGATTCAGGGTATTTTTTGTCTTTTAAATCTTGTGCTCCATTTAGTGAAATCACGGAAGTGTCGTATTGAGCTGAAATGGCGCTGGATCCATGAGGTCAGTAGCCATTACCAAAACCAAGTGATTAGTCCACTTATCTGACGCAACTAGCATAGGTTTCAGGCTGCCTCTGCCCAGGGCTTCTGGATCCCAAATGAGAGGGATTTTGGTTGTTGGCTTTGTTTACTGATCCAGCATTTGAGAAAATCATTCAAAGAGATAGCAGCAAACAATACCCGAACGCTTCCTTTGGAAGGGAGGAAATGATAGATTCTGATGTTGTGAATGGTAATGCTGAGCAGCAATAGTTAAGGCTGATGTGGTTTCATTTTCAGTTAAGTTTTCAAGGTATAAATTTTCTGTTATAAACTTGATTAGGTGAAGTCTACAATAAGATAAACAAGATACAAAGTTTGAATACAAGTGAAAATGTACCTCCATATAGCTGAAAATTAAAAGAATTTTAAACTAATGCTGGAAGGCACTGAAAATTTTGAATGTTTTATTTCCTTTTCACTGTTCATCAGAAAAGGAGATGTATAACAAGCAGATACAACTTTAGAAAACCTGTCACATTTTGATCTTTGGATGAGATCCCAGGTCCCAGAAAAACACCAGAATGAGTTGAAGCTGCTTGAAGGAGCTCTCTGGGTGCGGGTCTCTTCAGAGTGCTTCTGTCATGTGAAGGCAGATCTCAGTCCTGCCTGTCTGTGTTTTTGCCCAGAGAGCTGTGTGTGCCCCATCCCTGGAGGTGCCCAAGGCCAGGCTGGATGGGGCTGGGCAGCCTAAGCTGGTGAAGCGGAGCAGCCCTGTGCACGGCAGGCGGTTAGAACTGCGTGGACTTTAAGGTGCTTTCCAACCTAAGCCCCGTTCTGTCATTTTCTGTGGACTTCTTGCAGGAAGCCTGCGGCTTGTACCACTGCTTTCCACACTGCAGCTCAGCCCGAGGATGTCTTTGTAGGTAGCACTGTTGCTCTAAAAGCAAAGCATCTATGTGTCCTCTCTCTGCCCCCACCACCATAGATGTGCCATTTCCGTCGTCCTGGAGCACTTTATTTTTGGAAGAAGTCGTTACCAATGTATGTGACACACGTGGTGCGGCTCTCCTGGGTTTAAGGCAGATTCCTGGCTTTAAGACAGATTTGATATTTAATTTTTTCCGGCTTTCTCAGCGGGAGGCTCAAGAGCACCTGCGCCCTGCCCAAGGTACCGCTTCAAGCTGAGACTCTTCCCTAGCACGGGAAGAACCGCGCACCCTGGGTCGGAGCCATTCCCCCGCGGCTTCGCGCAGGTCTCTCCCCACCGAGCACGCCCCGTTCCGAGGGTCGAGCGGCGGGCGGGGCCGCGGCAGGTGCGGGGCGGTCGGATGACGTCACGGGGCGGGGCGGGCCGGCG
>JACDJE010000174.1:721577-840193 GCA_016647715.1 Pavo muticus
CGCTCGGCGGCGGGCCGGGGCGGACGGCGGAGCGCGGGAGGTGGTCGTGCCCGCCGGGAGGCCGCCGGTGAGTGGGCGTCCGCGGGCCGCGCAACTTAGCTCGGGGCTTCGTCGGGCGCTCGCAGTGGGCGGCGGCTCCGGCGGCGGCTCCGGCAGCGGCTCTCTATAGCCTCCACCCCGTCGGGCGGAACGGGCAGGGGTGCGGGGCTGGGGGTTTCGCCTGGCCGCTGCCCCGCGGTGCCGCGGCGGGGGAGCGGTGCCGCGGTGCTGAGCGTCCCGCTGCGAGCGCGGGGAGATGCGGCCGGGGGCACCGTCCTTTGTTCGCCGTCAGCTCTCCTGCGGCGCTGCTCCGCGTGCGTGCGGGGAGGGCAGTAGCACTACCCTGGTAATACGGGAGCGCAAAGCCTGTAAAATCGCGAAGAAAGGCGTTCGGAGTTGCGCCGCTGTCAGCGTGCCGTGCCGTAGTTCGGAGTGCGCCGCTGTCAGCGTGCCGTGCCGTAGTTCGCCCGGGTTTCTCTTCATCCTAAATTTGTCCTCGTTTTCCGTGCTCCCCGTGCGCTCTGCCCGCACTTCGGGGGACATCGGCACCGGACGCCGTCTCTCCCGGCCCTCCCGTTCGCCGTGCCGGCACGCTGACAGCCGGAGCGAAGCGAAGGAGGGGCGTAGCGGCCCTCCCCGAGCGCGACGTGAATCGGCTGTGTAGCACGAGGGGCAGTGCACTGCCTTGGGTTTCCTCTTTTCTGCTTGCGGTGCTGCGAAGATCAATCGTCCCACTGCGCGTGGAGGTGCCGATAACTGTTGCAGTGTGTTTTCTCAAATCCCTCTGATAATTACGGGAATTGATGTACATAACTGATGTATTGCCTGAGAGAAAGCTTATCCTTGCGTGGCATTTGCTTTTTAATACGGAACAGCTAATGTGGACACAGCCACAGTGCTTCATTAAAAAGTTGGGAGCTAATTAGCTGTTTCTTGCAGCCAGAGTTCCAGATTTTAATTAGAGTTCCTGTTTCCAAGTTTAAACTGATTAAAGCTAAGCCAAAGCCACTTCGGTTATTTCTCACTGTTTGTTTAAAGACGAGTGAAAAAGAAAGAAGAAATTTTCTGCTCTTTGAACTTCGTGTTGGAAAAACAAACCCTTCTGTTTGGGACCTATCCCCGGCTTCGCTGGCCGTGGGGCTGGCAGCCTGCATGCTGTGTGCATTTGGTGTTACGGGGAGGAAGGAAATTAATTAATGGTAGCAAAGCGTGTAGCTTTGTGGATTGCAGGACATTGGTTTCAGTTGGAAAACCATCCTTTGAAAAAGAAAACTACCAAAGGTAGCACTGGGTACTTCGGAGTTATTTGGGTATATTTCCCAGCACACAAACAAGGAGCGTGTTCAGAGATGCAATGATGATGCTTCTAATAATACTAAAAACTCTCCTGCCGACTAATTCCTGACCAAAAAGTTCACCCAGGTATAAATGAAGCTGTCATGATGATTAAATATTGCTCTCCGTTACTTCCTCCATTCATCTGATGTACATACTTCCATCTAGTCTGCTGAAGAGCTGTTATTTGCTCTAGATTTTTTTTTTTTTAAAATCCTCACTGTATGGTTCATTCATGAGTACCCTGCTATGTTTTTAACAACTTTTCTACCCTTTTGAGGTGTTTGAGAGACTTGCACATTGATAATTCCTGAGGGAGCTATTATGCTGATGAAGCTTAACGTAGCTGGTTTATTCTGAATATTTCACAGTTCTCTCGATATCTTCATGGGAAGAGCTTAATATGTCTTTCTCATGCTGTCTTCTGTGACAATGTTTAGCAGTGAATGCTTTAAAACATTTTAAAAATATATATATATTTTTGGAAATTGCACGCTAAGTGATTGAGACTCTTCTGAGGTGCGTAGATGGGTCAAGCTACAAGTGCTTTAAGCTCTCCTCCATGGGTCTGATAGCTGAGCTCAACTCTGTGAGCTTGCTCCACTTTTCTGTTCAACTCAGTCGGCTAAGTAATCTTCATCTGATGATAGAAATTGCTTCTCACTTCTAGCATTTAAATTATTTTATTATTGTTATTTAGTAATAACCAACTTTTGTGCTTTATTTTGAACGCCTGTGCAGAACCTTCTGTGAAGACAGACAGAGAGAGCTGGGGCTCTTCAGCCTGGAGGAGAGAAGGCTCTGGGGGACCTTATAGCGGTCTTCCAGTACCTGAAGGGGCCTACAGAAAAGCTGTGGAGGGACTTTTTAGAAGGGCATGTAGTGACAGGATGAGGGGAAATGGTTTTAGACTGGAAGAGGGTAGATTTAGACTAGATATCAAAAAGAAGTTCTTTCCTGTGACGGTGGTGAGACACTGGAACAGGTTGCCCACCATGGTTGTGGATGCCCCTTCCCTGGAGGCATTCAAGGCCAGGCTGGATGGGGCTGTGAGCAACCTGGTCTAGTGAGAGCTGTCCCTGCCTATAGCAGGGGGTTGGAACTAGATGATCTTAAAGGTCCCTTACAACACAAACCCTTCTAAGATTCTAATTTGGCATTGCTAGGTATTGACATTCAAGGTGTTTGGACGCTGTGGTGTAGACTTCATTAGCTGTTAAGTCCGGGTATGTGATATAGGAATAAAATTCCCTAAATGAGCACTACTGCACTTCCACTGTGTAGAGCAGGGGTATTGGAAGTTTCTATAGCATGCCTAGTCTTACAAGATTGGTCAAGCCAGAAGCTGCTTCATATGCTTTTGTTTTTGCAAGCTCTGGATATCTGCCTGTGTGCTTGGTTGTTTTTTCCTTTTTTAGCTATTGCTGGCTGCTGCTGCTGTGGCCATGTTGCTACCAGGTGCCCCTCTTCTGTTTCTGTCGCCTTTTGGTTTACTACCTTACCACTTAATGGTTTTCAAGTTGAATTTTTTTGTTTGGTGTCTGTATGTATATTATTCATTCTTTAATACAGTAGATTCACTGTCATGTAGTGTATGTGACAATGAAATTATGTGCCTTTACAATAATATCCCTAAAGAGAAACACCTTATGTGAAATTAAATCGAGAATAAGCTCGTTTTCTAATAGCAGCACAAATTCAAATAATGAGTTAATAGAGGAACTTAAGCCTTTTATGTGATGAGAATAACCTGGTTAATTACCAGAGTTAATGAGGTGTGTTTCTTTGAAATGAGTAGAGTGATCACAGGCCAAAAAAAAAAAAAAAAGAAAAAAAAAAATCTCTTCAACTGGAGAGTATTTTTCCAAATCATTGGCAATTGAAAAATTGATTTTCTTCCAGGCAGATGTGAGGTGTTACAGCAGTTCTCATCGCATTCTTTGTAAAAGAATAAACGCCTGTTAAAGAGCAGACTGTGTGATACAAACAATCAAACCAATGTGAAATGGTCACAATAAGTAACTTGTTTTGTGTAGCTGTCCTGTTGGCTCAATGTCTTTTCTTCCGAAGTTGTTGGCAACCAGTCACTGACATGTGGATCTCATTAGTTGGAGTGCTGTTATTTGCAAGGAGAAGGGAGTTTGATAATTCTGCACACTCCATGTTGTTTCATACCTCCCCAGAGTATTTCTGTGCTACTCATAACTTCATCCAGGTTGTCCTGCTGAATGGCCAAGGCATGCAAGGGAATTTAAGGTGCTCTGGTGATTGCTCTGTACCATGATACTGTACTGGATACAAGTGCACAAGTTATGCCCTGTGCTGTCAGTGTGAGGCTGAGGGGTTTGGCAGTGTTGAGCAATGGAAGCGTATAAGGTTAACATAAGAGGAGATGACTAGTTAAAAACAAATTTCTGATTTCCTAGTGGAGATGATGCTATATTTATAGCTCTTCTATAGTCTTAGAAAATGAATGTGGCTTTTTCCTCCCTCCCTTTTCCTCCCTCCCTCCCTTTTCCTCCCTCCCTTTTTCCTCCTTTTTTTTTTTCCTCTTTTTCTCCTTTTTTCCCATGAGGAGTACAGTATTTAAGGTGTTGAGCATATTTCTGGTAGCTGATCATAGAATCATAGAATGGCCTGGGTTGAAAAGGACCACAATGATCATCTAGTTTCAACTCCCCTGCTATTTGCAGGGTCACCAACCACTAGACCAGGCTGCCCAGAGCCACATCCAGCCTGGCCTTGAATGCCTCTAGGGACAGGGCATCCACAACCTCCTTGGGCAATCTGTTCCAGTGTGTCACCACCCTCCAAGTGAAAAACTTCCTCCTAATATCTAACTTAAACCTCCCCTGTCTCAGTTTAAAACCATTCCCCCTTGTCCTATCACTATCCACCCTCCTGTTCCCCCTCCTGTTTATATGCTTCCTTCAAGTATTGGAAGGCCACAATGAGGTCTCCTCGGAGCCTTCTCTTCTCCAAGCTAAACAAGCCCAGTTCCCTCAACCTTTCTTCTAGGAGAGGTGCTCCAGCTCTCTCATCATCTTAGTGGTCCTCTTCTGGACTTGTACCAAGAGCTCTGCATCCTTCTTGTGCTGGGGGCCCCAGGCCTGGATGCAGTACTCCAGATGGGGCCTCACAAGAGCTGAGTACAGGGGGACAATCACCTCCCTCTCCCTGCTGGCCGCTCCTCTTCTAATGTAGCGTATGAAGATGTGTATGAAGAGTTCTGCAGTTCCTGCCTGAGTGCTGTCCCATGAGTTTTGCTTATCTGCTGGAGATGTCTTCACAAGAATACAATCTGGAACAGGTCTGTGTCTTCCCAGGGTCTGCGAGGGTGCCTTCTCTGGGATGTGCCGTGAGGTGAAGCACTACAGGAAACCTTTGCTGCTCTCTGGTACCGACTGGGGCAGCCTGGAGTGTGCTGGCAGGAGCCTGCTGGCTGTGCCATGTGCTTGGGGTGTGCCTGCAGAGGCAGCTCTGAGGTTATGGTGAGGGCCACTGGTTCTGTCTGAACTCAGGGAACTGGTAATGGTGCAAAACAGTCTATTTTGAGGATGGGGGAAAGGATGGTGAGGGACTTTGGCATGAACAGAAGGTTTAAAGAGGAAATATTGATTAATGCATTGAATTAACTGTAACATTGATGTAGCCTGACCCAAGGTAGATAAATGTCTGACCCAAGGTAGATAAATGCCTGACCTTAGGGATAAAATATTGGCATGCGATCAAATTGCAATAAAGTAAGGACAACAAGCAGTGCTGGAGCTGTCCTCTGGCAGAATGATGGTGTGTATATGTTGTGTGGTTAGAGTTTTAAGGCAGAGAGTGAGCTCAGTGTAAGGCACTGAAGGATTTGGTAACTGATAAAAGGAGTCTTGGAAAATAATCTTGCTCATGGAGCACAGCATGAATCCTGGTGTGTTGCTAGAAGTGATTGGCTAGAGGCCTTTTGCATAGCAGATGAATGTGAGGTGAACTCCAGCTCTCTAGGTATCAGGCCCAGCTGAGTGCAGTGAGCTCTGTTGCTCAGCTGTTTGAGGACCTTGTTGCCATCACCTGGAATAAGAACAAGTCTTGTGCAAGAGTAGGCTGTGAAGTGAGTCCTCTGTGTTAGCAGGAAATGGTGTGTAGCAGAACTGAATCTGATAATTCTGTCCTGATTTTGGGCTCTCTTGGGAAAGGGGTGGTTATGGTCCCCAAGGGAAGACCTGTCATACATGCTTTAGCAATCTCAATATGTCACACTCACATCAGGCTGTGCGATCAGATGTCTGTCCTTGCAGTGTGATCCTTGAACACAGGCAGAGTCCTGTCCCAGCTGCTGGCAGGCAACGTGCTGTTTCACTTCTTTACTGTTTCAGGGCAAAGAGAGTCTTAATGTTTTTTCGTTTCGGAGAGAAACTCTAAGTGTGGGTCCTGAGTGTCAAACCCTTTGAAGGATCTATGTTGTCTCCTTGCAGTGCTGTGGTCTCTTCTTTAAAGCCCTTCCACTAGATGCAGCCAAACACAGGTCAGATAATGTGAGTGAATTGTTTCTCTGGGGAGTAATAATAATTTCATTGAAGTGCAGAAAATTCCTCTACGTAGTAATAGTATCAAATCATCCTCCTCTGTACTAGCTCTACATACGGCTGAACAGTAGTAAAAGGGTCAGCTGATGGTTGTGAGTTTTCATGGAGAGATGCGCTTTACTAGAAGGCTGGTAACGATTTTCAGTCCTCTAATGTTATCTTGAAAATGTATCTGCTTTGTTGTGTAGTACTCTTTTAAAATCAGATGGGCTAGTAGATGTCCTGACAGAAAATATGTCATAGTGGATTTGCTAAAAAGCCAGACTAATTTCATCTCCGCATACCCCTCGAATGCTGATCTTCACAGTTAGATGGATGCAGTATTCTGAGGAGCTGGAAGAGAGAGGCTGACTGTTCATATAGGGCAAAATGCTTCAAAAAGTTAAAAACTCTCCGATAAACTCCTTCTAAAGAACTTAGCTTTGCAACCACATGGAGGTTTACTAAAGCTGTAACTTGAGGTAGAACAAAGCCTGGGAATTCAATTTGTGAAAAGAGAAGTGTGTGAAAGTGGTCTCCTTTCTGCAGCTGCACACAGGGAAAGAGGGAATAGAGAAATAGTTAAACCTAGGATATTTTCTTCGTGGGTTTGTTACGCGTGCGGTCTCTCTCTCTTTTTGAGAAACTCTGTTTTCTGAAATTTTTGACTCTTTTGAACTACATTTGTAGTAATAGTCTGTAGATTTTATTCTGTCCTCCTATGAAAAAAAATTGACTACAAACCCTGTTCACACCGTGTTTGAAAATAACCATGTTTTATTTAAGTGCAGAGAAGAGTGCCTCAATTGTATGTGTTTCTCTTTGAAGAACAGCGAAAGGTGACGCTACAGAGAATGAATTTTGGCAAGCAGGAAGAAAGCTGAAGAGAAATGACAGACTGTATAAGGGGCAGTTTTTATCCCTGCTGAAAAGGATGTTGAAGAATTTAGAGGAAATGATAAAAAGAATTTCATGAAGAGGAAGATGAATGTAAGATTATAGAAAATGGAGAAAGGCCTAAGCAAGCTGAAGGAAAACAAACCTGCAAAAACTGAGGTAGGGGTAGGGTGGAAGTGAAAAGGAGGGGAGGAAATATCTGTGATAAGAGAAAACTGATATGAAGTGAGTGAAATGATATGAGTGGGTAATAGTGGAAAAAGAACAGAATTGAGTTATAGAATGAAAGATGATGATCATTGTATATGGAATGGGAGAAGAAAATCTCATTTTAAGTATGCGTTATGTTCAACTTTTTGAAAGCCTTTTCTTTGCTTGTGCTAGGGGTATATGCCAAATCAGAGCCAGGAACTGGAAAGAGATGAGGCAGCCACAGCTGTGGGCATGCGCGTCCCTGTTCCTCTATTTTCTCACAATTACTCCTCCCCAAATCATGTAAAACCACCCCTTTCCTGCCTTTCATTCCTTCTGTATCCCACAGTAACCCCTGTACAATCCCCAAATGCTCTTCCCCTTCATCTCATAACATGTCCTGTACCCCTTAGTCCAAAAGTTGATCTGACACTGGCTTATCCTACCTGGTTTCGCTTCTGGGAGGGGTCCAGATAGGATGTCCCCCCCCCCCCCCCCCCTTTTCCTCAGCTTTTTCCTTGGGTTCCTTCCCATCCCTGCACTCCACTGGCCTTGTGGAGGTAGGCCTTTGGTGGGCCTGGGAGGAGCTGGACAGGGTCTTGTTTGCACTCCCCTCCTGCCAGTGTCTCTCTGTGCACCTTTGCTAGGCTGCAGATGAGGTTCTTTGAACATAACTTAATGCTATACAACCATCTTCATGTTCGTTTTCTATGGGTATTTCGAAGAACAAGCTTGTGATGAAAATACTTTGTTAAATAATATATAGGAGAGAGATTTTGAAGCGATATAGCAGGTGCCTGCTGCCTCTTCTGGATTTATGCTGTGGCATGCAATATGTATTGTATGACCTGCTGAGTCTAATGAAATTAGATTTATATTTTAAACTTGAAAGGTGTTATTTCTCAGTTAAAAGTCTAGTCAGTAGCAATAAGCTGCAATGCATGTTAAGATCTTAAGATGTTAAAACATCTGCGAGGAGTCCAGGTAATGATGATAGATACGAAACAAAACCTGACGGATTGCTTATAGCTGCCTGCGGCAGAGTTGTAGCTAATGGAATGACATGGAATTTTTCTTCTTCAGAATTGCTATAAACATGTCTTTATGCATCTTTAAGAACTTAGACTACTTTTAAGAGCTGTAACCATTATAATCCTTTTTAAACTGTGTTCAAATGGCATATGTGCTCTGCAGAGCTGTCATTAAGATATACTTGAAGCATGGAAGAATGATCATGTTCATCATCGCAGCTGGGTTTTCCAGTGTCTTAGGACTGAAGATAGCCTGTGCAGTTCAACTGTTGAGCTGGAGTAAAGAGTACAGGGTTCATCTGATATGTTTCCAAGAAATGAACAAACTATTGAAAGACTGCAGTGGTGATGGGGAAGCATTAAAAGTTGGTTCATCTAAAAACTCATGCCATGTTTTTTCACCAAATGATTACAGTTCCAATAGTATGGTGCAAAGAGATATAGAAATAGTCAAGGTAGAGTCTGAGTACAGATCTGCAGGAAAGTAGAGGTCTTGCTATTTAGAAGTTAACAGAGCGGTGTATAACCTCTAAGAAAGGGGGAAAATTAATCTAGTCAACTGCAGGATTATGAGTTTCACCTTAATGTTATTCAAGTTCTTAAACTGCTTTAAAGGGAAAAAATAGTTCTGTACATAATGGTAAAGGGAAAATAGAAGAAGGTACTGTGAATTTACCAAAGAGAAGTTGTGCTCAGCTAAGGGGATGTGACTGATCGAAGGCCCCTTTGCCTCAGCTGTGATTATATAGTGGTTTGTGTAGCTGAACTTCAAATAAGATAAATTTTGATTAAGTAGAACAATTAAAATATACTCTCAACCTTTTTGATGCATCATGTCATTAGGTGGGGGCTTGGCTTCTTGGGATAAAAGGGCAAGTCGAGAGGAGGTACGTGTACTCTGTAAATGTGTGGAAATGAATACAAGGAAAGAGTTACATAAGACATTACTGATGGGAGAGAGCAAAGGAGCATATGGACTGTGAATAAATTCACACTAGAAGTCAGAATAGGGTTTCTAATTAACCAAACAGCGGTTTAGTTGTAGAAGTGGATTTCAAAACATCTCTCACTGCATTAAAATAGAGCCCAAGAAATTTAAAAAATTTGCTTTGTAAAGGTGGTGAAATGCCTGCCAGAGCAAGGAACTAAATTTGTGGAGCAAGGCAACTCTTTTCTGTATTATTTTTCTAAAATGAAATTACTTGAGGTGAACGTATCAATATAAAGAAAGCACAATTGAAGTATATGGTCCAAAGATAAGTACATTTGACAACGCGTGTGGCTCTTTCTCTCCGGTATAGAGAGAATGGAAATGATATGGAGAGAATTTTTGCAAACAGCGTTTCCACAACAACAAAGCAAAAGCAATTTGAGGATAACAGGATTTTTTACTGAAAGGCAATGGAGATTAAACCTATGGAAATATGAAATTGATATAAAAAGCTAGAAACTGGCTAAAGATTCTAAAACAGATTGTGTAAAACTTCTGAAATAGTTGGAAAAAAAGCCTTGGATAATCTAATATGATAAATCATGCATGCTCTATTTTTACCCTAATAATCTGTTTACAGTTACGTTTCCTTGATATAAGACACTGGTCATTGTTACCTGTGCCCTTTGCTAGGTATTAGACATCCAGTGTGATTTGTATCAGTCTTTCGAGCAGAAATTGTTGCTTTTTTCAGCAAGGTTAGAGAACTGAGCTGGGAGAAGAAGATAAATGTCAAATGTTGTTGGAAAGTTACATGCACCAATGGTTTAAGATGGGGCCTTGAAACAAAACAGATTTGTTCTTGTGCAAAGAATGTGCTTCTCCCCTTCCTAAGAAGATCTATCCATTTGTGGAAGATAGTAGACCTTGAAAACACCTGTTCTTGTACTGTGAAGTCTTGGACTTTATTAGCTAAAACCACTCTAATATTAAATGACTGAGGCAAAGCAGGATCCTGAAATCATGGATGTGAATCACTTGAGCTGTGGGAGATCAGGGTGTGCACAGCCTTGCTGGGGTGGGATCCAGAGTCCAAGCTAGAAAAGTGAGATGTACTTGAAAAGAAAGAAAAAAATAATGATGTGGCTGGGCATGATTCAGATGAGGCCTCTGAAGAAGGGAGGTGACAAGGAGGTGGTTCAGCGAAGTGTAGGCTCAGCACCACCTGTACCATTTGAGTGGGGGAGGCAAATGTACCTATCTGCTGTTGGCATGGACCAACTGTCCTGTTTATCTGGGTGGTTGATGGCACAGGTATGGCACCTTGGCACTTGGAATAGCACAGCAAACCCCTGCTGCTCTGCAGGTTTTTTGAATGCCTGTGAGTATACATTGCAACTGTGCCAGGCTTTCTTCCCCTTCTCTCTGTAGAAGTATTGCATGAAATTCTGATGTGCCGGGGATAAATCAGAGTTTTAGACATTTTTATCAGTAGAGCTCTAGCCTTATTTTATTGTGCATGGTGAATGAGACAGGGATTACTAGGGGAGAAATGTAGTTCATCGGTAGCTAAATGTTGCTCAGGAGATAGAGCTTATATCCTTTCTGCTCACGTTGGTCCTCTTTAATGTTGCCCAGAGTATATGCAGATGTCTTTTCACTCTATATTCTTCTCATTTTCTGGATGCCCAATGAAAAAGTCAAGATTTAATCAGCAGAAGATAAAGAGTTAGATACTTGCAACTGAAGTTGAAGAAATTTTAGTGCTTGTCTGCTGTAGGCACAGCACAAGCTCTGCCTATTAGTATCTGGTGATTTTCTGAGCCAGGTATCATGTCTGTGTATTAAAGTAACCCTCAGTATTCTTCAGGAGATTGTGATATGATGGATGGCTTTTAGTTCAGTAAAGGTAATGTAAAGGAGAATTCTGCTCTTACTTTTAATAATTTAGCCTCGGACCTATCTTCTTGTGACTGGACTGTCACAAGTCCATGGGACCAGATGAGATTCACCCGAGAGTGCTGAGGGAACTGGCGGAGGTGATAGCCAAGCCGCTTTCCATCATCTATCAGCGCTCCTTGTTGACTGGTGAAGTACCGGAAGACTGGAGGCTTGCCAATGTGACTCCCATCTACAAGAAGGGCTGTAAGGAGGACCCGGGGAACTACAGGCCTGTTAGCCTGACCTCGGTGCCAGGGAAGGTTATGGAACAGATTGTCTTGAGGGAGATCATGCGGCAAGTGCGGGACAACCGGGGGATCAGGCCTAGCCAGCATGGGTTCACGAAGGGCAGGTCCTGCTTGACCAACCTGATCTCCTTCTATGATCTAGTGACCAGCCTGGTGGATGAGGGAAAGGATGTTGATGTAGTCTACCTAGACTTCAGCAAAGCCTTTGACACTGTCTCCCACAGTATTCTCCTGCAGAAGCTGGCAGTCCGTGGCTTGGACAGGTACACTCTTGGCTGGGTAAGGAACTGGCTGGAGGGCCGGGCCCAGAGAGTGGTGGTCAATGGAGCTAAATCCAGCTGGCGACCGGTCACAAGTGGTGTTCCCCAGGGGTCGGTGCTGGGGCCTGTCCTCTTCAATATCTTTATTGATGACCTGGATGAGGGCATTGAGTGCACCCTCAGTAAGTTTGCAGATGACACCAAGTTGGCTGGAAGTGTCGATCTGCCTGGGGGTAGAGAGGCCCTACAGAGGGATCTGGACAGGCTGGATAGCTGGACTGAAGCCAATGGGATGAGGTTTAATAAGACCAAATGTCAGGTCCTACACTTTGGCCACAGCAACCCCAAGCAATGCTACAGGCTTGGGGTGGAGTGGCTAGAAGACTGTGTAGAGGAAATGGACCTGGGGGTGTTGGTTGACACTCGGCTGAACATGAGCCAGCAGCGTGCCTGGGTGGCCAAGAAGGCCAATGGCATCCTGGCTTGTATCAGAAGCAGTGTGACCAGCAGGAGCAGGGAAGTAATTGTCCCCCTGTACTCAGCTCTGGTGAGGCTGCAACCTTGAGTACTGTGTCCAGTTCTGGGCCCCTCACTGCAAGAAAGACATTGAGGCCCTGGAACGTGTTCAAAGAAGGGCAACAAAGTTGGTGAGGGGTCTGGAGCACAGGCCTTATGAGGAGCGGCTGAGGGAGCTGGGATTGTTCAGTCTGGAGAAGAGGAGGCTCAGGGGAGACCTTATTGCTCTCTATAACTACCTGAAGGGAGGTTGTAGTGAGCTGGGGGTCGGCCTCTTCTCTCGTGTAACTGGTGATAGGACTAGAGGGAATGGTTTCAAGCTGTGCCAGGGAAGATTCAGGCTGGATATTAGGAAATACTACTTCTCTGAAAGAGTGGTCAGGCACTGGAATGGGCTGCCCAGGGAGGTGGTGGAGTCACCGACCCTGGAGGTGTTCAAGGAACGTTTGGATGTTGTGATGAGGGATATGGTTTAGCGAGAACCATTGGTGATAGGTGGATGGTTGGACTAGATGATCTTATAGGTCCTTTCCAACCTTAGTGATTCTGTGATTCTGTGATTCTTACACTAACATGGAGTGGCGTGAAGCTGACTCCAGTTCCTCTTCTGCTTTACTTTGTAGTAGCTGTGGCCTTTGGAGGACCTTTGTAGCTGTGTGAGTTTCATTTTTATTCTCTTGATACAGTTAATATAAAGCTGGAAACTTCTTCATACCTCAGTGCTGTATTGGATATGCAGTTTCATGGTAGTACTTCACATATTCTGTTGCCTGATTTGTTGTGCAACCATTGCAGGTCCTGCTGCACTACTTAAAAATGCAGAGTGAGAATGTAATGCATTACGAGAAATAGGCAACAAAGTAGCCTATCTTTTTTTTTTGAAATATATTATTTTTGTTTCACCTGTAATTGAATAAGAATTGAAGCCTGTTTTTGGATCTCTAAATTGCAATGATTCTCCTGCTCCCGAAGCGTCAAAGACTTTGTTATTGCAAGGCCAATAAATTACACTCTTCTGTGTGAACAAACTAGATAGAATTGCAACAGGCAGTTTTGCTTTGTGAATAATAGGAGAGTTTCACCAAATAATATAGCAGACATCTCAGAACGTGGTAATTAAAAATTTCAGAGGGAAAGTTTTCCTTTCCTCAATGTTATAAGCTTAAAGGAAAAAATAGTAGTAAAGATTATGTTTAGAGTATAAGGAATATCTTGTATATTATTTGCACTGTAGATCCCTTTAAGTCACTTGCGAAGGTGAGAGATGCCAAGAAGTAAAACAGAAATGGCTTGCAACATTGATGGAGACACTAGGTAGTGTTTAATTGACTAGAAGAGTAACTGTTAACCTGAATTGTCCCTCAGCTTTATAGGAATAAAAAATGGCATGAAATAAATAATTGGATGAGATTATTTGCGTAGGCTGTAAACTGATAAGATTAAAGAAGATGCATCTTCCCCAAATGAACACGTTTGATTTACAATTCACAATCTTATTTTCCCTTTCATACTAAAACAGACAAATAATTGTAATTATCCTATTATCATTCATCCTTTTATTTTTCCTTGGTAAGATAATTTCTGGAGCCTGTGTTGCATAAGATAGTGCTCAGCAGTGCTTACTATAGGCTGGGAAGTTTAATAAAATATTTACACCAACATTTAACTACCGGACATAACTTTTAAGATTTAACAGACCACCTGCTCAGCAACTCAAATAGAGCACTGCTGTTTTAAAAAATCAGTGTTGTTATTCATGGCCAAGGAAACACCCTGGGTAGAGCTCCCAAAAAACTGTTTTCTCATCCTGTTAATTCTGCTCAGCCTTTAAAAAAGAATTCCTTGAGAAATCCTCAGGCTTCCACAGGAAAAAGAAGCATGGGGAGGGGGAGTAGAAGGGAAACGAGGAGAAAGTGTTCAAGAGAAGCATCTCAGCTTAGAATCCTCGAACATTTGCTCTTAACACAGGTGACTCGAGGTCAAATCTGTAACATCTCTGCTTAATTCTAATCACTGGCTAGTTTAACATAAGAGTTTTTCTCCTGGTATTCAGAGCTGTCTGTGCTTAGCTGTTACATCAAAAGCAACATGATGCTCACTCAGTTGGTGTGACTGAATCCAGGTTGCTGGCTCTGTTTCATGAACCTTATTAGTGGCAACACAGCTAGTGCTCATCCTGGAGTTTCATGTTTTTGTGCACTGAGGTGGCATGTGTTAAACTGAAGGAGAAAGCAGAGAAAGTTAGCAGTCCTGTATCATCGGCCCACATAATTCCCTCTGTGAGACTGCAAAGATTAGTTTTTTTTGCTGTTAGTGGGATGTGCAGATACTTAAATGTTGAACATGGAGGCTCTTTGGGCTTCTGTCTCAGCATTCAATAATCAGGAACTCGTGTGCGTGTGTGTGTGTGTATGTATCTTGTTTGTACATTGTGGGACATTGCTGGGTACCAGAAACCTGTATTTTTTATGCTACTGTGGTTTAAATTACACATGGTCTTATTTAATTAATCCTGGAACTTAATCCCATGCTAGCGTGCAGTTGTTGAAAAGTAAATGCTTCAGTATTTAGTCTCTGTTTGGAGTTGGAAAAGGGATCTGCCTTCTCCAGTTCTCTCCCCTGAACCTTGAGCAAAGCTGCAGATCAATTAAACCAGTTTTATTTATTTATTTTTTCCCCAGGATTGAAATCACACACGTGCTGTTGTAAATAACTTAACAAAAGATGTGTAGAATGCCATTTGTTGACATCTATCAGTGGCTGTATAGGTGTACACTGTTGTGTTTTTACTGGAGAATAACATAATAAAAGGCAAAGAGGCAGTAAGGGAAGCTTTCAGGTTCTGCAACTCTCCATGTCAGCAAAATAACCAATCTGTGTAGCAGATTCTGGTGAAGTTTTTTTGAGGTTGCTTTTGTTCCTGATTCTAGACAGTCAATTTTCTGTAGAGAGACAATTTCAAGAAAAGCTGTTTTCAAAAAGATCATTAATTAGCCACTGTGCTTCTAATATGCTTGTGAATTCCAGCAGTGTTTTAGCCCTGCCTTTTTGCAAACCTGTGAAGATATTCAGATTATTATTTTTTTTTTTGTCATATGCCATTCCCTGAAACGTTATAATTGTGGTTGCAGATATTGTTAAGTCTCAGAGCTAGAAGTATTGCTAGATACAGTGGGCAGCAGTTCTCTACTTCCAGGCTTTCAGAGCTGGTATGGCTGTTCTTGCTGTCTGTTTAAGAGTACATGAAGTAAACGTCACCTGTTGTTACGACAAGAAATATCACTGCCTTAACTGCTGGGATTTTTCTTCTAAATGTAGAAATCCAGGAGCAGACAAGCATATCAAAATAATTTTTACTATATCTGTTCCAGTAAGTATTCAGTCTGAAATAAATAGATAGATACATCTTTCAAGTATGACATCAGATAGTGATTAAGTGCAACATTTTGTCTTGCAGGGGTTTGAGATACTTGTTAGACACGGTTGTTGCACTTCCATTTCTGCATTTTAAAATTTTTTTTCATCTTTCTTCAGCCTGTGACAGTGGCATGGCCTATCCTCCATAATTGTGTCTTGAGCGAGATGAGGTCTCCAGGTTATACAGTGAGCGCTGTTTCAGTGGCGTTCACACAATGCATACCTATCTGTAGGTTCTTCTGCCCAAACAGGCAATGAGGAGAGGACTGTAGAGGAGTTCCACAATTGGAATGGTCATGTGAGTTGGAAAGAGTCCGAAGAGTTAAATTACCAAATACACACCATTGACAAATTAACAAACTGTGGATGTGGAATTAGGAGCCTAGAATTTGCGAATTTTTATCTGAACTGCTACAAGCCACTTCTGTTGTGAGCATGGAAAAAATAATGATTTATTTTCCTGTAAAATAAAAGGAATTGTTCTCAAATGGATTTTAAAAGCTTGATCTTTTTTCACAGATAAGGAATATGATGTTATCCACCTTTTAGGTCAGTGTTCTGTATGCTGAAGCAACCAGGAAGACAATTTCCACTTTTTCAGTATGTTGGTAGTTGTCACTATATAGTTACCCCTAACTGTTATATAGCTACTTTGTTAGTACCACATACAGTAGTAACTATATGATAGTAGCTACAGCTGGGGAAAGACATCTGTCATACTCTGCAGGAGGGTGCAAATCTTGGTTAGTATTAGAAATTTGCTTCTCTCTGCGAACAGTTGTAACATCCTCACTAGACAGATATACCAAGTTTTACTCAGCTTTGAGAGTGGACAAGCAGGCACAAGCTCCCACAGCTTGCAGGACGTGAACTGAATATTCAGTGTTGTAAACTTGATACTGAAAAAGTGAATGTGCTGCCACAGCTCTCATTACCACAATGTCAAGATTTCAAGTTGAAACAACTTGCTGCTCATTTTTGGCATAGCATCCTAAATGTTGGAAATCAAGCCATTTTCTCCAGCTTTCAGTCAGCATTTTAAGCTCAGAGTTTGTGTTTTTCCTGTTACAAATGTTATAGGGTTGCAGAATTGGCAGGTACTGCAAGTACTCCAAAATTACAAATAGAGGCCTTTTCAGCTAGCGAAAGGTTTGACAATTGCATGATTTTCTGCCAGGAGTCATTGCTGGCATCCAATTAAGGAAGTTTCTGTGACAAGAATGCCCTGTGTAGTTTTGTTTCTGGGTTGGAAATCACTTCATTGACACCATACCTTGTAAAGAAAGCAGAAACTAATGGTTAGTTCAGAGCTTTGTTGGAAAGCCTAGTTGGAACTGTTGGTCTAGTTGCCTTTCTCAGTATCAGTGCTTGTTTATTTAATGGGTGATCTGAAAATGGATTTGACATTCAGTGTGACTTACCTATTTCTACTGCTAACTTGGTTCTCTGTTTTAAAAGTTTTCATAATTAATAATAATAAAACAGTTTTGGCTCAGAAGGAATCCATCTCCTTCAATCGTAAGTTCTTTTTTTCCAGTTTTATTAGTTTATGTACTAAATCATCAGTATTTTTTGAGAACTTGAGTTCTCAGAGAAGAGGTGTTAAACAAGAGGCTTGCTAGCTGTTGGAAGTATGCGTAGTTGATAGCTGTGTCCATATATGGTACAATTTGAGTGTACAGCTGTATGGAACATTAGAGCAGAAGAGACTCGGACACCAGCTCAGAGAAAGTAGGGACAATCATGTGAAACTGACTGTATTGGGCCTCTTAACATTCTTACTCATTTCTTCTGGCAAATACAGTTTTTTAGCAAGTTTGGTGGTAGAGGTGCATTCCTCTTTGTTAAGTCAAATGTCAAAGAGGGTTTGTTGTGCTACTTTTACGTTTCCAACAAAATACTTTTTAAGCTGATAGCTTTGTAACACTGAAATTCTGAAATGTGTCTTCAAATAATATTTATTGATATTGTTCACAATTTAGTAAAAATAAAAGTGTTTTAAGGGATTTTTAAGTCCTCTTGCCAATTTCCATTGGGTAATGCATTTTTACAGTTCATGCAAAATTTCTGCAGTCAGTAGATTCAACCCACACTTTATTTTAAAAACTGAATTCAATTCTTGAGGAAGAGACCAGATACTCAGAGCTGGAAACCAGACTCTTTCATTACCCATGGGACGTAGCAACTATAAGCTCCTTCGAGCAGCTCCAATACCCCATTCTTTTGGGATTGAGCTGTATGAGTTGGGATCTTAATTTTTGATGGTCAACAGATTTTGGCTTCTTTAATGAGACTTCTAAGGAATACTAATTTGTGCCATTTCTGATGGCTGGACTTTCTTTAGTAATCCCTTTTTAGAGAATTGGTATTGGGTGGACATGAATGCTGTAGCAATGGAGGAGTGTATTTGAATATCAGCAGCAGCAGAAGGGTTAAATGAAAGACCTGTGTCACTGATGAAGAACAGTGCTCCAGGACACCATTCCCAGTGGTAAAATTGAGAAATGTGTTAGTTATATCAAGACAAGGAGACTTGTGCTCTGATCAGACTGCTGGGCAGATGACTCACCAGGGGAAGCTTGTTGTGTATAGTGTTTCTTTTCCTGCTAACCTAAGAGCAGGATAGACTATCTACAATATATTTTCAAAATTAGGAAAAACAGAGGGATAATGGCTTGGCCTAAGATTTATGGAGATTGACGTAAGCAGGATTGTGAGGAAGATGACTAACCTGTAACAGCTGCTTGTTCCTAATCACGACTAAAGAGCTGTCCAAAAACCGGTTTGGTGTTGCCAGTCAAGAAGTGCAGAGACATGGTGAAGACTTGAGAGCTAAGCCTGTTGACCTCTTTGTCACGTACAGGTGATCTTGGTCAGACCACCTGAGCATATGCCACTTGTGTATAGGTGAGGATGTAAGCAAATAAGTAGGATATTTGTAAGTATGTGTCCTCCCCTTTCATAAGAGCTGGCATAAGGTTCTCTTACAGTAACTTTCCCTGCACTAATACTTTCTTGTTTCACACTGAAATTAAGCCATTGGTCATCCCCAGAAGGGAGCAGCTTGCAGTTTCCATGCCAACCTAAGAACTGTCAGCAGGGTTAGGTGTTGTTAGAGGGAGAAACGGGCTAAACTAGTTTAGAGTTTTGAAAAGGTAGGTGTTGTCAGAAGGAGAAATGGGCTAAATTAGTTTAGAGTTTTGAAGAGTCTTGTGGGACAACGGATTCCTAAAATGCGAGCAATAGATGAAAAGCAGGTCAGAGGGGAAGGAAAAAGACAGGATAGAACATTTGCTACTGAGTATCTTATTAGGCATTTTGTGTTTAGTATCAGCATACATTTTCAGTTTTATTATAATACATCAGTATTAATATCTTTTTTAAAATTGAGAATATTAATATATTTGAATACGAATATTATTGCGTTACATTTTACTATTTGTTGTTTTTAATGTAAGTGCTTTTTAAAAGGATGCATAGGATCCCTAAAGGCACCAGCATCCTTAGATTTGATGAAGAAATCCTGCAAAACCTTTTGTCCATGGCCATTTCTGCACTGAAAATGTGACACTATCACATTTTCACATCAGAGTTGCCCCTGTTTGCAAGAGGTGTGTTATCACTGATGGTAACTTCAGGCTAGATAGTAAGGAGGAAAAACAGAGAACAGATAAGGAACAGCATGAAGCAGCTGTTCTGTAGAGTTGAGCCAGGAAGAAGCCAGGATATTACGAGGCATTTTGTAAGCCTGAAGAATAGCCATGTGGCGCACGCTGTATTTTATGAACTGTCTTTTCAGACTGAAAACAAGCATCAAGGTAAACTTCTGTGTCTGAACGTGCGTTGTGTTCAATACATGTTCAAATGTATGCAACAAACAAGTGGGAAAGAGTGCATAAGAGATGAACTGATTTGCTGTCTAGGAGAGATTTCAGGTTATTTTCAGTATTTAAAGCAGTTTGTCATTTGCAGTGTTTTATATGCTCATTTGATGTTTAGTAGAATATAACATGGAAGTTCTTGTGCCTGGAACCTGTTGTTTCCTAGAGCCTTGTATGAAGATAATTAATAGCAGTGTTTGGGGGGGAAAATTTTGGGACTGAGCTTCTGTAGAGAGGTGTGTGGAACTGTAAGAATCGTAGAGGTAGCAATGTACCTGGTTGCTTTTATGTGTACCTATAGTTTCACTGAAAAAGAGTGGTTAAATTGAGGAGCACTTCTAAAACAAAATCAAATACTGTCCTTAAAATCTTTTTTGCTATTTTTTTATTGGAAGCCCATAGAGTAATTCTGAGCTTTTATTTTGTTTTGGCTTAAAAAATTAAATAAAAAATTGTAGTTCATTAAACCTGCTTGATAATATCCTGATTTTTCAGACTTACTTAATTACTTCTCTGATATCTTTTCCTCATTGCTTATGTAGCAAACGTATTTTGTTCTGTTATGCGCTCTTTCTGAAGTTCAGCGTCTGGAAGACAGTGTGGTAATTTAACTGCGTTGATACTTTATTTGAATTTTATTTTGTGTAGAGTACAGAGATGCTCTGGATTTCTTAATTGCTCAGGGAGAGTGCAGTTGAATCCATTTGCTGGGTGTAATGAGGAATTCATGCGCTATTTCATGCTGGCAAGGTGAGGCAGTTGTCTTGAGCTTTCCTATTGAGCAAATGGTGCTGTGAGCATCTACCTTTGACTTAAACCTAGAGTGAACAATGTGACCTAAATGGTAAGAATGATTCCGTATGAAATAGATTAAACTAGATCGAAAATTTTGTCATCCTGAATCTATTCAGTGCAAGTTGACCTTGCAACCATTATTTTCCTTCCTGTTTCTAAGCAACAGGAAACTTTTCTGCATGATGACTATTTAATATCCTAATCTGTTCTTGAAGTTTTTATACCTAAAGGGGAACAGATGGTTTAAGGAAATTTTGTTTGTAGCAGTAGAAATAGGAAATAGCTATAGGTTTTTTTTCCAACCTGATTTTATACCCTATTGTCCTGTGCATACCATTATAGAATATCTTGTTGATAGCAGCTAAGAAATTCTGTTAGGAACAGAGGGAAAAAAATAGCAGCCTTCAGATGCTGCAAGTTTCTTTTCTCTATATAATGCAAAACAGTGGTTATATTTGTACAGTTGTGATTGCGTCCCTTATACAAAGTGCTAGAATATGTGTAATTGTATTCTGTAAGTGTTGAGATGTACCTTAGTAAATGAAAAAAGCATTATCTACAATGTAATACCTGTGAATTTTTATTTGGCATTGCTTACTCTCAGAATCATACGTTTTTTTTCTCCTCCTTTATTATGGATTCCGAAGTCTCTTTATATTTCAGGAGAATAATGTTTGAAAGGTTATTTTTATGTGACACGGTGTTCATGGAAAATATAGTTTAAGTTATTATATGTACTGAAATGAGAAGCTCTGAAATGCTATGTTGTGATTATTTTATTATGGGCTTAGTGAAGAACTAATTCTGTTTATTTTTCCAGTAGCATGAACCTTAATTCCAAAGAAGCAGGCTGAATATTTGTGGAGATTGGATATTCTTGGTCTTTTCCTCTGTGAATTTAAAATAAGTACATGAACCTTGATTCTTGTTAGTGCTGCAGTCTGCAAGGGACGCAGCAAGAAGACCTGTTCCCTTCTAATTCTTTCTCAAAGTGCTAAATGGCGTGCTTCCTTTGTAGCTCCTGAAGATCTTTGTGCAGAGAAAGTTAGGTGCCCCATTACTAAGTTGCTGTCCTAAGAATAGGCCTGTTATGATGCTTGAGAACACCTGACAATAAATTCAGCTGGCTGGCTATGACTGCTGCTTTATCATGGAGGTGCTTCATTCTCTGTAAGGCCTGGTTAACCGGTAGAGACATGACATGAGTTACGCTAAAATGCTGCCGTGAGCTATGTTTAAACAAATGACATATTCAAAGCTATGGCATGGTTCTTTTTAGCAAATCATATGATGTAACTTTTTTTTTTTCTTTACTCTCAGTGATGACCAGAGTTTGAAGAACCGCAGAAGCTTGTTCTTGATCCCCTAAGAGCCCTGTTGTATGCTGTTCACAACCTCATTTTAGGAGCTAGCATAGAAATTTTTGTTTCATGCAACAGAAGATGTCATCTTTATTTAATTCCATTGAAGTAACATCCTTCTAACTTGATTTGATGTAGGAACGTCGTTTGTCTCCCAGTGAATGCTTCCAAGCATTGAGTTTGTTCTAAGGGATGAAGTATCTGATCCAGAGACAAGTGAGATATGTCTTGAAAAATTGTCAAGGTGGCTATAAGACTTCTCCTGAAAGAAGAAGGAAAGAAGGTGAGAAAAGGTTAAAGTGGGAAATGTTTTCTTCTGTCACCTTCATTGGAATTTTTAAAGAGAAATGACAGGAGAAATAAAGAAAAGCCTCCCCTAAAATTTTTGCTGAGTTCCAGATATTTATGAATGCTTTAATACATGGTACTCAGCAGATCTGGATAGCACAAGTGGCAGGGTATGTCTGCTCGTCTGTTACACTGCCGTTCACTAATATGAGGGCTTTCTCTGAAAGTAATGCCTCCTATTTTATGAATGTTGGTTCATGATGTTGGTGGTATGGAAGGAGAGGCTGAACCTTCTCACCGATACCCCTTTACCTGTTGTTGCTGTGCAACAGATGGCAGTCAAGGGGCAGCCTGACAAAATGGTGTCTAACGTGGAACTGCGTATGACACCTAGGTGTGTCATTGAATTCCTCCATATGGAAAAAATGGCACCCACTGACATCCATTGGTGCTTGCTGAATGTTTACAGAGATCAAGCATGGGATATGAGCACAGAGAGGGGTGGGTGTTGCATTTCAGCAGTGGCAACAGTGGGTCACCTCCACTAGTGCTTCATGAGTGCAGCATGCAGGCTCTTGTTCATCATTGGTGAAAATGCCAATGGTGTCTATGCTGAAAAAGTATTTTGTAGCTGCTGATTTGCTCTATCAAATGGTATTCTTGTGCTCTTCATATCTGTGGTAGTTTCCATGGAAATCAATAGGAGGCATTACTTTTGGAGGAACTTTAGGTATATTACTATCTATTATATTACTATATTACTGTGTCACTGTGGTTTAACTGGATTGCAGTAGTTACTGAAGGAGTTTAGGATTTTAAGGCTCAGTGCCTATATTAGGTAAGAATTTACTATGATTTCTATGAGTAGTGTTAGGACTGTCTACTAATGAAGTCAAATCCATAATATTTTGAAAACTGAGTAGATCAGCAAGTTTGAGCTGTTTTTGACAATGTATTTGGCAAAATAATTCAGTGTTGAGAAGGCACTTAAGTTTTGGAGCATGCAGGCAAACAAATCCTGATCACTTAACAGTTTTTCACAGCCTAGTGCTTAGTGTTGTATCAGATTTTTAACTGTGCTTCTATCTAAGGCACAAGATAAGTTTTCTATATGCACAGGGCCCTTCTGTCAATATGCAAAGTGTTGTTGCTCTTTAGTATTATGATAAATTCTACATTAAGAGAGATCAGCTGCATTGGCTTGATAGTTGAATCTAGATCAGTTAACCTTACCAAAATGATCAAGAAAGAGAGAACGTGGGTTGATGGGACTGTAATACCTAGAGTCCATTAATTTTCTTCTCATGCATAATATAGCTCTTAGCAATTTTAATGCATAAGGTAGCACTTTCTTACTTTGCTTATTTTAGACTTCTTAATCAGGAATATAACCTACTCCCACTGTCTCAATAAAAATAACCTGATGGCGTCACAGTTGGCTTCTTGAAAGCTGTTTGCTGTATGTAATCCATTGTAATATAACTCATCTGTCACATACTTTTACTAACATACGTCAGCATCTGTTAACTGGTTCTCAGTAGACGTCATTGTAATGGACTTCAGGTCCCTTAGTTCATGGTTCATCTTTCTTTGTCAGCCAGACAAGGATTATTTTGGTCTTGGTGCGTATTTTGCCCAGGAAGAGCAAATCTAACACTAGTGATTAATAAAAAAAAACAAATATGAAAGAAAACGTATTTCATTGATGCAAATGCATTTCTGCTGAATTCATGTTGGAGACATGTTTGAGTATATCCTACAATATTTGAACTCTGTGTATGTAAATGTCATTTTACCAAGCTGTTTGTTATGCCAATTGTTTTGTAATTTGGTTTTAAAACTACCTCCAGATTTCTCTTTTCATTCTTATGTCATTGCAGTATTTGAAGAGAGTAGGGAAATAAGCCGGTGTAGCTTTTTGGTCTAATAAACATTCATGATTTTGATCTCTAATTTAGCAAATCATGAATTATTCACATGTACTTGTCTTCTGTTCTTACATGGGTATATTTTCCAGGAAAATGGAAAATTACATTCCAGACAAAAGCAGTTTGCCTATAAAGTTAGATGTGGCAAGCATTTGTTTTTGTACAAATGCATGTAGGCGGGCCATTGAGTATGGATAAGCAGCATTTTCCTGCTGTGAAATTTGATCACAATGTTAAGACTATGTAATGCCCTGTTGGAAAGAAGTTTTTATAATTTAAAAGCCCCCCAAAAGCTCCATGTCTGGAGAAGTATACCTGTGTTACCCACTGTTATCTATACATTCAAAACTTCTTTATCTTGCAAATGTAAATGCAGTGTGTCTGTGAGGCTTTATGAAGTAAAGCTGATCTCCTTAGATTTCAGGCATTCTATTTCACCTATGAGAAAATTGAGGTATTTAGCTTAGTAGAGTTTTAGAACCAATGCAAAAACCTATAGTCACACCCTTGTTTTTCTCCCTGCATAAGATTAAATAGATTGTGGTTTACAAGAAAGTTTATTTTCCTAACAAGAAAAAGAACAAACACCAAAACTTGAACACCAAACAAAAAGCCAAAAGTCCCCAAACCTAATTCATCAAACTTTCCTATTTGCCTTATCTGTATTACTCTTCAGTGAGTTGTCTTCATTTTCTTTTTCCTTCTGGGGAGCAGGGCAAATCCAGTGCCTCTGGCAATTTTTTTGGTTTTGTTTGGCTGTCATTTTGCAACAGTTGCTCAGCTATCTTCTGTGAACACCCACAACAATTTAAATTTTTTAAATATGTCAGAATTCACACAGACCCACACAGAAACTTAGAGTATGATGTGCCATCTAATCCTTCTTCTCAGTTTTGCTCCAACTTCCTTGAGATTGTTCCTCTCTCTTCTCAGTGATTATTGATGGCAAGGATAATAAGATAAATGTGTAGATTCTTGCCTTGTGATAGCAATTGATCGAATGCCCTCCTGGGATATTGGCCTGTACATAATTTGCCAAATTTTTAACAATAAAAAAGCTTGAGAAAGTTTGGAACGTTTGAAAATTTTTGTAATGATCACCTTCTTCCTCATTAGCATTGTGATGTGCTTTGTGAAGCCTACAGAATATGTGAGAAATGTGTTAAGAAACATATACAACATATAACAAATCACAGAATAATTCTAGTTGAAGGGCATCTGTGGTGAGTTGACCTTAGCCAACAGCCAAATACCAACCCAGCATCTTGCTCATTCCCCTTTCCCATGGGATGAAGATAAAATAGAAGGAAGGTAAGAACACTCATTGCTTGAGATAATGAGTGTTTAATAGGGAAAACAAAAGCCTCATGCTCAAGTAAAGCATAAAAATAATTCTCTACTTCCCAAAGGCGGACAAATGTCCAGGCACTTCTTGGAAAGCAGAGGCTCAGCATGTGTAGCTGTTACTTTGAAGAGGAACACTGTAGCCACAAATGTCTCCCTTCCTCCTCCTCCTCCCCCTGAGCTTTCACTGCTGAGCATCATCTCGTGGTCAGTGGTGTGTCAGCTGTGGCTCCCTCTCATCCCCAGCCTACTGCCTTGTGCTGTGCTGGCTCTGTTTTGCCATAGCTAGAGTGCAGTTGTGCTGCCAGTTCTGTTTTGGCCACAAGCATGGCACCAGAAGGGCTGCTGTGAAGAACTTTTCCAGCCTGGCCAGCCACATACAGTCTCCAGCTAGCATGATTCCAGACTGTTTCTGTACCATCTGGAACTGATCTGCAACTGCCTTCCCAGAGCAGAGCCAAAGGTATATGGGCTGTTACAGGCTGTGTCCGCTTGTTCTGAATGTTTTCAAGGGTATAGATTACTTGGTTTTTCAGGACAACCTGTTCCAGTTTTGATGACTCTTACATTTGAGATTGTTTTCCTTTTATCTAATCTGAATTTCTTTTGCTGCAGTTAACATCTGTTGTCATCTTTCCAGTTGGACTTGATGATCTTGAACTTGGATGATTGTGATTTTCAGAGTAATTTCCTTTCGATGAACTTTTCCCAGCAAGTCTGTTTGTTTTTACATAGTAGAATACAGTGAGAGGGATTGAACAGACTGTTCTCTCAGCCTCTGCTTATGTATCCCGGATGCACGTAGCCTCAAACCATGTTATTGTCTTTGCACTGTAGGAATTTTTTGACCATTAGTATAAAACATGACATCGAGTGCTGAAGATGTGGCGTTACAGATGAGGAGAAGGGTAATATCCTTCTTGCTTTACTTGCTGCTTCCTCTGTAGCTGGTGCAGTTTGGTATGCCCTTAGCATTTAGTTCTACAAGGGTGCAGTTTTGACTCAGTTTCAAGTTGCCTGCCAGACCCTGCCTGTTCTTGTGGGGAGTTGGTTTGTGATCAGTTAGCCCCAGTGCTAGACTGTTACACTGGGCTGTTTTGTTTTGTTTTGTTTTTCCATTTCCAGTATTCTGTGTTCACCAACTGTTGGTTTTGGTGAGGTTTCTGTCAGCCCATTTCTTTATCCTGTTGAGTTCCGTCTGAACCTGAGCCATATCCTCTTGTATGAGCCCCTTGTGTGTATTGGTAGCAAACTGGCCAAAGTATGTTCATCCCAACATCTCCACATCTGTAATAACGATGTTAAATACCATTGTTTTAGTGATTCTGCTCATCCTGTGCTCTTACAGACAACAAGCTGGAGGGGGTGTAGGGAAAGGGCTGTTGAGGTTTGCAGGCTGCAGTCTGTATTGCTCTTTGAATGCAGTCTATTTCAAAACAAATGGCAGCTTAAAGGTTTAAATGTCATTTGGGTTCAATTTGTAATCAAATGGCTGAAATAAATCTGCAGTACTCATTCTGTTGGGAGATATTTAATGCCTGGGGAAAGGGCAGTTGATTGCAATATGGTTACTAGTCAGGGGTGGAAGGGGGCTGTGAAAGTCTGATGGCAATGGAACATATTCCTGGGAGAAGTAAGTATTCTGGTTATGGTTGTACTCTTCACCTGTTATCTGAGCTTTAGCAAGTCTCTGTGCTTCTAGTATTTGTCTTGCATATATTTTGCTCAATTTCAGCAGAGATATGAGAATATAGGCAAAATAATTAGGTTCGGCCTGAACAAATTCAACTTCTACCTACTTAAGTTAGCCAATGACAGCAGAAGATTTTGACAATGGAATGAATTAAGGAGAAGGATGGAATTGTGGTAGTTCATAGCTTTGTGTTTCCTATATCCTGTTTCTCTACAGTCACTTTGTGTAATATGTTGAGATAGTTACCTCCTCACATTAGAAAGCCCCAGATAACCTACAGCAAGTCAGAACATAATGGATATTAAGTTGTAAGGTTTATTGTTTTTTAAAGTAGTTTAAATTTTGCCTGTGCTCAGAATTTTATTCCTGAAAATTGGTTAACTCTGAAAGAATTTCAGACTGAGGCACTCCAAATCACCCACAAGCTGTGAAAGATGCTGCATGACTGGTAGATCATCTTTCAAATATGAACTTACTGCTGTCAGAAATTCCATTTTTAACTATGTGCAACATAAAAATAGTTGCTGTTTTTCACCTCTACTTGGCACAATTTAGCTTGCAGCTAAAACAGTTTAGGGCTCCAATCTATTGTTAGAGATGGAATTGCAGGAGTGCAGTGGTTACTCTGATTACTGTTACCATTTAATACAGAGAAAAATACTGGGAATTAATCCCTGAGTTTCTTAAAACCAGTAACAAATGAAAATACTGCAACAAAATCATTATGTAAATGAAAGAAAACACAAGCTCTTTAACACTTAAACTTTTTTCTCAGAAGTTGCTGCAGTGCATACAGTAACACAGTCATGATCTTTTCAAAGGTGCGATGTTTGCAGCCTGTTTGGAGGCTACTTTTCTCCTGATGAGAGTACTGGAGAGTTAGAAAGTTTGATAAGAATGAGTAAACTTGGTCATGCTTTGAAGTCTACTTGGTTATATCTGTGTTGGTGTGTTTTCCTACTTTGTGTTTGTGCTGTACAAACAATACAAGAGCATGATTTAATTTTCAGAATAAGAAAGATCAGTAAAAGTAGGCCTCCAGTGAATTAATTGATTTGTGACTGTTGCACTGACAGGAAGTCTAAGTAGTTTCTCATTTTCCTTGTCCAATTGTGTTTTGATATCTTTCCTAAATTGTAAAGGCTCTGATCTGTTTTCAAAAGCCTTTATTAAAGCAAGGGTTCTGTGTATTGATGGTAGGGGAGTTTTGCTGATTCCCAATAGAATATAACAGTAGAGTAGGATAAAACAGTTACAATAAAATATTTGTAAAATTTAATTGCCTTACTGTTGATTAAATCAAATTTGATGCACTAGCAAAATCAGCTGAGTTTTAATTATGTCCTTTTAAATGTCATTTTTTTTGTTGTGCATGCTACATTTGCCAATCTTTATATGTAGAATAAATAAAATAGTTGAAAATGCTTTCTTAGTTTCTTTGTCACTCTTATTAAAGCTCTGTGTTTATTAGTACTTTTCCTCCTGTAAGTTGTGTGTGGCTTATCAAACACTTTGCAGTAGTTTTGGTGAGTTTGATGGCTTTAGATGGTCTTCAAAGTTGAAGAAATTACTTAACAAGCAGAAAGATGCCATTTCTTTATGCAGACAATTTTATTAGCGTATCTTTTAACGTTTCATTTATATATATATTTGTAATCATTGTTCAGAAAGCAGATAAGTCTTACTTTCAGTAGTTCAAAAAGAGTTTTTCAGTGTTTTTTTTTTACACTCTAAGCTAGTTTGAGTGCCTAAAAATAAAGCTATAGACAGAAATTTTCTGAAGTACTAAGGTTACTCAAAAGCACACAACCTGATGAAAATTGACAAGCTCTATTTTCCTAAATCAAAATAAAGTTGTCTTTTGAGTTGTATGCCGAAGATAGAGCTGAAAATTCTAGAATGATTTGATTAGTATAATTGACATAATGAGTGGAATTAAAGAGCAGAATGAATTTTGGTAGGATATTTCAGAAAGTTCACAAGTATTCTTTGAGGAGACCCTGTACTGATTGTAAAGCATTGGCAAATATTTTCTCTGCAGTCCTATATCTGTGAGTACCTCAGAGTTTCACTACTGGTTGTTAACTGTACTTAACTGGGAGTCTGATAAATACAGCATGGGTGTTTTCAATTAACTTGCATATTTGCACTCTGAAACACATTGCTTATTTAAATTTTGAGTTACACAGCTGTAATATTGACTGACCCCAAGTATATTTTGTTTTTCTTTCTAATGATTTAATCTCTCTCATAATTGGCCTAGTAAGTTCTTCCATTACTACCATGGCACAAACTAGAACAGGTTGCCCAAGGAGGTTGTGGATGCCCCATCCCTGGAGGCATTCAAGGCCAGGCTGGATGTGGATCTGGGCAGCCTGGTCTAGTGGTTGGCAACCCTGCACATAGCAGGGGGGTTGAAACTAGATGATCATTGTGGTCCTTTTCAACCCAGGCCATTCTATGATTCTATGAAATAAGCGGAAACAGTGTATGGCAGCTTTGACATCTCCTCACTGGACACAAGCATCTGGAACACTGTTGTTACAACTACTGATCACTCTGATGCTTTGTTAGAAGGTTGACGACAATTTTTCTTCACCGTATTTCTAAACTGTAAATGTCTTCCTGAATATAACATTTCTTTCGAGTCATACCAATTGTATTAAGTTGCTATGTATGCAGCAATTCAGTTAATCATAGAATCATAGAATGGCCTGGGTTGAAAAGGACCACAATGATCATCTAGTTTCAACCCCCCTCCCCTGGGCAGGGTTGCTAACCAATAGACCAGGCTGCCCAGATCCACATCCAGCCTGGCCTTGAATGCCTCCAGGGATGGGGCATCCACAACCTACTTGGGCAACCTGTTCCAGTGTGTCACCAACCTCTGTGTGAAAAACTTCCTCCTAATATCTAACCTAAACCTCTCCTGTCTCAGTTTAAAACCATTCCCCCTTGTCCTATCACTATCCACCCTCGTAAACAGCCCTTCCCCTTCCTGTTTATATGCTCCCTTCAAGTACTGGAAGGCCACAGTGAGGTCTCCTCGGAGCCTTCTCTTCTCCAAGCTAAACAATCCCAGTTCCCTCAACCTTTCCTCATAGGAGAGGTGCTCCAGCCCTGTGATCATCTTAGTGGTCCTCCTCTGGACCTGCTCCAAGAGCTCCATGTCCTTCCTGTACTGAGGGCCCCAGTCATCATTTTATTTCTTGTTGGGCAGTGAATGCTGTAATCTTGTTTGCAAAGTGGTGTGAAGCTTTCACACTTCTCTTGCAGATGCTTTCTGAATTACAGAATAATTCTTGATCTGTTTGTTGAGGGACCACTGAATCCAAGAGTCTAGAATTTAGTGAAAACCCAGGTAATATGTATTTTTTGTTTGTGTATGTACAGATTTTTACTTGACTTTGACTCAAAATTCTGGCAGCTTTTCCAAAATCTTTTAGAGTGAAATAAAGCTTCATTTCTAGAGGTCTACCAGGTAAATCTTCAGTTGTTGCCGCATACTGTGTTTGTCCATCCTTTTTACAAAATTTGTGGGGGGGGAATCCACAACCCCATGCAAACAAAAAGAAAAAGACAAAACCTCTAAAAGAAACCTGTCAAGTTTAGTGCGTTTGTTTGGTGGTTTTCTCTTCCCTCTTCCCTGCTTATTTCTTTTTATGTCATGTTTTCAGCAGTGCAAACTATTGTACTTCATGTTTTTCTTTCCTTTCTGTTCTCGCTGCCCGTGAAGCTTGTTTCCCTGCAGTGTTAACTCCCTCCCCAGACAATTTGTTGGCTTTCCCCTCGTGATTTTAGACATACTTCACTTTATCCTGTGTTTGCTCTGTAGCATTAATTTTGAGTGATTTTTTTGTTTGAAGGTTAGTTGCTGGCTTTAGTTACAAGTCACAAATCTTCTTCTCTGTAAATGTGCCAGAGATGCAATTTTGGGGGGGGGGGGAGGGGGTTATATTAATTTTCTGCAAAGAATTTTTTTCTTGCTTGTTCTTAGTCTGTTGAGAAACATTGCAATCATTCCGTTGCACTTCGTAGCTCTCCAAGCACTTGTGCCAATGCCTTCTGTAATTTTCTGTGAATATTACAATTTGAATATGCATAGTTGTCAAACATATGACTAATCTTTCCCTGCAACATATCTGTTGTGTTTTGGCATTTAGATAGGCCTCTTTTTCATATGCTTGTAATGTGATATAGCTAAGTTCATGGTATTGCTAATTTACAGCAACATGGTTTTTGGGATAGTTTAGATTTTCTTATCATTCATTTGTTAACAGTTGTCTGATGGGAGGATTGACTTGGAGGCAGAGGTAGGCTTTGCTACTGTGCGTACTGACCATTAAACAGAGAGCTCTTCTGTGCAAGCACTTGAAATTAAAGCAAAAGGATTATGGTGTTTGTTAATTTACAATAGAAGATGTGTGAAATGAAAAATTTTTGATCTGCTATGCATGGAACTAGTGGATTTTCTTTTGGAGAAGTTGTGTTTGAGTCCACTGTTGATCCATACATGTAGTTGGACTTGATGAACTTGAAGATCTTTTCTAACCCAAATGATTCTGTGATTTTGGTTTTTTTTTTTCATTGTGGCTTCATTTTTATTTGGTTCTATGAGTGAATTGTATTGTTCAGTGTTGCAGTGTAGTTTTACAACTAGAAAACAGACTACTTTTTGGCTTTGGCTAAAAGGTGTTTAAGATGCAAGTCTGGGCTGTATACTTGGAAAGTGTGTAACAGACAAATAATCTAGCTTGCATCTCTTTCCTTGTCTTTATTGAATGGATTCTTTAATGGAGTTTCTTTTTCAGTCACTGCTAACTTTAACTTGTTCCTGTGATTTCAAAGGAGTATGGGGAAAGTGATCTTGAATGTTGCTTCAAGCTGTTAAAAATTTGTTGATGTTATGATGAGAGTCAAATGATAGTCTTCTGCCTTCCTTCACTTGTGAAGCAGCAAACAATATCTGAGGTATTTAAAAATACAAAAAATTAGCTATATTTTAGAGAAGGAAAAAGTTTAAAATTGATTCTGTAACATCCTGTTATAACCCTGTTTTTTAACCCTGTTTCTTTAAAGCTTTCTGGTAAATAAGATATTGGTCTTACCTTACGGGAACAAAATGCCCCTATGTGAGCAGCTGTAGAGTGCTTTAGTCATGTATCATCTGCATTTCACAAACACTATAAGAGAAAATCAAGTTGCTGTAAAATATTTTGCAGTTGTAGCTGATCCCTTATACACTACCTATGGCAAAGGTCAAAACCTATTTCATAGACTTTCTTTTCATGCTGCTGCAAATTGATTTAATAAGTTCATTTAAAAAAAGTTTTTTCTTTTACCTTTTTCCTCTCCTTTTTCCTCCCTCTTTTCCTTTCCAATCTAGCTTCCCTACCAGTGTTTAAATCCATAAAGATGGATGATGACAATATTTGGGAGGGTGGTGATGGGGAAGAGAGTCATAAGACAGTGAAAAAGATATACCATTAACAAAAAGTTAGTTACCGTTTTCTAAAGTTTGCTAAGTAATAGCTGTGAGGTGTATTTGTCTATTTCTGCTGTCTTGAAAACTGTATTTCTAAGTTATCAAGCCTCTAATTTGCATGGAAATGGTCTTGCAGGTTGTATACGTGGAGACATGCTGTCTGCATCTCAGTCATGTTTAACCAAAAAAAACCCCAAACCAACCACTGATTTTTTTGATTACTTTGTTATTGGAAGCAGGCTTGCGGTTAAAGATGAAATAGGCAGTGCTTTCTGCTAAAGAGTAATTTTATGTTTTTTCTTACAGACATTGATTCTCCTAGAGTTTAGACAGGCTCTTTAAAACTGTTCTGTAGATAGAGCAAACTGACGAGATGAAATAAAGCATACTTACCCTTTGATGTAATCTAAAAAGGAAGTATCTGCTGGCAATATATTTTATACAAAAATCAATGCATAGAGTTGTGGAAGAATAAATTGATGTCTAATTACCTAATGCCACAAATGGAGATCAGAAGGAGCTTGTTCTTTTAATTCACCTTGTGTTTTAGTACTAGAAAGCTGCAGTACTTGTTATCGATATGTGGTAGTTCAGAACAGAACAATATTTGCCTGCTGTAATGACTTCTTGTTTCTTGTTGGTTCAAGTTGTGAAACTTTCTGAAGTTAATGAAGTGTTAGGCCAGGGAAAATATCTTTGAGAGTTTCACTGCACTGACTAATTGCCAGTTGTCAGTAATCCATGCTTAGCATTTTTATTGTTTATTGTCTTCCAGTTTATTTTGTTCTGGCTGTACTGTTTTTCAGAAAGAAACTCTGAGTTTCCTTGGTGATGGAATGGGTAATAAGCAGAACAATATCAGATGCTGTGTGCTGCTGAAGGGTCTTACACAGCAGAAGTCAAACAGTGTATCCCAGGCGCTTCTCCAGTGTGCAAGTGGTTAATACAAGACATTTTTTATTAATTTTCTCCAGTAAACTCTAACTCTGAAGTGCTATTGTAGGCTAAAGAAGTTGACAACTGAGTGCTAAAAATTTTTGGAAAAATAAGGATTAGGACTCTTAGCAGTAATTTTAAATCAGATTTCAGTTTGGTAAATAGTTTTCAAAATAATGGGTACAACATTTGTTTTCAAAAAAATTTAAGTAGCAGTGAGAATATTTGGATATCTAACTTAAGAGGAGCTGTGGGCCAGAGAGCACTTCCCTGGGGACACTGCATCCCTCCTTGTGCAGCTTCTTCAGGAACTCTGGGCTGCCTAATTACAGTCAGTTGTGCAACAAAAGGCCGTGTGGTTTGCTTCATTATTTTCATTCTTGAAGGTCTACTCAAATTAAAAGTTGTTTTATTTCCATTCTGGCAACTATCACGTAAGTTTTCTGGAGCAGGACTTGCCAATTACTTGTAAGAATAAAATTATCTTTGAAGTTTCTCTGGGCACAGAGAAACTGTTCTGCTTTGCTGCTTTCTTTTTTTGAGTCTGTTTCTGTCTCTGCTTTCTGGTCAGCATTCTTAGCCTGGACTGATGTTGCCTGCCCTATTCCCAATTATGTTCAGTAGTTAAACTGCTGACTGGAAAGATTACCATCTCCATAGTTACCTTACTCTGCCTTAATTGATTCACAAATACTCAGGTATTAAATTCAGTCATGACTAGTGTGTTGATTACTCCTGACTTCTTGATGCGATAAAATAGTTTAGAATTTGCTGGCAGGCAGTCTCTGTTCTGCAACAAGTTGGAAATTTTCATCTAAATGAAGTTATGGGGCAACGAGCTGCTGTGTGTGCATGCTGGTAAGCTGCTGCTCTTTCTGTGTTCTGCAAAGGAGGAGCAGGAGTCATCTTCAGGTCTTTGCATGGAGCACCCAAAGTGCAGTTGTGTATCCAAAACACAGTTGTGTATGGAGATACAACTTCACACAATGGTGTGCCGGCCTGCAGCGGAGCACTCAAAGCCAGGTAGCCCCACAACTCTGGATGGGCTGGAGGCTTCTGTGGACCAGGGCAATGTCAGCATGGGTTCACCAGGGGAAGGTCATGCTCGACCAACGTGGTAGCCTTCTATGATGTTGTCACTGGCTGGGTGGATGGGGAGAGAGCTGCGGATGTAGTCTACCTTGCTTTCAGCAAGGCATTTGATACTGTCTCCCATGACATCCTTATAACAAAGCTGAGGAAGTGTGGGATAGATGAGTAGACAGTGAGGTGGGTTGAGAACTGGCTGACTGGCAGAGCACAGAGGGTTGTCGTTGGCGATGCAGAGTCCGGCTGGAGAACTGTGACTAGCGGTGTTCCTCAGGGGTCGGTGCTGGGTCCGGTCTTGTTCAACATCTTCATCAATGACCTTGATGAGGGGATAGTGGCCACCCTCAGCAAGTTTGCTGATGATGTGAAGTTGGGAGGATTGGCTGACACACCTGAAGGCTGTGCTGCCATTCAGCGAGACCTGGACAGGCTGGAGAGCTGGGTGGTAAGAAACCAGATGAGGTTTAACAAGTGTAGAGTCTTGCGCCTAGGGAGGAGTAATTGCATGCAGCGGTACAGGTTGGGGGATGACCTGCTGGAGAGGAGCTCTGCAGAGAGAGACCTGGGTGTCCTGGTGGACAACAGGTTGGCCGTGAGCCAGCAGTGTGCCCTTGTGGCCAAAAAGGCCAATGGCATTCTGGGGTGCATTAAAAAGAGCACGGCCAGCATGTCAAGGGAGGTGATCCTCCCCCTCTACTCTGCCCTGGTAAGGCCTCATCTGGAGTACTGTGTCCAGTTCTAGGCTCCCCAGTACAAAAAAGACAGGGATCTCTTGGAAAGAGTCCAGCGGAGGGCCACAAAGATGGTGAAGGGCCTGGAGCATCTCCCCTATGAAGAAAGGCTAAGTGAACTGGGTCTGTTTAGCCTTGAGAAAAGAAGACTGAGAGGGGACCTGATCCAGGTCCATAAATGTCTAAGGTGTGGGGGGCAAAGTGGCGAGGCCAGACTCTTTTCAGCAGTGTGTGGAGACAGGACAAGGGGAAACGGCCAGAAACTGGAGTTCTGCACAAATGTGCGAGAGAACTTCTTTATGGTGAGGGTGACGGAGCACTGGAACAGGCTGCCCAGAGAGGTTGTGGAGTCTCCTTCTCTGGAGATATTTAAGACCCGCCTGGACACCTACCTGTGTGACCTGGTGTAGGGAACCTGCTTTGGCAGGGGGGTTGGACTCGATGATCTCTGGAGGTCCCTTCCAACCCCTACGATTCTGTGATTCTTACTTTGGTTCAGATCTTCAAACTGACTTACAGAGCATTTCTATCCATTTGGGTGTCTGGTTTCCATTTACCTGATGGTCAATAAATTGTCTAAGACAGAAAATCGTTAAGTGCTTTAAGATAGCATGTAGTAACGTAACAGAAGCCAAAAGTTTTGTTTTATTATGCGTGAAGAAATGTTAGATTTGTTGATCTATATCTTGTACTACGTTTTTTTCTAATTTCCTAATCTGTCATATGCTGTTTGAAATGTGTGAGTTAATCAAGCTCTCAATGGGGTTCTCACGGTCTAATTATGGCATGTTTTGTGTTAATAAACTGGTTTGCTTTAGTGCTTTAAGCAGCTGATCTGTGCTAGACAAACTGGCTGAAAAGTTCACAGGAATTGGCTGATTTGTTTTTCTTTGCGTACTGTTTGGCTTTCCTGTAAAACAAAAATGTATAAAAGATCATACTGAAAGTTACTGCTCTCTGGGTAGCCACTAGCTATCTTTATATTAGTAAAAAATTTCTTAAAATATGAGTAAAAATACTGTAGGGAAGGACTGAGAAACACTTAAGTTTTACTTTTTGGATGGCTGCATGTAAAATACTATTAAAAAAAACAAAAATAAAAGGAAGTTTTATTCCATTGCTCCATCTTGCTGTTTTTGCATTGCTTTTTAACAATTGAAAGAATTGTATTTCTTGCCATGGGAGGACAAATACTAAAGGCCTGTCTTTACAGTAGCATCTAATTCGCTTTAGGTTTCAATTTCCTTTCTTCTCCACTGGTCAAGTTTCTTCAAAGGATTTATTCTCAGCCAACAAAGATTCTGTCAAGTAGGTACTTGTAGTCTTGCCTACTCCATCATCCCTACTGTTTATCTCTGGAACATTACACAGGTAAGATGAATTCTGTAGCTACTTCCAGATTCAGCTGCCAAAACTCTTTCCTGCCCTGCCTCCCACTCTGTTCTTCCCAGGCATTGTTACTGCGACAAAATGTCACAAATCTTCTGTAGTAGCCAGTAGGGAAAAGAAAGTTATGGAAAATTCCAGTGATTTCTCAGAAGCTTCACATTTGTGTTCTCATAATCAATGTTAGGCCTTCCTAGAAACTGTAAATGCTAATTTTTGAAAGCTAACACCATTGTTAATCAAACAAATTATTTAATGTTGTAAAATTTCTAGTTATTGTGTGATTTGGATTAATGGCCCAATGAAACAATTGAAACTGACTATAACATTCATCATAATAATCTAATTTGCCATGTTAGAAATGGAGAGTGTGTGTCTGTGGGAAGGAGGATGGGGGACGGGGAGGCCACAATTTTAAAATTAATTAAAAATTGAAAATCTTATTTTTTTTCATTCAAACTGTTCCATTAATCTGATAGTACTTTACTCCAAAGGAAAGTAATTTGCTTTGAAATCACATGGGAAGAAGATAGTGAGGAGTATGGTTGTTGGAGTCACTGACTGTGGTGTGTGTATATGAAGTCAGCCTAGGGCCTTCAAATGTGGGGGGAGGTGGCTGTGGAAGTTTTGGGAGCCTCATTTCACACTGTACTTAGGATGATGTGGAGAGAGGAAGTGTAATACAATTGTCCCACAGAGGAAGGAACAGAAGTGATGAAAGCTGAGCCTAAGCCTGAGAATTGGGTAGTGCTGTGCAATGCGGTTGTCTATTGAGAATGTGTAAATGGAGATATTTAAGGACTCAAATCAATACTACATGGTTAGATAGCTGAGAGAAAGCCTTAATTTTTATTTTTGGCATTATTGCCTGTGGGAGAATCTGCTGAGAAGTTCATGCTGTGCATTCCCAAAATGAACGATGCAAGAATGCTGATGGAAGTTGCTCAAGCTTCTGATTTGGTGGAGTACAACTGCTGCAAGTTTCAGAGCATTCAGCCAATGGGGGAATTAGTTCTGCCATATTTTAACTGCATGTGTAAAAATATTAACTCCACTGCTGTATGGTTCAGTAGCTAGTATCCAAACAATAAAGGCACTGAACTGAAACACAGGGGAAGTGTGGTTTGTGTGCGGCACAGGAAGTGGTGCAGTGACATGGAGCTGCAGAACTATCTGATTAGGGTCTAATTGCCATATGACATCCCTTAAATATGTGAATACTTCTGCTTTTTGTAAATGGCGTTTCTTTGTAGCTTGTTTCTCTTGGCAGTTGTGCGTGAAAATTTTAGCTCTGTGTTGTTCTTCATAGACTTAAATGAAAGTTTGCAGTGTGAAAGAAAAGAAGGGTATTAGTCACCCTGCAGTCAGTTTTGTTCCTCCTTTTGTTAGAATTAGATATGAAACACAATTAGTTTTTCCAATGAATATTTCCAAGCTAGATGCTTAGTTGCCACTGTTTTTAAAACTGTGAGAATTACATGCAGAAAGCAGAGAGGTCTGAATATCAGAAAAATAACAAGCAAATAATGCTACAACAATTCAATCAAAGTGTATTATGAATGTTATGAGAAGGAAAAATGCTGATTTTCAGAGAAAACTGTACTCTTCTAAATATAAGGGTGATAGGCTTGAAATAAAAGAATCGTTTAGTTGGATGTGGGTAACTTTGATATGTAATCTTTATGATATACTGTATTTATTTTTATGGAGGTGACTAGCAGTTTGTTTCAGTTTTTTTGTTTGTTTGTTTAGGTGCCATATATTCTACGTACTATTTTTAGTATTCTAAGCTAATGAAGATCTCTGTATTTTTGTCCCAAAATGTGTTGATATAGAACTTTCTGAAAATATGCATAATAAATAGCAGTCAGGCAATAGGTGAGTTAGAAACAGTTGAATCGGGACATACATACACTGCAAATTGATCAGTTTGTACTATTAATAAAATTATGGGCTCAAGAAGAGAACCTGTATCTCAATCTTGGATTTTGCTGTTTTTGAAGATCCTGCAATTAGCAATGCCTGTTCTTTTCAAATTGTCTTAGTGTGCTGCTTGAATTTCAGGCATTAGATAAATTTTGTGTATTTTCTAATGGATATCTATACTCATCTAATAAAGACTCTATTTGTTTAAAATTAGCAATTGGAAGCTCTAATGAAAATCAAGAAAGCAGTAAACTCAGATCTGTTCAAAATAAGTTTAATTCAAATAAAATTGTTGAATATTAGTGAATGTTGCATTGTGTAAGAATTCCCAGGAAATCACTGGTTACAAATCAGAAGTGTAGGCCATTATTGATTTATTGTCTAGTTAATGGAGCGAATTTATGTATGTACTAAAAACCATAGCTCAGCATTTAAAAAAAAAAAGTGTTTGTAAACTCATCTTGAGAGCAGTAATGCTCCAACCAGATTGATGTTTCTTCTCCAATTATGCAATTTATAACCTTTATTTTTCTGCTTTCTGATGATTGCTTCTTAAAAAGTAGTGCATCTTGAAAGGTGTAAATTGCATTCTTATTAGAAAAAGAACTGGATATTTACCTTGCTTTTTAACATCTAAATTAGTAGTGACAGAAACACTTTGAACAACAGCGGTGGTGATAAAATAGTGTGTTGTTACAAACTGAAGAATTAAGTTTATTTCAGGAAGTGATATAATATTCTTCTGCAAATCTTAAGATCCTGAGGAGTTCTGGGGCAAGCTAATGCACTCCAACTTGGAAGAATATTCTTTTCATTTCTAGTTCTTGTTTTCATCTGCACATCAAGCCATGAGCTAAATGGAAAATTTCAGTTGGCAGAATTGCTGCAAGAGTTCCATTACAGAGGCATTTATTCCAGAAAACTGATCAATCTTTTAAAGATATTCAAGTGTGAGTTGAACACTGACTACAATAAAACACAGTCTGTAAATGTATTTGAAGAAGTACGTTCATTTTCCAAGTAAAATATCACACGCAAAATGTAAAAAATTCTACTTTTCCAAGTAAAAGCTGATTTTTTTTTTTTTTTGGTAGTGTTCAGAAAATACAAACTGCTAATTGTTTGGCTTTTTAGGGAAGCCTGAAATTTACTGCAGTTAGTAATGAGTGGAACTCAATTCCTGCTCCGTCTTCCTTGCACATCGATCTTTTAAATCTTCTCGGTGTAAGTAGACATTGATGGAAGCTATTTATGGCTTAACCAAGAATAAGTAATTGTTTTCCTAAAACTAGTGGGAAACTAAATACTAGCATGCTTGTAGATTAATCAAAATAATTGATTAGCTGCTTTTCCTGTACTGAATTTGGTGGGTTTGTTTATTTGACCAGTCATTTCAAATCACAGTAACCTTTGGTATATGCAGCCTCTTAAGTCTACACAGTAAACTGGAGCTGTTATTATGCAGGTGTTTTGGAGGTAATTAAGTTAGTCTATAGTCTTGGTCGTATTAGTACTATCATGAGATGCTATATACATTCACAGAAGGAAATTAACGTTTGTATAAATGTTTACACCTACACTATCAGTTTCAGTTTTCTAGTTTCCAGTTCTAATTTGTAACTGTCAAATAGACAGTTAACTTATACGTAATGTATTGAAAGGATATAAGAACATGTCTGGGCATATAGGACTATATTTTAATTTCAGTGACTATCAAAATGATGATAGCTTTCAGCATCTGTAGGAACAAACATTATCTGAAAACAAATATCTTAGGCTTTAAATGTTGTTTTGATGATACATCACAGAGAGTTGTACCACAACAGTACTAGGTATGCTAATAACATTGCTGGCCAAAACCTCAGAAAGTTCATCAAAGGTTCAGTGAGCTGCTGATCAGGTCCCAGGGAATTATAACTGCCTTACAGTTTGTCTTGTAGTGGTACAAAGGCTTTGTAGACCAATCCTTTAAGAGAAAATCAGAACATGGAAGATCTGTAGCATGATTTCAGAGTAGTTACGATTCTTTGAATGAGTTCTTGAAGGGCTTCAAAGTGTTTTGACTAAGTTTATAAATGAAATGCATTTCTTCTGGGCAATTAATGTTGCGCCTTTAATGCAAGATGACTGCACTGTACATATTCTAAGTATTACTTAGCGAAATGAGTGGCAGATATGCATCCTGTCTGCCTAAAGTACCAGCAGGCAAAATCTTCTGGCCTCCATACTGGAGTGTGGTGGCTTTTTTCAAATACATAGGGCTGCATGTATATTTTGAATGGAATTGAATTGAATGCGTATAATGCTATGATAAATTTTACTTTAAGACTTATTATGTCACATAACTGACAGATCACTTTGTGTGTTTAAGATGTGTAGAAATCCATAACTACTGATATTTGAGAAGAAGGATGAATCGAAGGAGGAAAACAGGAGAGAATGTAGGTAGCAAAAGGCTAATTCTTGCAGTGTAACTTTAAATGTCAAGGATTTTATCTAGCTGTCAGAAAGTTTTTCTTCAGTGTAGAGTCAATATTAAATTTTGACAAGTTGTTAGATCAGGGATTGGGAAGAAAACAAAAAGGATGAATCAGAAACTTATTCTGTTCAAGAAATCACCAGTAGTCTACTTTATCATGTTGCTTGACTTCATTCCTGCAAATCATAATGTGCATATGAAATAAGTGAGTCTACATCAATAGTTTATGTAGACACTTCAAAATTTCTCAACGTAGCTGTTTTTCATGGTAGAATTGTTAACATGTTCTCCATATGTGCATGGCTTCTGTTCAGTAAATATGAATGGATTTTAAATCCTTACCAACATAATATTAATATATTATTGATATATATACTCTTATGTTTATTCATTTGTTACAAAATCATGTTTTCCTGATCCTGTGTAGCATTTCTGAGTTTTGGTTTGAAGTATGTTGTCTGTGTATGAAGTCTGTGTGTTGGCTTCATGTGTATAATACTGTTATACAAACATCATTCATTATAGAAGCACCTACCAACTTGTAAAATGTGCTTTCCCAAGAGATTAGAGGTTAGGTTACTTAGCACATCTGGAATTGATTTACATTTGCAATACTAACTTGATTCAGTTTGCTTGGCTTAATAGAGATGAATGTTAGTGGTTCAGTCTCCGGATGTAGCGATGAGTAGTAATTTTATAGAGGTGCAGTAAGGATTAGCAAGCTTTTTTTAATATGAAATGGCTGAAGGTAAAAGTGTTGATTATTATTATGTATTGAGGGTTGAACTTCTTGTGCTCCAACCTTTCTGCACCCAAAATAGAAATTTTTGCTCTTTGAGTACATAGGTTCATACTAGCTATCTCTAAAGAACACTGAAAGACAGCAAATAGCAGTAAGTTTCTGTTGCCAGAAACTGGCTTCATTTGTCGTTCGGTCCCAGGAGAGCTGACATATGTAGTGTTCACAGTAGGATTGAGAATGAAAGTTTCTGGCCAGGTGCTCTCCATCATTTTTATCTCTGTATGGTTCTCAAGATGTGCACTGAATGAACCAACTTCAGCAAGGAACCAAAACAAGCTTTTTGGTTACAGAATCTTAATGTAAGAGGGAGCTTTTCTTAAGGTCCTCCTAACTATAACAAGTTATGGTATGCCTAAAAGCTGAAAAGCTGTGCAAACAGAATGTAATTATTCACTTTAATTCAAGCATTCCAACTTGTTTTATACACATATATGACATTATGTACCCAACAAGTTAAACATTTTAAGACAATGGAAATTAAAGGTCCCTTTCTGTTACCAGTAACCTACATATAAAACTTTGCTAAAATTTGAAATTTACTTTCCAAAGGAAACCGATATTTAAAAAAGTAATTTGAGTTTCTTATAAAGGCATTTTTTCAGCCAAACAGCTTTCTAATATTTGATATTAATTAATAAGTGGCATATTCTAAGGTTAGAACATAAGGATTTTTGTGTTGTAATCTTTTTCATTGATGTCTCTACTTAGAGCGAAAAGAACAGTGCTCTTTATCCTCAAGAGCATTTTCAATATTTTTATAAATGCATTCTTTTTGGACTATCAGGAGCATGCTAACTTATCTTTGAGAATGTGTATGTGAAGCTACAGCTGTTTGATGGTAGATAGTACTTATAAAATTAGGTCATTCACTTGGGATGACAAGCACTGTTCCAGTTTCATTTAAAGATTGTAAAGGGGAATTTTTCGTCTTTCCAGTAGTCCAAATGAATGCCTAAAATTTTGTCTAATATATAAAAGTGTGTTTTTGACCAAAATTCTGCAGTGACTATGAAAATTTTCCTGATTAAAGCCTTACAATTGGTATTCTGGCTTGAAGTAACTGTGTTTTGAGTTAACCCAGCAGGCAGCTCAGCACCACACAGCCACTCACTTTCTGCCCCTGCAGCGGGATAGGGGAGAGAATCAGAAAGATAAAAGTGTGAGAACCCATGGGACTGAGACTTAAGACAGCTCTCTATGTAAAGCAAAAGCTGCTCATGCAAGCAAATCAAAATCAGAAATTCACGTGCTTCTTCCCATCAAGATGCAGATGTTCAGCCACTCTGAGAAAAGCAGAGCTTGTCACGTATAATGGTTTCTTGGGAAGACAAACGCCATCACTCTGTCTTTTCTCATCCTTCTTTCCTCCAATTTTGATTGCTGAATCTGACATCATACAGTCAGGGATGTCCCTGTGGTCAGGCTGGGTCAGCTGTTCTGGTTCTTTTCCCTCCTAGCAACTTGTGTACCCCCAGCACCTCACAGGCAGGGCAATACGAGCTGAAATGACCTTGCCTCTGTGCAAGCACTGTTCTGCAGCAACCAAACATCAGTGTGGTGTTGCCATTATTTTTATCCTATAAACCCACAGCATCATACCAGCTACTAGGAAGAAAACTAATTATATCCTAGCCAAAACCAGGATAAACTGATATTTTCCAGTAAGATTTAATTACAGTGGGGAATTCTCACTTAACTGTCTTGGAATTTAAAGTATAACTAATATTGCTGATTAGAATTGCCATAGAGTGAACACATGTGTGAATCATAAATGTGTATTTTAAAGCAGAAAAATATCTTTTTCCCATCTGTTTGAATTGTTTGGTTTCATATTTTTCTAATGCATATGTCAAAATAGGATCCCATAGAATGTTTTTACTTTAGCAAGTAAATGCTTCTTAAGTACAAAATATGTTATAATACATTTTTATTAATGATCTCCTTTTAGACAAGCAGTCCATCTTGCCCAGCTTCTACCAGTGACTGTTATGGATGCCTACTGGGAAGACTGTTTGTAGCAAGTCAAATGTAGCCCTTTTCCAGTACGGTTTGTCAATAAGTTTTTAGCATCCTTTACTTGTACAGCCCCCACTGAGAGACTCGCATTCAAATCATGTCTAGTGATGATCAGCTTATTTATCCTTCATTCAAATCCTGTTATGATTTATCCATGCTTTTGAACTCTTGGAGATGTTGGGCATGTTTTTTTCTCATGGTGGTAACACAGTGTGATTATGTGATCTGTGAAATTAAAGAATTATTTTAGTTTTTAAACTGTTATCCAGTAATTCCCTGGGAAGCTCACTTGCTGTCATGCTTTGAAGGGTGCTGCAGCCTTACTGGTGGCTGCCATCGTACTTTCCAGTGAAGACAGCGGTGGGCAGTGTGATGGCTGGCCCTGCGGCCAGGCTAGAGGAGCAGAGCAGGCCTAGTGGTGATCAGTGGGTGTGGAGATAAGGTACTGTCGAAGGGAATTGGGGAGAAGGAGGGTTAAAGGCATCAGGAGCCTGTGGAGGTCCTGCTGATGTGTTCCCGAAGGCGAGGGAAGCAGCCATAGGACGGATGAAGTTTGCCCAAGGGAAATTTTTTTTTTGTCTAGGAGGACTTATGTATTGGGACATCAGATTGCTTTTATGGATTGGGATCAGGAGCCATGTGAAATGTTCAGGGAGGCTCCTCAGCTTCTCCTCTAGCAAGTACCAGAAGTTGTGATACTAGCCCAAAAGAGTGGAGGAATTAGTAACTCTGTTTATGTTATAACATGGGGAGAAAAAACTGTCCCTGAAAAGAACATGTGGGAGAGGAGAAAGAAAGAAGCCTGTAAAACTTAAAAACATGAGTTGAAAGGGAAATTGTCTGAGAAAATGGGATTAGTGGGTTTAAAGACTGGATGTAATATGGTTATATGTAAAATGGATGTGCCATCCGCAGGCTAAAGAGGGGTGGACTGTTACAACATATAAATGTGCTGAGGTTGCATTTCATTTGACTGCAGCACAGTCTCTTTCAGGGAGAATACTTGGGCAGGGGGAATTTTGCCATTGCAGTAATGGCCTCCTTTGCTGGCATCACCAAGAGTATTGTACTTAAGTTTCTGAAATGTTGGGTTCACAGAAGCCTCACTACTACTGAAGTTTCTAATATTTTTCTATGTCATATAATTATCCCTGCCTACAGTTTTAAGAAGATGGCACCTGCCTACAGTTTTAAGAAGATGGCAATCCTTGGCTGACAGTAACAGTGCCTTCTCTCACCTCTTTTTAATCACACTTTCTATTTATTTTTTTCTTCAAGAATGTGTCTTGATTCATATTCACAAGCTGTTTGTTATGTTTTAAGCATGAAAATTGTTTGTGGGTGGCATACTTTCTTTTATTATGTGCGTGTATCAGAAATCATCTGTCATCTGATTTCAACTTCAGTCAGCACAGCATCTCAATTTAGAGAAAATTGGACTCCATTATAAAATACAATCCAATAAGATTATGGTTTTATGGTAATGTCTGTAATTTATCATTCTTATTATTATGCAACAGATTGTAAAGTAATGTTTTGACTTACTCCTTTAAAATTGCTTTGGAACTTTAAAATGATGATGCTACTTTGATATGCTTTTTTCATTTTTTCTTTTCCTCCAAAATTTGAAGGAGAGATACAGTAGCTTGAATTTCCTGGATAACATTATAAGGAATTCTCTAAATAGTTTTGTTACTACATGACAATAAACAAGGGATACAGTATTTGAGCAAGAAATTAGGATGGGGTGTTTATTCAGTAATGACACGAAGATCTTTGAATTAAGTTGTATTTCATCTATTTTTATTCAGCAAAATCTGATACTTGCAGTATAGTCTTTAGAGATTCCTTGTCTTTGAGCAGTTTAAATGGTAAATTAGGAATTCACTAAGGATGTAAAACGAAGCAAACATTATTTCTCAGAAAGAACTGCATAGCAATTTTGCAGATATGGGACTATAATAGCAGTTCTGAGCTGATAAGAACTTGGAACTGGACCTTATGGACCTGCGGATATGCAACCCCTCAAGGATTACATGACCTGGGATTATAATTCATCAGAATAATGAGGTTGACAGTTGTTGAAGTGAATTTCAAAAACAGTAATGTCCGTAAAAAACTTAAGAATTGGGATTGCAGTTAATGTCACCCTTGAGAAGCTGCATTCTGGACCCAATAGGTCCAGGTAGAAATTTTAATCATCTGTAGTCCCAGTTTGTGTAGTCTCTGAGAGGCTGATTTCTGTCATTTTGGATTTGCGGTTTCCCCTTGAAACACCATACTTGTGCTAGCATCAGCGAGTTCCTCTGCTCTAGAAAGGTAAGGGAATGTCTCGTGGCTGTTGGTTAACTGAAAAACTCCCTGCGAAATAGGCAGCTCCCTTCCATTTAAGAAATGTGTTTTTTGATGATCAGTTTTATTTCATATGTCCGCTTTATTCTATTACTAGAATACATTGATACATTTACGTATTTAGTTGCATTTAGCTTATGTTTTCTTTTCTTAAAGGGCTGTAAACAATATGTAATAATTTGAGGTTAGGTTGAAACTAATTATTTCAATCATTGTCAATTCTATTTTTTTCTTCTTTATGTAAGTGGAGGAGAACCCCAGGAATTCTGTATGGGCAAAGTTTAAATCTAACTAAGGAAAATGAATTCTTAAAATGCTATGTTAATTGTTTTCAGGCATTGACAGTCTTGACCTCCTCAGAAATTGTTGCTGATAATCATGCACTGTGCAGTGTCCTGAAGCTGGTGTATGAGTGAATGAATTAGATGAAAAGTGGTGCTTGAATCCTCATACAGTGAACTCTGTGATGATGGTGAGAAAGCTATTAATTTCTTTGGAGGAGCTGTTTTCATCATATGGAACAGTGCAAGCAAGGATTTGCAGGTGAGCTCTGCTGATCAGGGCCATTGCCTTGTGAAGGCAGGAAACGAGGCAGCAGGATATTCACTTGTGAGATATCCGTTCTTATGTCAGCACTGCAGAGATGGACAACAGCAGTGGGAGTGAATGGTTGTCAGATCTCTTCGGTACATTGGCAAGAATAGTTTGACAGGGTAAAAGCAAAGATATTGCTGAATCTTTCTGGAAGATTTTTTTTTCGTTTGAAAAAAACAAGCAGAATTCAGTCTTAATCTCTTGACGATTGTTTTTAAATTTTTCCTTAATACATGCATTTCAGAGTATAGTCCCATGACATACTTCTGTAATAATGGTCTTTCTTTGCTCTAATCATGTTTATTCCCTGAAAAAATGTTTCGTTCTGTTGCTTTCTTGTACTAAATGCTGTCCCTGCCGGGCTGGAGAGCAAATGGACAGTAAGAAAGATCTTTATTCAGATAGGTGGAATTAATTTTCCAGTAACAAAGGTGAGCTACGTAATACAGTGCAGTGCATGCTCATGTACTGTAGCCAAGCTTTTGGCTAATTAACGATGGAGCTGTTCTCTTGATCAATAATTAACCTTATCCCAAAGTCTATGCTCCTTTAATAAAAGGAAGCTGAAATTTTCTTTGCCAATCTTTTTTTGTCTTAACTTTCAATTAATTAAATTTATACAGATTGTTTTGTTCATATCCTGTCTTTTTTGTATGGCAAATTATTTATCAGTTCATTGCTTTGCCAGTTTTTTCAGCAGTAGGCATTTTTTTTTTCTTAAATCAGAAGATGTAACTACAGCTTTAATAGTGTCTTTCAATGTAATGGATTAAAAAAAAAGATTCAGGGGAAACGGTACAAGCAAAGTTATAATTCTTTGTGCTGTTTTTCTTTGCTTATCTAATGACAGCTTCTTCTGCGGAATAGACAAGCTTTTATGTCTCTCTGTGGCTGTATCATGTGATTGCTACTTTGAGCATATTTCTTGATAAATTCTCAATATTAGGGAATAGCTTTTGGTCTAGAAGAAAGGACTGAAGAATCTGTAAATGCTAAGTCAATTTATTGAGCATTTTTCTTTTTCTACAACCTGCTTTTTTTAACCCAGAAGAGTAATTTTGTCATAACTGTTCTATTCTGGGGTTTTGAGTTTGATTTATTTTGGGGCTTGTTAAGTTTTTGTAATGGGCCAAGACCTCAAGAAACCGAAAGGTATAAAAACAAAACCAAGACAAAATGTAATAAAAAAACCCTCAAATCACACCTCCGCCCCTCCGAGGGGGGAAAAAAAAAAAAAAAAAAAAAAAAAAAAAGAGTAGAAGGTCTTTCTCTGCCTGGAAGGCTTGCAGTAGAGACACAAATTGATTAATACAGATTGAAAAGAAAGAACAAAGAGACAAGATGATGTTATTGATTTATTTTTTAATAAAAACCAAAAAATTGTTCAGTGATTTGACTGCTGCAATCTTGTACGCTCTGATACCTTTGCTGTGGTTTCATGACTTGTTTGCAAAGCATGTGGTATGTGGTTGAATCTCATGTTCACTTACACAGGGAAACCAGGGGGACTTGGACATTAGAGGAAGAACTCTAGCTCCTCGTGGAAAACTGTACCTTTTGGTTGCCTCTGTGAGGTCATTCCCAGTTAGCTCATATTCAGTCATTCTAGTGCCAGTTTTTCTGCTATTGTTCTTTCTCTTCAAGGCTTTTAATTGCCTGTCGTCCTGCCACCTCTCAAATTGTTTAATTAGCTTCAAAGTATATTTTTCCCTCAAAAAAAAAAAAAATAATCCCCTGTTGAAAAATTGATTATAACCAATATTGAATATTATTCTATATATATATAATCTCTCTCTCTCTCTCTCTCTCTGCATATGTATATATTCTAAATAAGCCTCAGTATGTTCCTGTTCCAGTGAAGTTCTTGGTTTCTCTTGGTTTCTGAAAATGGTTGCTCAGAAAAGTGAATAACATTTCTTGTGTTGTTTATTATACCATGTTTGATGATATTGAATTCGTTTTCTGCCAGGCTAAAAATACCTCTATTTCACTATTCTAGCCTTTTCATACAATCATAGAATGGCTCGAGTGGAAGGGACCTCAAGGATCATCAAGGTCCAACCCCCTGCTGCAGGCAGGATTGCCGACTACTAGATCAAGTATTAGATCATATTGCCCAGGGCACCATCCTGTCTGGCCTTGAACACCTCCAGGAATAGAGCATCCACAACCTCACTGGGCAGCCTGTGCCAGCACCTCACCGCTCCCTCAGTGAAAAACTTTTCCATTGCTGTTTGTTAAGTCTTGGTCTTATGTGTTGAATATGAGTAACTGAAGGCTCAGCTTGGTCTTCTGTTATACAGGATTATCACGTTTCTCCTAAAATATGTTTTGGGCTTTTCTGTGAAAGGTTCTCCCTTCTTTAGAAAGACAATCAACAGCATTCATAGACTTGTGCAGGGATTTCCCAACTAACTTTGGAAAAAAAAATAACTGCTGAAGGAAGTGTGTTAAAAACTGCTGATGGCCCTCAGCTCTGCAGGCAGCTGCTTCCATTTATTTGAGATATCTTAGGATCTATGACAGAACTCTTCAGCTAGAGCCATTTGAATTTTAAATTACTTGTTGGCATGCTCAGAATTAGCCTCATCATCAGACGTACTTTTAGTGAAATGTCTGAATACTAACATGCAGATATTTTTTGTACATAGCACTGCACAGTGTGTAGGTTCCCAAACTGGAGTCTCCTTATGATGATAATATAATTTTAGCTGTAGTGTTGCTGCTGAAGACGTCTCACTAAGGATTGATTTGTTAAAGCTACATTAATAATAATGGTCCTCCTTTTACTGAAAGGGATTGCTTAGTTCCCAGCTGTGTACACCCCCATGTTTACCTGCTATTCTGGACAAGAAGATACTGTAGGTTCTCTTTGGAGTATTTCTATTTGCAAAAGACTGGAGTTCTAGCATAAACTAATCCGAAGTCTGATGTAATTTTCCTCTTTCTGTGTAGTCTTAACTGTTTACAGTTATCTTCCAATGAGCTACTCTATTTTTCTGGCCTGATAAAGGGCTCGTGTGCCTGAAGTTTCTCTGTGGGTTCACTCGCTACCTATTGGTTTAATCAAAATAATATTTTCCCCCTGCAAACTTTGTTTCTTCATAAAAACACATGAATTGTTTTGGTAGGGTAGTGATTTAGTGGTGTTGTTTTGGAATTCATTGTATAGTATCACAGCAGACAGTGGAAAAATGTAAGCTTTGGGTATATTCAGTTAATTAGATGAAAAGATTTTGACAGACACCTAGTAATTACAGTTGTAAATGATTTTTATTTTTTTTTTTGCATTTCAATTATGTTTTATTTCAGTTATTTGCTGAGAAGTTTTTCATAAGCTGTTGTCATTACTGTATTTCATAAAGGAATGTACATCCTGGCATAGTGGGCTTTTATGTGTAGAGCTTTTTGAGTGTGTTCTACTGAAATTGTCTCTAAGCTCTGGGTGCCATGTATCTATAGAGTAAATTGTTTTAAGAATCAATTTAAGCAGAGAAAATAAGCTCAAATTGTACGTAGCTGATCATCCTGTCCTATTACAATTTCTAGTGCTGTTGAATTACATGAATACAGTAACTGTGTTAACTCTATCCGTGATTATAATGAAACCTTCTACTAAAGTGATTTGCTTTAGTTTATTTCCTCAGTCCCTGAGTTGTTCTTAGGTAGGACAGATGGGCAACCTTTTGTTGTTGCTACTCTTTTCCCTTGAAACACTTGGTGTGAGAACATACTACTGACGCTGTTCGGTAACACTGATTAGAATCTTGTTCCTATCTGAAGCACTGATTTGCAAACAAATCACAAACACAAATCTAAACAAACAAATGGAAAAAAAAACAAAACAAAACAGAAAATAAAAAGCAATCCACAGTGTGTAGGACTTGTTTCTCTGACCTGCTTTTTCTTAAGCCTTGACATGAGCAATACATAGATGCGAAGGTTATTTTTATCCTGAAGGAATTGAGTGGTGAGATTGTTGTTGCATACATGTATCCTTCCATGTTGTTCCCCAGAGAGTATTAAGGTATTTATCTCTCTATTAACCTCCTCTGTCAAGTTATGACGTGGCTTTTGCAAATGTTTTTTTCTTTTTCTTTTTTGAATTGCACGTGTAGTACATCACTATGCTCACGGATGCAGCAGAGAGGCATAATACAACACTTGTAACAATGCTCTTACCCTGAGTCAATTTGTGATGTGCTTTCTTGACATACCAGGTTTTCTTTCACATTGAATTTGAGAATATTAGTAAATTTGTCTGTATGGTGTACACAAAATTGTATAGCTCACAATATACACTTATGTGAACACTACATGTGAATGAAAATCATGAATTATTCATGAATATTACTCATATGAAATTCATATATGGAAAGAGAGGTAAGGAGCCACGTGCCTCTGAGCTGTGAGCAGGCCTCTGTCTGTTTTAATTTCTGGTTTGGTGCAAAGTGCAGAAGGTCAAGTGATCACAAAGACCTGTCTCTCATGCCTCAGGCTCTTCAGATCTTTTAATGAACTCTTTCACTGTTGTTCTTTCTCATTTTTATTTATTTATTTTGTTATTCAGAAGTCACGGCAGTGAGAGTATACAATGAGTTTATAGTGTAAGGTGTTGAGGAGCCTTTCTACTTTAGCAGTCCTTAGAACAAAAAGAGAACAGATATACCTAGAAATCCAGTGTTTACTTTACAGAGTTACTGTAGGAGCTGAATGTAAGAAGTTATGAAGAGCAATGCTGGCAAAGAAACAGCTCTTCTGAAGTGTAAAAAGTAATTCTAGCCTTTTCTTAAAGGAGATCCCCCCTGAGATTCAGGGATTTTTGTGTAGAATCTGACCTGAAGGTGAGTCAATGGAGTTCCTACAGAACTCCATACTCTGGAGTAAAAGACTGGCTCTCACATACATCTTCAATAAGCCTTTTTTTTTTTTTTCTTTTCTTTCTCTCCTGGAATCCCAAATTATTTATTTGTTTGACTGAAGTCCTCAGGATATTTAATTTTATTTTATTTTTTACTTTTTTTTTTTTTCCCTCTGACTTACTCACATCCAGACATGAAAGCAGTGGCATTAAGATATGTTCCTTTGGGTACATGTGCTAATGGCTTCGCATCAGTTTCTTTATTATATTTCAGCATTCTTTAATTTGTCACTAACTTATAGGGGGAAGCCTGAACCTGAATTCAGATACAGCCATTAAAAAGTGGAGAAATGTGTTACCATCATAGACAATACATATTTGCACCATTATTCAGAAAACACTCAGTTTTCACTGACCAACATGATTATTTTTATTTAAAAATGCAAATAAGAAAAAGTGTAAGTGTATAAAAATGAAATTGTAACTGAGTCAGTTGACTACAGGGCATATAATAATGCCTGACAGCAAATATTCACATGCTCACAGGGGTAAGATAGGTGTCTAATTTAAGTTCTGCTTTTGGATGTAAAATTCTATCACTTTTCTTACAACAGAAGTAAAAAGGTATGACAGAATTTCTGGAAAGCTGACAATCAAAGGAGGCTGACAAGAATGTTCTCACTACAGCATCACTTGTCAAAAGGAGTAGTCTTTGCTTACACTAGTGTTTTCCTTTAACTCTGCATTAGTTTCTTCTTAAACCAAAATCCAACCCTGCAGCATCTAGATAGTTTTACATTTTTTTTTTTAAACTTCTGCAACAATGCACTTTTAAAACTAGCTATAATTTTCAACAGATTAGAACTTAGCTCTTTGCCAACTATTCTTCGTTTTCGTATTACGTCCTTTGGCAAAGAAGGTACTGTCTACACTTCTAGTCTTTGCGGTCAACTGTTCACTGACAAAATGAGTAAGATTATCAGATGCTATTGTATGTTGTGCTTAAAAAAAAAAAGTTTAATAATGTGATAAAATTTCAACCACCGTTTTTACAAGATCTTCACATGCATGCATAATTTTAGTAAAGTGTGAAATTGATATTAATGAGTGACCCAGGACAGAGCAACAGTCAGAGTGGTTCACGTTGCATCTCTTCTACTTACTACTGGCAAGCTATGACAAGCTATATCAGTTTGTCATCTGATCTGCACAATTCATTGGTAGCTGCGTGGCACAGCAGAAGTAAAATGTTTTAGGCTCTCAGGATGCTCCTTATTTGTATTGTAGATTTTGAGTGACAGCCCTTAGTTATTCTTCCATCAAGACTGATAGATTTATCCCTACTAAATAGAAAGTTAAAGTGAATAATAGAATAGAAAACCAATTAGTTAACATGAATATTATTTTGCAGTCAAATACAGCATCTTCTGGAAGTTGACTCTGTCTCCTGAAATATTTGGAAGCTGAGGTTAGTTAATGGTTTTGATAGGGAATATCAAAACTGGACAAGGGATCAAATGGCTGCTTCCAGGGGTTTTCTTTCTGCTTTCTATGATGCATGCCAACATAAGTGTTTGTTTTCATGTCACTGAAATGTTATTGTCCTCTGTGTTTTTTTTCCTTTTGATCATTAACTAATGCTGCGCCTGTTCTGGCAGATATCCATCTCTGATTGAGGTTGGTTTTAGTATGTAGCTTTGATTTATGAGTTACTCTTCAAACTTTTTTTTCATCTGCTTATTTTTTTGTTTAGTTCATCGAGGTGCGTGATTCTTTTTATCATCATCTGAATATAACCTAAGTTTTTTATGGTTTTTTTTTTTTTAAATTTAAATTTAAATTTTCTTGTTCCTAGAAGCTTCCCTTTGGCCTGTTTGTCCATGTCAGTTTCCTTTTAGCTTTTAACCAAGCCTTTCTTGTTAAGTGATATGCACGTATGACTGTTTTCAATACAACACCTTTCGGTGATGTCCATGAGGTCTCTAGGGATTCAATTCTTTTAGCAGTTCTTAATATGTTCATTTTAATTGGCTCTTTTATTTGTGTCATTTTTCTCTTGAAAGTTGCGCATAAGTCTAGTGGATTTTCTGGCTTTTGTAAATCCTGTAGGGTTATTGTATCTGTGTGTGTTATTGTGTGCCTTTTCAACAGACAAATTTTGACCAAGACCCTCCGTGCTATTCAATACTAAGTTTGGGAGTTTATTTCTAATAGTTTCCCTAATCAGGTGTCCATGAAGTGATTTTGTGTCCCAGTGCAACACTTGCTCATCATTTATGGGTCTCTCTCATTACAGTTGTATTTCAGTCCCTTGTTGCTTCTTGCCTCTCCTACTATGCCATAATTGGTCAGTGCCAACAAACCTTTGCGCTCTTACATTTAGGTCCAGAAACACAGATTTACTGAAATCCTGATTCTCACCAAAATTCAGTCACAGACCAAGTACTACACTGGAACTTGACAGCTGAGACCATCTACTTACAAAACTTCGCTCAACTTAATACCCTGTTGTCATCCAATTGAAATAGCAATTTACCAAGTCTCAGGTCTTTTGTTATGGGTCTGACAAGTGTGGAATTTCACAGGAAAAGGGCAATACAAGACACTTCAAGTTTGTTACTATTCCACTACTGTGTATTTTCAGTTTTCTTTCTTAACCCAAACTGGTGCCATCTTCAGAGCTCTTTATTGTAATCACATACTTATAGATTCTTGTTGTATTATGGGAATTGTACAGATGCCTGCAGAATGTCAAATGGTAATTGAAATTAACAGGACTCCTTGTCTCTTTTCATTCGGATATCTGTTTGCTTCCATGCACTAGTTAACTCTGCATTTATTTGTTCAGAGTACTGTCTGTTCAGAATGTTGTATTACATCTAGTAATAATTGACTGGTATTTTAATGCTAATCCTTACTATTCAGCTTCTGGGCCCGATTACTTATTGTTGAGGGACTAGAGAATCAATGGTGATTTTTTTTTTTTCCACCTTCTACCATGGAATATACATACTACATTATAGCTATTTAAAACGAAAAAAATGTTTGATTGCAAGAATGGGATGCTATTATTGTACTGCTGGCTACCTACTTTCAATATATATATGAAAGTTAGGTGGTTTTTTTTTTTTTCTTTTTTAATGGGATCCGTTTGAAGTGATAATATTGATTGTAATGATGAAAACATTTGAATAAGCTATTAAGGTTCAAAACATTGAGCTTTTATGTGTTACTCCACGAAAGTGTATTAGCTCAACTAAAATTAGCTCCATGGCAGCAGTTTCTTTTTTCTTTTTATTTTTTTTCCCAAATGTCTGGTGAAATTTTTAGGGCTTACCCATGAAAATATTTTTCACATCAGGCTTTGTAAATGGCTTGCATGGAAATGCCACTTATTAAATAATTCCGAAAAAGATCTGCTGAATTAATTTTACTTGAAATTAGACAGCTAATTCCACTCATTGCAGAGACAGTGTTTGCATTAAATGTGGGGTTACTTTGCTGTCTTAGATGAGGAAAAATATAACCTTAAAGCAAGACAGGGAAGCATCCATCCTAATTTTAATCACAAACTATGAGAATATTTCACAGCATAGAAGCTATTTTTTTTTTCCTGCAAATGTATAAGTGGTGGTGGGTGCTCTTAGAAAGCAAATAAAAAAAAAAAAATTCATCATGTAAGTCTTTCTCTGATGTGAAGATTGTAATAGTCTGATGAAACTGAGAAGCATAATTGTTTCCTGAAATCATATACAAGATTTGAAATTATTCTGAGAACTATTGATTTTAAAGTTTGAGAAGAGTGTCTGTAATCAGCATAGCAATTTGGCTTCTTAATTAGACTAGTCCCTTGAGTCTCATACTCTATGTTTATGAATGTAATCAACCAGACAGCAAAAGAAACCCCCAAACTATTATAGATACTGTTTTTACTTTTTTAATTCACAAAGGAACAAGAAGTGACATACTGGAGGTCTTGCTTCTGTGATAATTAAAACATGCATCTGAAGGAACAAAGGAAAAAGAAGTGCCCTGGGCATATACATATATATAAATATTAGAAAATGAGGCCCTTAAGAACCTAACAGAAATGAGAGGACAAAAGAAACTCTTTGACAATGCCTAAGATCAAATACTAGCTACCTGTTGGACTGGTATCCAATGACTTTCATTTTGTTGAGGATTTATCAACTCATAGTAAACCATATGTGAGGTTTTGGTTTTGTCATGACTTTAGTCTGTTGTTTAAAAAAAAAAAACAAACACAAAAGCATGTGCTGCCTGTTACTAATTATGATTTGTCTTGCGTTTTACTGATATAAGTGTTGGTAATTTGAATATGTCATTAGTTGTCCTTTGTGTATGAAATTATTTCTAGTGAAAATATCTAGAAACCATAGTTAGATTAAACAGTATACTGAATCTAACTTTGATATTTCTTGCATAAGAGCTCTTCCGCTTCCGTTATTCAGTAGATTGGTTGATCATTCAGCATCCATTCAGGACTTGAAGATTTTGAGCTCTGTATTTGGCATTGAAGTCAAGCTCTCACCTGCAGATATTTAAACCGTGGATTGTGCTCTGGTTGCTATGCAGACACATTGCCATGGGAGTTCAGGAACTAACATCTGTCTATGGTTTATTCATGCATTTTATTTCTTTAGGGAGGAAGTTTATGTGGTGGCCTTCTTGTCATAGATATGGAAGATGAAGTTTTTGCTTATGTGCTGTGCTTTTACTGAAAGGTTGAGTTCATAAATGCCTGTAAGAGTTGTGATTTCTGTGGTAGGTCAGGAGTCCTTTACAACTAGAGAACTTTGTTTTTACACAGATAAGCTTTTCCCAGTGGCAGGCAATTCTGTTTTGCTTCTGGAGAGAAGTTGTTCTGTTAATTTATTCCTGTATTCTTTTACAGGCTTATCTCTATACTTAAGCTCAACCAGTGGCCACTTGAGGTTGTGGACTGAACCCTAACACCTGATACTATGTCAGATAAAGAGCAAAATACAAAATTATTGTCTCAGAAAAATTGTTAACTTTATTGTAAATAGTCAGAACTCCAGCTGTTAGTGATTTTTAATTTCTATATATGTTTTTTCTTTGAATTACTAGCCAAAAGATTAACTGGGATATCCAAAGGGTAATGTCTTCAATTACTTTTATCCTTGTTTACGTCTTCAGGTTTCCTTTTCTGTATTTGTTAGTGATTCATGCACGATTCCCTATTCAGTAGAGGGTCTGATGGTAGCAGTAGTGGTGGTAGTGATATCGTGGTTTTTTTTTTTTTTTTTTTTTTTTTTTTTTTGTGAGTGTACAAAAGGAATTTGAATAAAACAAGGACATTCCTGCAAATAGTTGGAGAGAGACATACCAGATTACTTATTTCTAACTCTGAAAAAATGGTGCTTTGGAAACTCTTCAGTGTGAGCTATGAGTTCCTCTTTAATAAGACACCTGATGGCAGCTGTAAGAATTAGAGGTATTTCATTAACTTGGTGAGATTTACCATTGTATGATGCCAGTTACAGATCAGGATTTAGCCCCACAAACATGAAAGCAGTACGCATACATGTGTGGATGTACTTAGTCACTCTTATTCTGTACACCTCCAGCACGTTGAGTGGACTGTCTTAGAAGCCAGACGCATACTTTTGCATATAGATGCTTTATAGGCTTTTTATTTTAACATTCCTGGTAGGCTTGCCTGGGTGTTAACTGTTAGTGGTGGGTTTGAATTCTTTTTTTCTCTTCCCCTTAAGGTCCAGTTTTCAGCTAGGACCAATAACAAGGTGATCATTTCCTTTTTCATTTCAGTTCAGTTTCAAATGAACTGTAATAGGAAGACAATCTTCAGCATCTGCAGACGATGTGGAAAATACACTTGATAATGGGGATATTTATTTAATGGCTACACAGTGATGGAGCTTTTATATGCTGAGCTTTAAGGTGCAGAACTTGATATCTGAAGTAATTAATAACAAAAGCCTGCCAGCTTCTGCTATGGGATGCTTAAGAGCATGCTAGCCAGCATGTAATGCTTCACTGGGAGCAGAATCTATTGGAAGAACATCACAAAGTAGCAAAGAACAAATGCTACTGAGGTACAAGGAAGGAACCTATAGAAATTGGATGTTTCTCATAAGAATTTATTCAAGCCCTTCCAAAATTGCCCACATTTTCTACCTAATCGGTGAAGAGTCAGCATGTATGAAGGACAGCTGGTGCTATCTGCAGCTTTTTGAAGGTTCTGTATCCTGTTCTGCTGGAAGGGGGAGCAGCTGGAGCTGTGCAGAAGAGGGCTGCTCTCCTCTGGGTGCTTTAAATTGGTTGAGTATGGATCTTGGGAAGGAGGGGGACACAGCAACCACCTTGCAGATTCATCTGGGGAGACGCTTTCCTGGAGCTGGATGGTACAGAAAGCAGGAGACTGTCACCTAGCTTTTAGAAGTCTTAAAACAGGAGGTAAGATGGGCTTTTGAGTAACAAAGCGAAGTGTATTTCTGCAGGGCCAAGTTTTAAAGGTGATTAGAAATGTATTTATATGGAAGGTTAACAAGGAACTGCATGGAGTTCATTAGAAGCCAGAGGGTTGCTGGAAGTTCAGGGACCAGAAAAAAGCAATGTACTGTGCAGAGATGGGATTGGGAAGTGATGTCTGTGTGCAACTTGGTGTTCTTATACTGCTTACCCTTTGGAAAGAGATTTATTTTAGGATTTCATTGTTCTAGTGAATTTTAAAGTAAAACATTCTATGTAAATTTGAATGCCCTTTTAGCTTTCTTGATCATTTCAATTTAAAGTGGTAGTGTGGGCAAATCCATCTGAATCTCTGGTCAATTTGATATGCTTTTATAGTATGAGGTGGCACACAAGAAGCATATAGACAAGTGCTGGGTTTAATTTAAATTACAGAACTCAACTTTATTCTTTCTGCACTTTTAACACTTTTTCAGTTTTGTTGAAGTCTTCCTGGTCTGCAGAAATCAGCACCAGGAAAAGCTTGTAAGAGGCAAATGATCATTGTGTTACATTTTCAGTGACTAAATTCTATCTTTGCCTGAGTTTATGAAATATAGAATATATGCAATGTTGCAGTGGTTCGAAGTGCTGTTATTCTATGAGTATTTACTAGGGATAAAATCTAGGAAGATCTTGCTTTTATGTGAGTAGAATGAAGCTGAACTGTGGGGTTTTTTTTTTTGTCCTTTTCTTGAGACTGAGAAAAATAAAAGTTAAGATAAAAATGCTTTTGATTTCATGTTGAATTTTAAGATTTTTCTTAACACTAACCATTCACTTGAGAAATTGAAGATATGCATATATTTCACTGTACTCATCATCGGTGAGGCCACGCCTAAACTTCTGTATCCAGTTCTGGGCCACTCAGTACATGAGAGGCTTGGACATAGCGGAGAGAGTCCAACCAAGGGCTACCAAGGTGATAAAGGGCTGCATGGAGCACCTCTCCTGTGAGGGGAGGTTGAGAGAGCTGGGATTGTTCAGCACAAAGAGGCTCAAGGGGGGTTGTCTCATTAATGTGTACAAAAACCTGAAGGAATGATGAAAAGAAGATGGAGCCGGGCTCTTCTAGTGATGCTCAGTGATGGGAGAAGAGGCAGTGTGCACAAACTGGAGCACAGGAATTTCTCTCTGAACACCAGGCAGCACTTCTGTGCCGTGCAGGTGCCGAAGCCCTGGCACAAGCTGCCCAGAGAGGCTGTGGATTCTCCTCCTTGGAGATCTTCCAAAGCCACCCAGACATGGGCCTGGGCAGCTGCTCTGGGTGGCCTGGCTGGGGCTGGGCCGTGTGGACCCAGAAAGCCCTTCAAGCTCAGTCAGTCTGTGCTTCTATGATTGTCTGGCAAATGCATTTCAAAAGTTTTCTGGAGGAATTATAGTTTCAGGATTTGATTTAATTGATATGAAGGTGTAACAATGCATCTTCTCTAGCAGAGAAAGTAGAGGATTTATACAATTAAAGTTTTAAGAATATAATATATTGAATTTTAGACTGAAAAGAATTGTTGGAGAGGCTAGCACTTGTAAGAGACTGTTCTGCATGTTTCTCTTGTTACCATGGGTTTCTTTAGGCACTAATTTAAACTTTTTTTTAATCTAAACTTTGAGGTAACATTTTCATTATATGTGAATTAAATGTGAAAGAATTAAAATGTACATTCCTTAAGTTATTAAGTAAGACTTTATTGATTTAGCTGTGAAGGATGCTGGTCATCTGTATGTGTGACTCAGCAAAGTGTATGTATCTTATCTTACACTTAGTTTTAGATTCTGAGGATGTCGATTCATAAACACTAGGTCAGTAATATCCCAAGGGCCCTCTTTTTATTATTATTATTATTTCCCTCATGTCACTTTCTTCCTTGTGCCTAGAAGAATCATTGGAGCAGCCTACTGGTGACCGAAAGCGTTTGAAGAGACATAAGTTAAAATGAATTCAGTAGAATTCATTGAAAAGATGAATTCAGTGAAAAGAAACTAGTCATGATTTTCAGTGAGGAAAGAAAATCTAACTGGATTCAGAGATAGGAGGAAAATGTTTCAGGAAGAGGCAGCATGTCTCCCTGCAACTGTATGAGGAATGAGGTTCTGAAATGGGAGATAGTATTTTGGAGTACGTAGTGTGTATAATAATTCCCCATGTGGTAGTTCCACATGACAGCTTGCTGGATATCCCCTGACAGCAAGATATTGCAAACTATCAAATTCATGAGCTATGCAGAACTGAATTTTCTTCAATTAAATATTAGTTTAAGTGCTAGATGAATATTCTGTTCACAAAGCATCAAAACTCAACATAAAAGGAGGGTTATGGATGTGTAACATACCATTTAAATTTTAAAAGTCTTCTCATAAGCGTGAAATACGAAAGAGGTACCACTAACTTCACAGAGGATTACAAATGCTGAGAATACCTTCTTAAATTTGGAGTGAAATGCAAGATCTAGTTTGTATAGTAATGAGAGTGGTTGGAACTTAATTGTGGGAGATATCAAGGACAAAACTTACCACGTGTGGGAAAACAGCTGATACTTTGAAAAATTCACACACTAAAATCCAAGTGATTGCAGTATGAAATCGTTTTTGAAAGGCAGCTGAGAAATTGCAGAATACTTGCTCCTATAAACGCTCTTCTTTATTTTTAATCTAAGGTCTGTTTATATGCCTCAGCACTCTTGTTTACGAATGCCAGGGAGGGACTGAAGCTTTGTTTGGAAATTAGTTGGGCATCAGTGGTACTGATGAATATAAGAATTGTCCCTTTTAAATAGCTAATAGTGAGAATATATGAGTTTAGTTGCTCGTAAAGTCTGACACTGTGCAACAACAAAGTGGATTGTAACAAAGTGTTAAATAGGCACAATAATTCTCACTGTGGGAGAGAAACCTCAAGCAGGTTCTGTTTTAAGCCAGAGCTGTTAGTTCTTAGCAGAATCACAGAAAAGTTGAGATTGGAAGCAGACTCTGGATATCCCGGACAGACTAAGAAACAGATGCATATATTGCAAAGGGCTGGGTTCTCAGAGATGGCTTTTTGTCTTGTTATTCTAAGGTTAGAACTGGCGTGAAATTTTCAAGTACATTCACATAAGAACAGAGTTTTAAGAGAGCAAGTGCAGGATGATGTTGCTCTGCATATAAAAGATCACAGAATTTCACAAGATGAATATGAAAATAACCTTCTCACATTGTTCTCCTTAATACTGTTGAGCTACTGATATTCTGAATATGGTTTACAAATTGTTTGTATGCTAATAGGTGGATGGATATGATATTCACGTAACTTTGTTAGATACCTTTGCCTCAGCATCTTATCAGTGTAGCCTGGATGGGTTCTAAGTTCAGTGACTTACCTGTTATGGGCATAACACCTGCCTTTTAGATTGTCATCACTGTGAGTTTTGTCATCTCTAAAGCTTAGGAGAATGGTTGCTGTTGGTGTATTTTGTGCTCCTGATTCAAGTTCTCTTTCCCCCTGATGTGTAGAAACTCTGTGGGGAACATGAATCTATAAGAGCTGTAAGTTCTGTTTACTCTGGTGTGACTTAGGAAACGGTTTAAGATTTTTCTTCTTTTTGTTTTTATTCGGAAAGGGAAACATGGTTACATTTGGTTCCAATTCATTCTTTAAATCCACTTGAATTTTCATTAAAATTACTTGTCTAAATGATCAGAATATAATCAATGAGTCACACCATGGTTTTAGTTCCTATACCTTCATTGTGACAGAACTGCAAATGAAATATTCGCTCTTCAAAACAAGCTTTTGTCTGAATGCTTGTTGGCACCTGCCAATCTTTCAGTGAAGTTTCATGGCAGAATTTCTTTGCAAATCCTGAAATATTCTACAAGCTCAGCCTTTGGGGTTTTATTGAATGTGAGATCATTACTCAGTCTATGGCCGTGTAAAATGGTAGCTATGACAACTGCAGCATGTTGGAATGGAAGTGAGCAGGGAGGCTGCTATGAAAACAGTCATATCCTCTCACATAGAAAACAACTTCTCCAGGCATCCTCTGGTAAAGATATTATCAGGTTGTTTTATTCATAGGGTCTTCTCTTGTTTTCTAATGTCATGGAAAATCGAACTTCCCAAGACTAGTCCTCTTCCAAGTTTAGCCAGTATCACTGGCTTGTTTTAGGAAAGCCTACTTCATAATTTAAACATTATAGAATATTCTTAGGGCTTTAAAGGCATTAAACTCTTAGAATTTAATGCAGCAAAACCCAAAGCTACCCAAAATACTTGGCTTTGTGTGTTGGGATTTTTTTTAGTTTTATTAAATAAACTAGAAGATCAATTAAAAAAAGGGAGGAATAATTGCTTTTGAATTTTGAAAAAACCAAGTATGGAATAGGTGGATGCCAAGATAACAAAAATAAGCACATTCAAAGAAAGTGGTATATTCTTACATGAAGCTTGTGGGAGTCAAAAAAGTCTTCTGTTTTTCAAGACATTCAAAGTTGGACAGTCTGCAAAAACTCTCATTGGATTCTGTAGCAACATACTCACAAGTCTTCTGAGAACACCTACACCTATTCATATTGTATCAAATTTCCAGTTTTTCTGAGTTTTGTTTTCAACTCTCCACCCATAGGTAATTTCTATTCCCAGAGTTTGATTTAATTTCTTGTGAGTTGTCCCATTAGTGCTGCCTCCATGTATAAGCCTTTTGCAACAATAATTCTGCAATTATTCTGGGTGGAGAAAGTGCTGATATATAGAATCGTAGAATCACCAAGGTTGGAAAAGACCTCCAGGGTCATCCAGTCCAACCATATCTTGCTCTCTTCTCCAAATATTATTGTTCACAGATTGTACTGAGGAAAGTACTTTGTTCTGTAGCCTGATTGATAGATGGAATTACGCCATCATCATAGTGAAGACGTTTTGATTTTTTAGTAGTAAGGTTTCCGACATTGAATTTCGTAGTGCTTGGGAATGCTTAATTCAGTGTGGATTTCTAATGTCTTGTCAAAATGTTCTAACCATTAAGAGCATCCCTGCCTTTCTCAATATACTCACAAGATTTTAATGTGAATTTACCTCTGTTTTTATTTGAAAGACAGCACAAAGAAGGTCTGGAAAGATGAATTTTCTATCTATTTCTTTCTGTTGAACTCCCAGGAAAGTTGGGGCTGCTGTTGGGCTTCACACTGTGGCTTCTGAAAAATGCTGCCATTCTGTTTTAGATCAGGGACCAGTTGGAGATGATAGACTCATTGGCCAAGTTGGGTGCAGAAACTATGATGACGTGACTTTGTCTTCTACCACAGTGACAGAAAGCATGGCCTTGAATTCCAACATGTTTTGTAAAGATACAGGGAATGAAGTCTTTGCCCTAGTGAAATCTGTGGGAGCTCTCCTATTAACTTTAATGCATTATATGAGAGGGGAGTGGGTAAATCTCATGAAATTTTGGTTTTCTTCTTCAACTGAATGCAGTGTTTCTGCTTGTAGTAAAAAGCACAAGAGACAGCAGAAGGTGAAGCTAGAAAGTGGAAATAAAATGCTGATATTTCTTCAGTTGTTAGCAGGAGTTCTGCTTTCTCCCCATTGGAACAGGCACAGTTCAGCTTCTGTAGGGGCAGTGCACAGAGACACTGTTACTCATGTTTCTAGCATGCTGCTTTTATTTTTTTATTATTTTATTTTTTTGGTGGTAGTATAGGACAAAAGTTTTGATCCTATTTTATGCCTACATTTTCCTTCAGGTGTATTCTTGTGCTTCATGCCAACACCCGTTATTTGCGCCAGGTTATACAGGAGTGTATCTTCATGGATTGCGCATGGAAGCAACAACTGATTTTTCGGATACAACTTTATGTAATGCTGTGTGAATTTAAAAGCTTTTTTAATACTCAAGAATTCCATAAATGGAACATATTTGATAGCAAATAGAACTACTAACAAAGCTTTCTTACCTTGGCAGACATTTCACTTTTGTCTGAGTCACGCTTGATTCTACTTAATGCAGATGTGAATGGAAGTGTAAAATGAATATAGCAGAATTTGAACTTGACAGCTCAACAGCTGAGGTAGCAATGAAAATTTTTAGTTAAGGAATGTGCTATCTAATACATCGTAGACTTGAGGAGTCCTTAATATTTAAGTTAGTGGCCTGCGCAGTATATTCCAATGGTGACGATTCCGACTTTCTTGCTGAAAAATGTAGCTCCTGCTAGGTCTCAGGTCTAACTCCTGGCCAGGAGGGTTCAAGCAAACAGTGGCAATGCCACTAGGGCCAGTTCTTCTGTAACTGGTGTCAGGACTAAGCTGATGCTGAAGTGTCCCATGACAAAAACCACCGTATACAAATATAATCTGATAAAACTTTGCCTAGTCTTCTGCAACACTTACCTTCTTTCAAAGTTGTCCACATGAAAGAGGGATCCCGTATTTTGCAGTGCAAATCCTGGTCTTCCAGATACCTTCAACTTAGCCTGCTGCTGGAAGGGAATTGCAATTGTGAGGGGCAAGCTCATGCGTTGTCCTTTGTCACTGGTGGCCAGCCAGCCAGTTACACTGACTGGCTTAATGTGGAGAACAGATAGATTTGCTGTGAGGTCTGGTTTGAGATGGAAATGCGTGATTCCTGATGCTGACCAAAGTTTAAAAGACAATTTGAATTTATCTTTTGATGTCCTTTTAAACTTTTGGTTTCTTTTGCTGTTGTGGATAAGGAATAAAGATGCAGAAACTGCTTCTAAAATGCTTGTCACAATAATCTTTCTTTATCATATATTTTTTTTAATCTTTGGCTTTGATTTTATGGTAGCATTGAATTCCAGATTGAAACCAGCTAATGGATTTCACAGAGAAAAGGCATAGTTACTATGGCTACACAGCACCCTGAAAGCTTAAAAGGACAAAGGATAAATGAATACGGTAAGGGCTGCTTAGCCATTTCTGGAATAGATTCTAATAATTTAAAGGCCTTTATAGTCTTTCAGACACCGTCAGAGAAATCAAGATGTTAGTCCTTAAAGATTTCATTTTTTATTCTTAGTTTAGATCGTTACTTTTGAAGTAGCGTATTTGAAAACTATTTTTCAAAACCTTCTCATCTTCTAGCCAGTTATATAGTTCATATGTAACTGTTGAATGTAATGAAGCTGGTTAGTCCTTATAATTTTATCACTGATATTTTTTTACTATGGTACATTAAAATTAGTAGAAATCCAATCTTCCTGTGGAAAAGCAAAACAGAATAATTGAGGCTTGATGAAAACATGTAGCAATGTACTTAGGACTAGCACTCTGATTTTGGCTAAAATACTCGTCTTAAATGTGTAGATTGATTTATCAGAAAAACAAGAGTAAAAGTAAGTTGTATGTAGTAAAGGATAATAAAACACATGTTAACTTCATGCAATTAAGGAATTAAATTACTTTATTTTAGCATTTCCTTGGTGGCTGATGGCAAGTCACTGCTACTTAGTTTTGCTCAAGAAATAAACTGGGTAGAAGTTGTCAGTAATTGCATGCAGTGTTCTTTGGCTGATTTGGTAGTACAAAATCATTGGGAAGGTGGCAGGTAACCTTACCTAAGTAATATTTTGCTTTTGTAGAGAGAGAGATTTCACGTGGTGCTCTTCTTGCAGGCAGAGAGCTTTTGGACTTCTTTTGCGTTTATCTGCCCAGCAATGTTTACATGTATTAATAAAGCCAGCAGGACTTTCGGTGTATGCAGCAGACAAGTGGAGTGGTCCTCCTGTTGCAGATCTCTTCTGTGGTCTGTAGAAATGCCAGATTTGCTATACAGTACATAGTATTATTTATGTTCAAGATAGGCAAAGAAGCCTTTTCGTGAAAGAACATCAGAACTCCAGTACAGAAGAACTTAATCGGGAAGACCAGAGATGTCTATTAATCTGTAAAGTCTGTTTGGTTCAAATTCAGAGATGAGCAAATGAGAATGTCTGGGGAAAACCGAGAATAACGCAAGTAAATGTATAGGTGAAAAGAATACATACTTAAAAATGATGTGAGAGTTTGATCCTGTTGTTTACTTTGGTTTTGAGATTGCATAAACATATGTAGGGTATTTTTAAAGTAGCACAAGTTATAAAATAAAGAACAATGGTGTAGAAGTGACCCAGAATCTATGATTACAGTTTCACTCACCAGAGGGCCTGCTCCTAGCTGCTTCTGATTGTTCTGGGTCGACAAATCTAAAGTACAAATATTAGACCTTAGGAAAATTCTCCTATTATGAAAGCTGTAAATTAATGAATTCAACAAGTCTGTTACAGTTTCACCGTAAATGGACAGAACCCTTTTACTCAAGACTAATTTATGGTATTTACTGTTGGCTTTTTTTTTTTTTTAGGTTTTTTTTTTTTTAGTTTTTCAAAAGATCTTCACTTAAAAATCAATCTTGTATATGCTTACTACTGCATAAAATTGAGCAGGGTTTCTCTAGATAGCTTCTCCATTGAAATTTCAGGTATTTATGGGAAATTACTGTTACTGTTAATTGTATTTATGTGAAAATGTACTGCAGAAATTTCATTTTTATTTCTTTGATCATTGTAAGCATGAAGATGAAAAAATTTGGATCACTGATAGTTTGTAGATAATGTTTGTTGTCTCAGAGTAGGCAGACATTGTGGGCTCTTCATTCTAAAACTTACATCCAGCATAGTGTATTCTTATTCTTTAAATCTTTATGTCTTATGCGTCATTTGCTTTTCTGTACATAAGGTAAAGATTTTGAAATTCTAATCAAGAAAAAACTATCAACAGGTCATCAGTTATTTTATCTCCTGTCCCTGCCAAATATGGCTTAAATATCATTGTGTTCAAAAATGGCATGATAATGCAGAACGAAAACCCTAATTACAGGGGTTATGTTCATGGGTATTTATTTCATTCATGTGTGCTTTTTCTTTGGTGAAAGACTCCATTTATTTCTTATTTAGTTAAGTACTGCAGAAAAAAAAGATGGTGCTTGAAATTCAGAAGTGGATCAGTTAGAGTGCTTCAACGGAAGGCTGGGACTGTGATATTTGATGTTGCTATGGGAAACTGCTTTGTGAGAACATTTGCAGAGCAGATGGACCAAGATAGATAAAACAGATACAGGTATTGAATAGAGATTGTGTAATGTTCTGTGTAACAACAGGAAAACATGAGCTGAAATCTGTGTAACATAGTTCCTTGATTCATCTTTCTTTTAATGGATACACTGCTAGCTAAAATTTGAAAACATAGCTCTTTATAGCAAACTCGTTGTGTTTTTCCTTTAAATGGGATAGTATATTTTCATGGTATTGTATCTTATGCCATTGAATTGAAACAACTGCCTGATGTGAATAGTTCAGCAGTGAAGGTTTCTCAAAGTTTTGGGCTTTTTAATGTGTCAAAGAAAATGGCAGGGTTTATCCGCCCCATCTTCTGTTATATGCAAAAACAGTTACATCCTAACTTTATGCTGTTATACTTCCTTTTGGACAAGCATCTGAAGTTACATCAGTACACAAACACTATGGATTTTTTTTTGTAGATAATACATTGACAGTTAAAAAAAATATATATATATATATATATATATACTTCTAAGCTTTAGTGTATCTCTCCTTCTATTCTCAATGAGTTATAAAACTTACTATGTGGGTTGATTTCTGCACTTGCGTTGAAGCTGTTCTTTGGATTGTGCAAACACAAACCTGTGACTGCACATATAAGCGTCAGTGTTTTTCATTAATGATTTCATTAGGAAATACCATACCACTGAATACTGTGTAATTGGTTCATATTTCTAGAGTGTATCTTAATCTTTTGAGAGTGGTAAGAGTAATGTTTGTTTGTAGGGGCATTTCTTATAATTAAACAAAATACATCTGATATGTTTCTTGTTAATCCATTTTAAATGCTGCTGCTGAATATCTTCTAGACGATATGTACTGGTGTGTTTTCTACTGTTTCAACATAGGAAAAATGAGGTAAATTTGAGGCAGAAATTACTGAGGAAAATTGTAGAGCCCTTGTTGGACAATGAAATGGACCCAAATGATCAAAATTTCTTCCATTACTTCTACAAAACTGCAGTAGTAAAGTCTTACCATTAATATGAGGGAGGCCAAAAAACATACTGGCTTTGAGTCAGGATTACTGTATGCTGGTAGCTTTCGTCTATCACTTTTGTGTCTTTTGCACCAGCTAAAGCACAGTGAAGTTGATGGTGGATTTTTTTTTCATGCATCTAAGAGAAAGTGTTTCATGGGTGATGAATAACCTATTTTCAATTGGCTTTAAGCAGGCACCTTTTAAATAAAACATTTCTCAGAATCATGGAATTGTTGGGGTTGGAAGGGGCTGCTTGAGCTTGTCCAACCCCTTCCTCATACAGAAGATGTCCCAATCCATTAATCACTTTCATGCCTTTCTAGTATGCGCATCTCTCTTGTACTGGGGAGCCTGGGTCTGGGTCTGGCGTTATCTCACTAGTGCTGAGTACAGGCAGTATCACTTCCCTCACATGTTGGTGACAATTGTCCTAACGCAGTGCAGGTTGCTGTGGGCTGCCTTCACTGTAAGGGCATGGTGGCCAGCTGGGGGTCTCAGCATGGAGTTGCCCACTGTGAACACCCAGTGCTTGCTCCTGTATGGCTTGTGTTTGTTTAGCTGGTTTGGGTGCCTTGCTAGACTGAGCTTGTATTTGTTCCCCTTTTAAGACAGCTAGTTCAATTAAATCTTTGTTATGTTTTACTCTTTGTTTGGCAAGCAAATATGTGTAACAACATTACCAGTGAACTAATTATGTATTTTGGTCTTTCTGTTTTATTCAGCTTTATTTATCCTTTAATGATGCTTTGCAAACACTGTATATGGGTGTCTGTAAAAAGGCTTTTTCCACTAGTATGGTTAATAAATGGAAACTCATGTATAGTTTTCCTGTGCTTAGGGAGATTAAGAATAATCTCACATCAGTTTGAGAGTCTACAGAAATATGATTGGGATCCAGTATCTAGCATAGGAAATGATAAATATTATTTAAGACTACTGTTCAAGTCCAGAAGTGTTGTGTTAGAATTATTTGTACATAGGTTGCTTGGAAGGTAATGCTGCCTATTGATTTCCTTGAAAACTACCACAGATACAAAGAGCACAGTATGATAGAACAAATTCTCAGCTACAAAACACTATCTGTCAACATAGTCACCACCATTATCTGTGCATTTTTCATCAGCAATGAACAAGAGCCTGCGTGCCACGTTCTTGCAGAAACACACCACCCGCCCACTGCTTCACTGTGCTCACATTTACTGTTTGGTCTCCATCAGTGTTCAACAAGTGTCAGTGAATGTCTGTGGGTGCCATTTTTTCCTCATGGAGAAATTCAGTGGCACCCATTTGCTTCGCACGCACTTCCGTATCAGAAGCCATTTCGTCAGACTGCCCCTCTGCTGCCGTCTGTCACAACAACATGTAATGGAGTATTGGTGGGAAGGTTCAACCTCTACTGCCATACCACCACCATCTGCCTCTGGCATTGTGGGCCAACATAATAAAATTGGAGACAGTACTTTCAGATCAGCCCTTATATGATCTGAAAGACGCTACTTTTAATATTTTTTCCAAAGTTTCACAGCATGATTTGTGGCTATTTATATAAGTTATATGATATTTCAACATAATATAGCTAGTTTCATATGACTTGTTTCTGTTTGTTCTAGGAAATGAAACCAGGAAGTAATGTGAAGGGCCACGTGAAGCTCCTGCATAGCAGAAATTTGCTAGAAGATTGCTTTACCTGTAAGTTCTACTTTTCTGTTGTTAAATGCTAAGTTATGTTCGTGTTTCTGGAAAAAACAGATTTATTTTGGCATTTTGACTTGCAGCTTGATTGAGAAGAAAACCCTGCCCAAATGCCTTGTTTTGAATCCATGCCATTATTAATTGACTGCATTTCAGCTATATCAGTGTAGAGCAAATAGACGCATCTTTCTGTTAAGATTTTGAATGGAAGGATTAAATTTTTCATGTTTTATCATTACACTTTATGCTTGCAGTGTAATATATGCTAGGCTGCAATAGCTTAGTTTTAGAAACTCCAAATGAAAGATAGAAAATATCTGAATTTGTATGAAAGCATGAAACTTTTCAGTTGAAAAGTTATTTAGCAAAGATTGCCTGTGCAGATAGATGCCTGCAATGACTCAAGCCTGTTCTGAAATGGTCATATTTTCCCAGAGTTATTAAATGATATGATAGCACCGCTTCTGGTCTTGCTATTTGTAGAAAATAATCTTTGAGCTATGGGGAAATCATTTAATTTTATATACACTGCTTAACAAAATCCACTTTAGAATGTAAACTTTTGTTTTCATCTTGAGTTTAGTTGTCCACATAAAAGTATTTAAATGTATGAGAGAGATGAACTTGGCCTCACAACATTAGAAATTCCATTTTACACAAAGAAACAAAAGCATTTGACTGCCTATGGATTTTTGCACATTGATGTATCTTTTGGCAGAGCTGAGAACAGAATTCAGAAATTCTTAGTCTCAATCAAGAGTTATTATTCAAAAATAAATTATGCCATTGGGAAGTCTGATGGTTCATGCCAAAAAAGTACATCTTGAAGGAAATTGAGAGTTTACAGAAAAAGTTTGCGATCTGGAATTTAATTAGTATGTTAATTATCATCATTGTTTATGTAATTATTATAATTTAACTAAGCATAATCTGATTAACAAGTTCTTAAAAACTGTGGGAGGGAAAGTATTAACTGATAGCATTTCAGAATTGGTAATGTCTATTTAATACTTCAAAAATAACTGTCTTAATTCTTTTTTTTTTTTTATTTAGCACTCCCTTTGAAAATAGAGGCAGCTCCTACAGCTGGGGGCAGAGTGTAGGGAATTCAGTTTAACATAACCTACAGCTAACCTAAAACTTGCAAATTCTAGTCTTCCACAATTCAAATTTTTTATGAAGTGTCAGAAGGTGTTTTGATATTTATTTATAATTTTCTTGAAAAAATTCTTGTCTTAGTGTGTCTTTATTATTCTGATACAAGTGTTGAAACAACCACAAATTAAATGCAGATGCAAAGATATCTGTTAGAAATTAAAATCTGAGTTCTGTTTTTTTTGTGTTGTAAAGTAAAAATTGAACGTTATTTTCTTCACTCTATTAGTATTCACACAGAACTGGGAAACTTCAGCAACTAGTCTTCTGTTATCCTAAGTATATTGCAATTGAAGGATGTCCTTTTGGTTTCATTAAAGAATCTGGAGAGGATATTCCAGGACATTTCTAGGAAACTTTTCATGATTAAGTCAGTGAAGAGAGAAGGGAAACTGCTGCTCTGATCATGCTGCCTTAATAACTGAATTTGTCTAATCTTCAGTATTGTTCACTAGATTTAATTGCTTAGCACTTCTTGGGCAAGTGGATTTCCAGCGTCTTAACAGTAGCTTTAAAAACAAGCAAACTGAAAAGAGATGAAATGGAGTTGAAATTTACTAGCTTACTTTAACGTCTCTTTTAAATTTCTCTATTCATCTCTTCACATCTGTCTAAGAAATGCAGGTATTTCATACGTGTATATATGTAGGAGTGCATCAGTTATTTTATATATATTTTCTGGAGGTAAGACAGTGGGACAAAGGTACTGAATTAGCTTGGAAAAGTCCTAGGTGAGAATGTGGAGGAAAACTGCTGGCAGGGTGCTAAAGCTGAGAGCCGTGTTGTATGTTGAGCACTGTAAAGCAAAGATGTAGCCTTCCAGACAAGAAGTGCATTTTTTGAAGTCCTGGAAATATCCTAATTCCCATCTGATTTTAATAGTGTATCTGTGTTTGAAAATAGCAGAAAATATGTCTTCTTCTGGTATAAACTGTTTGCAAAAAACATTTGATAAAACATGAAACGTAGAAAAGCATAGAGCTGATGTATTATTTTACAATTCAATACTAATAGGAAATGCAAATGCATTTCAATGATTTTTTAATATGGAATTCTTCTACAAGATAGCTGTTGGAAGATATTAAATGTAGAAATGACCTTTTTCTCTAGCAGCGTATTATTGTTCATTACAGCGTATTCAAATTGCTTAAATGTGAGACTGTTCCATTACTTTCTAGTCAGTGTCACAAGAAAGAGATTTTAGATCTGAACCACTGATTGGGTCTGTGTGCTGATTTATTAGCTGAGCAGTTTTTCTCATTCTGCTTTTCTTAGTTTTGCATACGTGGAAGTAACATCAGCTACTTATTCATGCTTTAGGTTTTGTATTGAGCTTAACGTGCCCACAGCCTCACTTTTAAAAGTAGCCTGTGTGTGTTACATGTTGAACACTTCAAGTTAGGTGATGTGAATCTGAGCTGTTAGAATTTTAGGAACTTGCCACAGAAGGGAAAACAGAATCTGGCTACTGAATAAACAGGATTACAATAATTACTTTTTTCATTTCAAATATTAGTTATCTGTTACTATATAGTGATCAACACTTCTGAGGTCTGGATAGAGAGCCGGCGATATGCAAGCAGACGTATTTTCTTCTCTGCCTTAAGAACTGAACTCATATCTACTCCTACCAAATCCTGTGAACTGGTGTGTGTTATGATCGAATCATCACGTGCACAAAATTCTAGCAGAGTATGAGCATCCCTAAATTAGAACAAAGGTACTGTAGTCCTAAACTCCATTACCATCATTTTTGCTGTTACACAAACCATTCTCTTCTGAGTATAACTTCACTTACGGCAGGAGTGTTGAAGGTATTTGTACACTTAATGTAAAAATCCTTCATATCGTACTGTTCTTATGTGGAGTTGCAGGTTTCTTTGAAGACAAGGGATTTGAGAATTACAGTGGGCTGCAGTGCGGCTAAGGATGGCAAAAAACAAGACCGTACTCCTTATTCACGTGGGCAAAGGAACTGTATTTTGTAGGAAGTGCTGGTACAGCTTGTGCTTCTGAAACCTGCTGCACTGGGAAGGTAATAGTCATTAGTCCTTGGCAGTAGTGGCTGTTTCTCCATCTCCAATCTGCATCCTTAGTGCTTGTGCTGTCTGATGCCCTGGCAAGAGTGAGCAAAGGCTACTTGCTACTTGCCAGCTCCTTGCTGGTGCACTGACATACTCTTCTGTGCGGCTGGATTTTATGTAGGCATTACAGAAAGGAGGATGTACTTCTGTCTCTGATATATTTGTATTGACATGCTGTCAGGAACTTAATTTCTTCAAAAATTGTCTACTTGTGCAATTCTGACCATGGGCATTTAAAATGCTAAAGATGTTGTTGAGAATTTCTGCAGACAATTCGTACTGGATAACCTGAACAGGAAGAAGCTTGTAAGCAATGATTAGATAAATGCACTAGCAGTTTTCTAAGATTGACATCAGTCAATACAGAGTTTTTGTTAAGCTTTGGGCATACCGTTTTCATTGAGTCTTCCTGCTTTGATAGCATGGTTCGTAGACAAAGACTGGGAAGAAGAGGAAAATGGTTCTATAGACTGACTGTTGATTTAATAAGGGCAAAATAAAAAAAAAAAGTAATAATGTAGTTTCTGTTTGGAAAAACTTCTGACTGATACTATAGGCAGGCCAGAAGGAATAGCATTCCTTATTTAATCAATTAAATCTTGCTTGGAGAGCTGTAGGTAAGCAATTCTGGTTCTGTTTTCTTTGAATTCTCTTTTGAATTGGTTGTCAATAAGTTAATGAAGCTATGGCAGCACTCTATTTTCACAGATGGCTGGACTGGTTTATTTCAAGTCCTTCTATAAATCTCTATCTCAGAGCTAAATCTGTTCACTTCTTGTTAAAGAAATTGCAAACAATATCACACAGGCATGTCTCAAAGCAGCATCTATGCAGCTTTGTACTCAAGGCTGCAACTGATTCTGGAATTCACGTATTCAACCATCATATTGATATAAACAGAGAAAAGACAACATGGGGGAAAGGAAAAGAGTATTATTGTATTCTGAGCACAAGCTGCTGGAAGAGAGAAATCAAACATTATAAAACATGAGGTAGTTCCAAGTTCTTTGTCTGAAGTCTTTCTGCCAGGAATAATGCCATAATAACTGTTAATTGTGATACTGATTAAAGTATTTATCATACATTTATTGTACCTGGTAGTAACCCAAATTAGTTAATCAGTATTGTAAAACTGCCTTTCATTAAATACAGACAAGTAACAATGTAACTTACTGATATTGTAGATCATAGTGGTAATTATTTCATTATGATCACTTCTGTAGCTGTTATATTTTAATTCCAAAGGAAATTTGCATAATTCCTGTTAATGCTAGTTGATGAGCAAATAAGAAAACAATCTTTTTCTACCTTGCATAACCCTCAGCTGGGTCTTCCGTGTTTAGCCAGTGACTATTAACATGTCTGTCCTTTGAAATATTAAATCTTTCAGTATCTTAACAAGCTATATGTAAAATAAATAGTAGCACAGAGTGTACTTGTATTTGCTTATAGAAACATGGCTGCAATTTCTAAATAGGACAGGCATTCATTTTGAAAGAACTTTAAGAGCCCACATGTTCTGATTACATAGATGACATTGTAAATCATTGCTGTCCATGAAAGGCACCTTTTCCATGCAAGGCGAGTTCCTCATTTTCTCTAAATACTTCCTGGATCTCTGGAGCACATGGATTTTCCCCCCTATTCTTCTCATGCCTCGTGAAAAAATGTTTGAAACACCTCTTCTTGTTTCCACTAAGAGTACAGGATTGGCTCGCTTATGTGGAGATCTTGAGGAGAGTCCAGTGCATGCTACACAGAAGATGAAACTAACCACATGAAAAATCAAAAACATGGTATCAAGAACAGTAGAAATAAGTTAAATCATATATGATAGTAGTGAAGAGTTGAGTGGAAGATTGTAGTAGATATTTACTGTAGGAGATTGTGACTACCTGAGAGTATATTAATTTCAAGGAGTGTCTGCACAGCTCTGATCAAGGTTTCAGTGGCTGTTAGAGATGAATCTTCCTCTGCTCTCCCGATGCCTTCCTTTTGTCTTTCTCAACTAAACTTGGATTTGAACTTCAATTTCATATGCTACCTGACTTACGCTTTTGTGTCAGCTTCTGTGAATGTATTCTGGACGTTATCAGTTTTAATTATAGCATTTTTGCATACTGTAATCATCTTCCTGATCGTCAGCTAGTACAAGGGTATCATGCAGAATAGGGAGAATAAAATTACTGTGGAGTTCTTTCATCCATTGCTTAACTACTTATGTATTTTTTTTTTTTTAATAAAGGATATACTGAGGAAAATAAGTTGGTATTTCTAAACTGATGATACTAGGAAATACAACACCTGTTCCTGGTGTTGCTTGTTAAATTACTCTGCTGAGGTATAATTTCACGCCTTGTTAGAATCAGACGGACACAACTACAGTTTGTTGAAGGTGAAATAATGGCACAGGCTTAGAAAAAAATGTGTGTTATTTAAAATGTTTGATACCAAATTTCCACCAGCAGTATTGAAAACAGCAGTCAAGAGAAACTTCCTACAATTTCAGTGGGATGATGTGAGACAAAAATATCAGTGCGACTAAGTAAAAATATTTTATTCTTTGGGTCAGTATGCAGCCAATGCTTTGCTCAAGATGTAAACTTCCTACGCCTCATGTAGTGTCAGAATGCACATACAGTTATTAAAACAGTGCTGGTGAGTTTATAAGCAACATTTGTGAGCCACTAGCCGTGGCTTCATTAGCTTCTGAACATAAGGAAGGCTGGAGAATTTTACAGCCTGCCTAGCCAATCGATGATTGCCAGACATGTGCTTTTCTCCTGCTTCGCTGTTCTCTGCTGTGCGTGTTGTGAAAAGAACTCAGGTTGAGCTTTTATTGTTTTTGGACTCAGACATGTACTAGAATAGCAGTAAACTGTATTGCCTTCATCCCCATGCATCAGTCAGGATTCTTGATGCAAATGTTTCTGCTCGTGGTGCTAAATACATATAGCACTTTGCAAATGTGCCCTTGTTCCTCGTGCGCATTGTGTGATGCTGGAGTTGGGGCAGTTGATGTGAGGGAAGGAGAAGAAAGTTTATCTCAGATTTAATAAGGTTTTTCTAAGTTTCTAAACTACAAATGCAGGGATAGAAATGACATTTGTCCTTCTTAGCTTTTAGCTGAGGTTTATATCTGAGAGGTTTCCTGATTTTCCAGCATTGTAGCAGCTGTTTTCGTCCTGTATGTTGATGTGGCACAAAAGTGTTGTGTCTTATTATTCTGAAGGCAGTTTTGTGGATGCCAGTCTTAGGAAATAGATTTCTACCCGGAGACCACAATGCCGTTGACTTTCCTTGTCTTCCACAAAGCCCACAGGGATAATTATAAGCATTTCCTTAATGTAATGGGCCAAGGCCTCCACAGTTTTTCTACGCAGATTGATGCAAGAATGATCTAAGAGTATTTATTTCTGCTGCCACTAATGTAGTTTCCTGAAGAAAGTAACATTTCTTGGCTTTACCTTGAATGAGAGAGGCAAATTCGTGCTCTGTAACTATTTTGGTTGCAGTTTATCATTGTAGTCTATTTAAAAAAAAAAAAAGAAAAAAAAAGAAAAAACTGCACTGCGTGAGTCATAAGAATTTAGTAGCTTGAAATCGGAGTTATAATGTTCAGAGGTGCTTTTGCTCCACAAATAACTAGTTCTCCATGAATGTCGGGTCTATGTGGCTGGAATCTTTTCTGATTCTTTTTGTGTGCATTGTAAAAACACTGCTTTTCAACTGTGCAGTAATCTCTGGTGGGTGGCTTGTACTTTCAGATTCCGTATGACTTCTGTACTTGTCAGACTTTAATGTAGCATTTTTTTTTGTACAGGTCTTTGTAATATTTCAAAGTGACCATGACTATGAACAGAAGGCTTATTTAAGCAGAAAATAAGCTGAAGAAGAACATGTGAAATAACTGTTCAGCTGACAAGAAGGCAGTGTAAATACCAATGTTTCCTGTATGTTTTTATTTTAGTGATCAATCACTATAAGCAGTCAATAATCTAGAAGTAAATTGGCACAACTACTCTCTTCTGTTGCCCACAGCTTTCTTTCAACCATGAAATATTAACTGTTAGCAACCTTTTTTCCCCTTGAGTAGCCCAGCAGCACATATAGTACATATTACATAGAGCTAGGCAGAAAATCTTGAGAAACAAAGGTTTTGTGCAAGATTGCCTCCCCCTAGTCTGACATAGCATAGTCCCAGGCCTTCCTTCCCAAGTCCTATACATGTACAAATGCAGGTGAAGATCTGAACTTAGACGGAAAACTGCCAGAGATGCCAGTCCTGTCCTAGCTCAGAAGTGGCCTTTATGGCTAGTTGTGGACTGGGCTGGGAACTGTCTTCTGTGCAGGTAAACTCTACTGAGACTCTCAGGCAACGGAGCCGCAGGCTCATACTTTTTATTTATTTATTTTTTAGTGAGCTGAAGGAAAGAGAAATCCCTTGCTTGTTACATCTTGTTGTATCAATACCAAATGTGAAGGCATGGTTGCATTGCTGCAAGACAGCTTTTGAAAAGATTAATGAAGAGGAGAGATGGTGTCTCTGCCACTAGTACTGTTTGTGATAGAGGATTAAATTCTGGTAGAACTTTCCTACAGTGATGATTCCTTTATAACATTAAGGTTTGCTGTGTTATTTAAAACAGGAGACTGTTGGAAATTACAGAATGAAAAAGTGACATCTTGGGAAGCAGGGAAGAGGGCAGATGAGAAATGCCTTGAGCAAATGTCAGGTAAAGTCTTGGTCAAGCAGGTAACTGAGGGGACAGAGGCAAACCTGCCAGCTCTGTTTAAATGGAGCCGAGTGTCTGAAATAGAGAAGACCTAACGCAGAAGCAGAATTTTAAAGTGAGAAACAAATTAAAAGGAATTCACTCTTTTTTTTTCTGAAAAAAAAAAATCTCTAATTTTCAATTTTTTTTAACAGTTGACATAAAGCAGTTTTCTAAGTTGTGCTCTAACAGGGTCACCATGAGTAGTAGTTCGGTTATATTTGAGATATGTGTTTCAGTTCATCTGTAGTAATATTTTATGATTATTAATTGGAATGGTACTGTGTTAAAATCTTGGAAACAGGCAGATGTGAAACCATACGGATGTGTGTATTCATAACCAGTAATAATTAAAAATTATTGTTTTATAAACTCTCAGAAGTCCGTCTGGGACCTAAATGGACTTTGCTAATATTTCCTAGAAACTCTGCTTTTAACTGAGTGTGTAGTCATCTGCTGACTCATAATGTCATTGTGGCCTTAACTGCAACCTGCAACTGAATTCTTTTATGTTTTATGAGAATTCCATCCTTCTACAGTTCATGGTTTTTTTTTTTTCTTTTTTTTTTCTTTTTCTTTACAGTTTCATTTAATAGGCCTTTGCTTTTCTGGTTTTCATCCTGACAAATTTCATCTACTTTTCTCTGTGCCATTCATTGCTCTATTTGTTTTTTGTTCTTTATTCATCTCCAATTAAATTATCTGTTCTTCCCATCTGTATTTCTACATTTGAAAGTTTTGTAGCTTCTAACTGTGTAAGTGAGCCTAACAGGTTGGGAGAGTTCATAGAGAATCTTAATGACTGTGACAGCTGTCTGTGAAACAAGGACAGCTTCCTCAAAAAATGGAGAGAGTGAGAGCATGACAGATTTTTTGTTTCATTTGAGATTTTAGCATAATTTTTGGCCATTCATCTTCTCTAGTCTCTCTTCCTTCTGTTAAATGTGCAGAGCTTTGATGTGATCCTGTTAGGTTGTATCTACAGTACACTTTAACGTGATTCATAACTGTGATCTGCCTTGGTTGTGGCAATAAAAATACACCAATACCTATGATTAATTGTGGTGTCTGAATGGAAAAAGACTCTGCTGTTTTCAGAAGTAAATTGAGCACTGTTATTATTGCAAGAAGTGGGAGGTGGAAAGGGTTGTAAATATTCTAATTTGCTAAATATGACATGCATATAAAGAAATAGTCTTTTCCTGTGGGAGTGCCTGTTGTCTAACTGTTCAAAACATGCATGGGCTGAAAGTCAGATTTTACTATTGTGGCATTTCTTTTGAACATATAAACTTATTTCCTCCATCCATTTATCCCTTGTGTCATGACTGAAAGAATGTTTCTTAAATAGTAGCTTGTAAGGAAAATTGCAATGGAGTGGTGATTCACTGCAAGGAAATCATAACAGGTGGCTCTTGAAAGCAGACAGTCATACATGTGTGATACATAGTCATCCAGCTTGTTGAGTAAATTGGTCTATGTAATTCAAAGGAGAATCCTTGGCAGCTTTTTGTTTTCCATCATTTACCCCTAAAGACTTGCGCTCAGGGGGTGGTGGGGAATTTCAGCACTTCTCTAATGGAAACAGTTCCCAAAATTGCAGCTGTAGGGTACCTGTGGATCTTATCTAAAAACAGATTTGTACCTGCTTTTAGCTGAATCTGGGAGTGGGCTTCACAGCTCCACAGCTGCAGGAAAGGGAAAATGTTCTTTGCAACATGAATGTACTGAAAGTCTTGACCCAGTGCCACTAATAGCTGTGCCTTTGGTGACACTAGCCACTAGCTACACCTTGGGTGACCCAATCTTGTGGCACTGCATTTTTAAGTTAGTAGGTCAGCTCTGTCTCCAGGCTGTGAATAAGATTTCATTCTTTGCTGAGTAATAGCAGAGAACAAAACTGCTTCATTCATTTCTTTGTGTCACAAAGGCATCTGGTTTCTAGTATTTCTGGTAAATGCATGTTACTGTATTGTTATTATAGGTCTTATTCTCTGTGGTATTGCTTCAGGTTTCCTTAGTACCAGCAAGGACTCTTTTTTTTTTTTTCGTGTGTGTCTGAGATGAGAATTTCAGTGGGATAAGAGTAATGGCTTTTTGTTTTAGTTGGTTGAAACTCACTGGTTACATTGGAAAAAGCCAGGATGATGAGATGTGGGTTATAAAATATCTTGATAGGCAGCTGAGGGTTATTGGAGGAGGTGAGCAAGAGATGTCTAGGATAAAATTCTAAAAGCTATTAATGAAATGGAATTTTTTGAAGTAAATGATTCTTTAAGTGTCATGTGTATGAAGTTTATCAATGGATGATTAGAAAATATAATAATCAGAACAAGATGTGCCTTGTTAGTTTTGGTGAATACTTAAAGGGTACAGGCTTTGTTCAGGATGCTTTGAGATGCATCCCTGTAGGAAATATTGAAATGTGCGTGCATCCTTGCCTGATGGACTTCAGAAATGGCCCCAATCCACTTCAAAGTATTGTTTGACTAAAATGGAGATTTTGCTAATGTGAGGAATCATTTGGTTTCAGCTTCAAAAGTACTTTTTTAGATTTCTGTTGCTTTGAATGAACTGGTTTGTTGATGTCATGAAGCATGTTTGATATCTAATGTATCTTTTTTTTAATGGTAAGACCAAAATTGAGCTTAATAATTAGGAAAGCTCAATTGAAGAGGAGTCAAGAAAATCTTCCAAGGATATTTGGGAAGTGATAATGCTTTTTTTTTTTTAATACTACAGCTAGCATTTGTTTCTCATTTGGTGCTTATTAAATGAACACAGTATCATTTAATAGTAATATTGTCCAAAGCCTTTGTTCATTTCAGTCATACAGTCATATTGGATTTCCCTAGGCAGTTACAGATATCTTCCACTGGTATATTCAAGGCTTTAAAATGATCACTTATGTTTATGCCTCATTAGTCAAAGCACCACACATTGAAGAAAAAGGTTTTTCACACATTAGCTGGAGTCCCTGTGATGTGGTCTGATGTCTGTATGTAGTGTCTGCTTTGAGACAAAAGATGTTCCCGTGTGTTTGCCATACTGAGTACCATAATGATAACTATGATACTCTGCTTGCAGAATTTATTAACAGAAAATGGCTGCAAGTTCATAGTGTAAATGATCTTGAAATGGGCAGCCTTCCTTAGTTTCTTACTGAAAAATTCTTTTTCAGTGAAAAAGGGAAGAAAGGAAAAACAGTGAAAACAGGGAAAAAGGTTGTCAAATTTCCAATAAAAATGACTATTTCCTGTGATTTTGTTTTCCAGTCCATGTTTCCTAGTGGCAGCTGTTTCTGAGTGCATCCTCACTGTGTAAGGAGCATGTGATGCTTCCTTCTAGGCAGTGATCTTGTTTATATCTTCAGTAGTAACTTCTAAATCTCAGAATTGGATAGCTGGGAGTGATTTCATAGAATCATAGAACGATTTGGGTTGGAAGGGCCCTTTAAGATCAGCTAGTTCCAAATCCCCTGCTATAGGCAGGGACATCTCCCTCTAGACCAGGTTGCTCACAGCCCCATCCAGCCTGGCCTTGAATGCTTCCAGGGAGGGGGCAAACACAACCTCACTAGGCAACCTGTTCCAGTGTCTCACACCCTCACAGGAAAGAATTTCTTCCTAATATCTTGTCTAAATCGACCCTTTTCCAGTTTAAAGCCATTTCCCCTCATCCTGTTGCTACCTGCCCATCTAAAAAGTCCCTCCCCAGCTTTTCTGTAGGCCCCCTTCAGGTACTGGAAGGCTGCTATAAGGCCCCCAGGGCCTTCTCTTCTCCAGGCTGAAGAGCCCCAGCTCTTTCCGCCTATCCTCATAGGAGAGGTGTTCCATTCTGTGGGTCATTTTTGTGTCCCTTCTCTGGATGCGCTCCAACAGGTTTATGTCCTTGTGTTGGAGGCCCCGCATCTGGACACAGTACTCCAGGTGGGATCTCACAAGAACAGAGCAGAGGTGCAAAATCACCTCCCTCAACCTACTGATCACACTTCTCTTGATGCAACCCAGGATATGGTTGGCCTTTGTGCCTGACCAATCTGGTGGCCTTCTATGATGGAGTGACTGCATCAGTGGACAGGGGAAGGGCAATGGATGTCATCTGTCTGGACTTCTGCAAAGCCTTTGACATGGTCCCTCACCACATCCTAATCTCTAAATTGGAGAGGTATGGATTTGAAGGACTGTTTGGTGGATTAAGAATTTGGCTGGTTGCAGCCAAAAGGGTTGTGATCAATGGTTCTGTGTCAGGGTGGATCCGGTCACAAACAGTGTCCCTCGGGGGTTGGTCTTGGGACCAGTGTTCTTCAACATCTTTATCAATGACATAGATGACGGTATCGAGTGCACCCTCAGAAAGTTTTCAGACGACACCAAACTGAGTGGTGCAGTCGATACATTGGAGGGAAGGGAAGCCATCCAGAGGGACCTGGACAAGCTGGAGAAGTGGACTCATGAGTACCTAATGAGGTTCAACAAGGGCAAGTGCAAGGTGTTGCACGTGGGTCAGGGCAGTCCCAGGTGTTTATACAGACTGGGCAAAGAACCCCTTGAGAGCAGCCCTGCAGAGAAGGACTTGGGGGTCCTGGTAGATGAGAAGCTGGACATGAGACAGCAGTGCGCACTTGCAGCCCGGAAGGCCCAGTGTGTTCTGAGTTGCATTAAAAGAGGAGAGGCCAGCAGGGAGAGGGAGATGATTGTCCCCCTGCACTCAGCTCTTGTGAGGCCCCATCTGGAGTACTGCATCAAGGCCTGGGGCCCCTAGCACAAGAAAGACGCGGATCTCTTGGGATGGGTCCAGAGGAGGACCACTAAGATGATGAGAGGGATGGAGTACCTCTCCTATGAAGAAAGGTTGAGGCAACTGGGCTTGTTTAGCTTAAAGAAGAGAAGGCTCTGGGGAGACCTCATTGTGGCCTTCAAGTACTTGAAGGGAGTACATAAACAGGAGGGCTGTTTACGAGGGTGGATAGTGATAGGACAAGGGGGAGTGGTTTTAAACCGAGACAGGAGAGGTTTAGGTTAGATATTAGGAGGAAGTTTTTCACTCAGAGGGTGGTGACTCACTGGAGCAGGTTGCCCAAGGCGTTTGTGGATGCCCCATCCCTGGAGGCATTCAAAGCCAGGCTGGATGTGGCTCTGGGCAGCCTGGTCTAGTGGACGGTGACCCTACCCATGGGAGGGGGGTTGAAACTCGATGATCATTGTGGTCCTTTTCAACCCAGACTGTTCTATGATTCTGTAATTCTATGATTGCTGGCTCATGTTGAATCTTTCATCAACCGACACCCCCAAATCCTTCTCCTCAGGGATGCTCTCAGGCCATTCTCTGCCCAATCTGCATCTGTGCTTGGGATTGCTCCTACCCAGGTGCAGGACCTTGCACTTGGCTTTGTTGATCTTCGTGAGGTTGGTTTGGGCCTACCTCTGAAGCCTGTCCAGGTCCCTTTGGATAGCACCCCTTCTCTCTAGCGTGTCAGCTGTACCACTCAGCATGATGTTGTCTGCAAACTTGCTGAGTGTGCGCTCAATCCAACTGTCAGTTTCCACTGTCCAGTTTTCAAATTTCTGCTTAGCCCTGATACTGTCACTGTGAGATACAGGAAAACAACCTTATTTTCATGAAGGTGGGTTTTCCTTTGCATAGTGTAAGTGGTGTCAGAGCCATTGCTACTGTGTGGAAATCACTCTTCTACTGTAATTTGAAGGAGTGTTAAATTCAAGCTACTCTTTAGGGCTGTTGTCATCTTACACTGACTTGTGAACAAGGACAAATTTTAGCCTGTAATGAGCACAAAATGTTCATATGAAGAAAACAATCTGAAGAATTTTGTTTTCTATTGTCTTGTTCTATCTACTAATTGCTTCCTGACGAGAGACTTTAGAGGTTTTTATAAGCGTTATTTTGTAGATTCTTAGAACTGTTCTGCTGTGTGATAATGACTAATGTGTTAAGGTATTACACGTTACAAAATAACCTATTTGAAGAATGTGCTGTGAAGAAACTGGGAAAGGGGGCAAACTAGTCAATCTCACTTACTTTAATACAATCTTGAAAATGAATTTCAGTAGCTGTTTTCAAGCCAGAGATTGACAAATCTGACCCTTCTTAAATTAAAATTCTTGATGACTACTTCTAACTGCCTTAAAAAAGCAATTTTTTTTTTGTTGTTGTTGAGATGCTATGCTTGTTTTGTCTAAAAGTGTTCTTTGGAAGGATGTCTTCAGAAAGTGTAGTGGGTAGCAGCTTTTTTCCTGATTAATGTGGGCAAATCATGAAAAATCCTGCTCAGCAAAGACAAAGCAGCTGAGCAGGGAAGCTTGCCTCTCTGAAGTGCTTAGTGAAACTCAAAGAATGTGACTTCTCAGGTTGGTTTTTGTACTAGTGCTGAAGTATTGATGTAATTATAGAGCAAAGTGGTTTTCTTGTACTGTCCTCATGCAGGAGTTCACAATAAAAACAATACTTTCATATGTTATTGAAGAGTATTCAGTTTTTCATTGAATCTTGAAAGAAAAACAAATGTAATAGTTTAACTTCGTCTGTGAAAGCAAATGTCCAGGTAGAGGTAAGATAAAAGTATAATTACATTACTCTTGCAGTGTTTAGGAAGCCAATAATGGGTATGCGAACAAATAATATGACTTAAGTCTGTGGGAGAGTTGTGCTGGTTAGTGGCTGAAGAGCTGCGTGAAGGAAAAGGATGTGGAGGTGTTAGTCAGCAGCCAGCTGAATATGAGCCAGCAGTGTGCCCAGGTGGCCAGTAAGACCAATGGCATCCTGGCTTGTATAAGAAATAGTGCAGACAGCAGGAGCAGGGAGTTAATCATCACTCTGTACTTGGCACTGATAAGGCTGCACCTTAAGTACTGTGTTCATTTTTCACAGAATCACAGAATCACTAAGGTTGGAAAAGACCTATAAGATCATCCAGTCCAACCATCCACCTATCACCAATGGTTCTCGCTAAACTGTATCCCTCAACACAACATCCAAACATTCCTTGAACACCTCCAGGGTAGGTGACCACCACCTCCCTGGGCAGCCCATTCCAGTGCCTGACCACTCTTTCAGAGAAGTAGTATTTCCTAATATCCAGCCTGAATCTTCCCTGGCACAGTTTGAAACCATTCCCTCTAGTCCTATCACCAGTTACACAAGAGAAGAGGCCAACCCCCAGCTCACTACAACCTCCCTTCAGGTAGTTATAGAGAGCAATAAGGTCTCCCCTGAGCCTCCTCTTCTCCAGACTGAACAATCCCAGCTCCCTCAGCCGCTCCTCATAAGGCCTGTGCTCCAGACCCCTCACCAGCTTTGTTACCCTTCTTTGAACACGCTCCAGGGCCTCAATGTCTTTCTTGCAGTGAGGGGCCCAGAACTGGACACAGTACTCAAGGTGCGGCCTCACCAGAGCTGAGTACAGGGGAACAATTACTTCCCTGCTCCTGCTGGTCACACTGCTTCTGATACAAGCCAGGATGCCATTGGCCTTCTTGGCCACCCAGGCACACTGCTGGCTCATGTTCAGCCGAGTGTCAACCAACACCCCCAGGTCCATTTCCTCTACACAGTCTTCTAGCCACTCCGCCCCAAGCCTGTAGCGTTGCTTGGGGTTGCTGTGGCCAAAGTGTAGGACCCGACATTTGGTCTTATTAAACCTCATCCCATTGGCTTCAGCCCAGTTATCCAGCCTGTCCAGATCCCTCTGTAGGGCCTCGCTACTCCCAGGCAGATTGACACTTCCAGCCAACTTGGTGTCATCTGCAAACTTACTGAGGGTGCACTCAATGCCGTCATCCAGGTCATCAATAAAGATATTGAAGAGGACAGGCCCCAGCACAGACCCCTGGGGAACACCACTCGTGACCGGTCGCCAGCTGGATTTAGCTCCATTGACCACCACTCTCTGGGCCCGGCCCTCCAGCCAGTTCCTTACCCAGCCAAGAGTGTACCTGTCCAAGCCATTTTTGTGCCCCTCACTACAAGAAAGCCATCGAGGCCCTGGAGCGTGTCCAGAGTAGGGTAACAGAGCTGTGCTTGATCTGGAGCACAGGCCTTATGGGGAGTGGCTGAGGGAATTGGGATTGTTCAGTCTGGAGAAGAGGAGGCTCTGGGGAGACCTTATTCTCTACTATGACCTGAAAGGAGCCTCTTGTCCCAAGTAACAGCAGTAGGACAAGAGGCAATGACCTCTAGTTGCAGAGAGTCTTAGGTTGAATATGAGGAAAAATTTCTTCTCAGGAAGAGTGGTGAGGCATTGGCACAGGCTGCCCCAGGGGGCAGTGGAGTCACCATCCCTGGAGGTGTTCAAGAGCCATGGAGATGTGATACTTAGTGACATAGTTTAGTGGGCGTGGTAGTAGTGGTGGATTGATGATTGGACTAGATGATCAGAGAGATCTTTTCCGAACTTAACAGTTCTGTGATATATGGGGATGAGTGTTTAATTATATAATCTGCAGAAATATCTATACGGAGTTGCAGGGTGTTTGACTATTTATGTTGAAAGGTGCTTTTACTTTAGGAAGTAATCTTGCTGCTCTTCTCTGTCTCCCTGCCCACGCTCAAATTACCATTGTATCTCTGGCTTCACTGGAAAGTAACAGACAGACTCTCGCAAAATTCTTGGTTACTTGACAGTGAACATCATATGACAACCTGAGTAGTTCCTACTTCAATGTGCCCCTTCAGAAAATGCTAACAGATCTGATAGTTACGTCACATCAGACCTGTCAGAAGGAGCTTGAGGAATTTGTTTTCTGAATCTGGGTCCCCTAAAATTTAAAATGAAATGACTCTGTTATGGTAGTAAACTCATGCAGTCTTGCAGTGTCCATCTAAAAGTAACAAATAATTACAGAGTTATATAAGTATAATAAAAATTAAATTTTATTTGAACTAAATATCCTTTTATTGGTTATGCGTCTTAGCTTTTGGTATATATTTATTACTTTTATGTAAAACTAACCTTACTGTCTTTTGGCTTGTCAGTTATAATGCTTTGCATTTTTCTTTTTCTGGAGAAAATAAAGAGAAATAGAGAAGAAAAGGCTTGCGTATGTCAGCATGTGCAGTAGAATGCCTCTAGTGTGTTTTTCCAATCGTAATTATCTTATTTAATCAGAAATGTATTCCATTTGTTAAAGAAACAACCTTTTCTGTTTTCATTAGACTTCTCAGGCATGTAGAGTTTCAGCCAGGGAATGTGCTTTGTTTTGAACTCAGTCAGCAGCCCTTAGAAAAACTGTTTAATTAACTTTTTGCCAATGTCAATATAATTCTATTATCCTCCGAAGGCTGGATGAGCTCCCTCTGGTGGCTCATTTGCATTGAAGTTCTTCGCTTTACTTATGGATCTGTTTACTCAGGCGAACAAGGCTGCTGACCCTATGTATCAGTCAGGCATCAGTTCCTTGTGGGCTTACTTTTTAATTGAAAAACATCAGTAATTTCCTTACATAATGAAACACCGGTATTTAAATTCACAGCAGTTTCCATTTGTTAACAAAAGAAATAAAGAGATACTGGGTAACAAAGTAAGCAAATAATACTGAATTTATCTCCTTCAAAGTATAAATTGCGTAGTAGGCAGCACTAATTTAGGAGTGGTACTGACTTATAATGGGTCAGTTTAGTCTTACATTTATGAAATATTTGGATATTAAAGACAATTTTTCAAGAATACGAAGTCCATGTTTTAAAAATTATTTAATCCTGTACCTGAACTACAATTAGATGTGAAGTGAATCTCAGTTTTAGAACTTATTTAATCTGTTTCATAGCATTAAAGAGAAGCATAATACATCTCACTTGCATGCAGTTGTTTTAAGATGATGAAGCTAGGAGGTTTTGTGGGTCAGAAACACCAGTGAGTTCAAAGCGAATTTTCCACCTCTATAATGTAAATTTCCACAGGTCTTTTTGAACTCCATGCTGTTCTAATTTAATGGTGTCCTTATCATAATGGAATGAGCCATCCTCTCTCTGAAGCAGCAGGATAAGCCTCAAAGCCAGACAACATGCAGGCTGGACATAAGGGTGAAAACTTCCTCCTATAGAAGATTTATTTTATTGAACTATTTTCAATAAAAGCTGATTATGGAATAGAATATCAAAAACAGAAAGCAGAGAAATGATGGTTTTTGTAATATGAATATTTAGTCAGAGTTAAAACTCTAGGCATTTCTGAAGGAGGGCCGGAGGAAGGGGTCACTGCAAAATGGGAATAGGAGGGAAATGGCAATATTTTAAGTTTATAAGAAACAATTATAAAATAAAGGAAGAAATGCAGAATAATAAGCAATAAGCACCTGTGGGAAGTTGACAAATTATAAAAGGTGTTTTCAATGAATATTCTTTTGAATTTTATTATCTTCTTGCATTTTTTTTCAAGTCCCTTGAGCATTCTAGTACCTGAAGTTGACAAAGCATCTAACGCTCAGCAAACATGAAATATTTTATCTAAAAGTAAACTTTTAATATTCACACAGTTGGATCTGGTTGTAAGGTTTTAGTTTTGCTCACAAATTGTGCGTGTCTTTGTCCTTTGTCAAACAACAACAGAGAGATCAATTAATATTGTAATCTCAAATATACTGTGAACCTGAATATGCGTTTAAGAACAAACAAAAATCCCAATACCAAAAGCATCCATGGTCTTAAAATCTTATTATATGTAGCCAGTAACAGATGCAGGTGGGCTAGCAAATAGCAACTTCTTGTTGTGCAGTTTTTTAGAAAAGTCTCCCACTGTGTCAGCATCACCAATTCTGGGATGCTGATAGTTATCTCTGAGAGTAGTGAAAAGTCTAATGTTTGAGGAAATTACTGGTGTAGTTTGTTCAAACAAAGAAGAGTTTGGAATAAATTGCTTGGTGCACTCTAGAACATCTTTGCAGCTGATGGTAATTAGCATTTCATAATCATCCTTTGACTAGTAAGGGCTCTGGTCCTTCTTACCCATCTGGACTAATGGCTGCTACCATCCTTTTTTTTTCCTGTTCTCCCAGAGCTGTGGCCTTATGCTACTGATCATGTTTCTAATGCTCATATCTAGATTTTCAAGGTCTTCCCATAGTGCGCTGGCCCTGCGTCAAGTGATAGCTTTGAATCTTGGCCAAGAACTTAAGTCCAACATTTCTGATAATGCCATTACTTTTGAGGTTGCTGGACTCAGTTTTGCAGCATTTAACCTAAGACTAAGCAGATGGATTCTGCTGATTGCTTCATTTCAGTGTTTCTGTCATAACCATTGTTGACTACTTTCTGAGAGCTAAGCTAAATTACCTTTCACAAGAGTGTCATTAAGAAGTTACCTAATAAAGAACAAAAAATAATGCTGTAAATGGCAATGTCTGTATTTACCCTCTACTCTTTAGTACTTTCAATTTATTTTTTCTGTCATAAGCATAACCCAACAACTCAGTAGGCAGTTGCCAGACAGCTAGGCTCATGTATGCAACTGCACAGTGTGACATGCAGAGTTCTTCATGTTCACCATGGCAAGACCAGGAATGTAATGTCGTACAATAAAATTTTATGAAATAACATCATCTTTCTTTTTATATTGCTAATGCTCACTATTGTTCCTAGGGAGAGCTATGGTTGTGAGGGCAGTGTTCATCGTGAAGGTGAACTGAACTGGAGAGGTGATAGGACCTCTCAGCAGCTATGGACATGGACACAAGTTTGCTGCTGCAAGTTAGGTCTGTCTGTGTAGTGAGTAGTTACACATCACTGCAGTATATGTAGCTTCTTGAGTGCTTCTTATTTTATGATGTATGTTGATTAAAGAAGTAGCCTCCTATTCAGAGTACAAGTTTGTCATTTAACTTTTTCTCTTTGTTTTTATGAGATGTAGTTACATATAGACAAATATCTCAAGTTGTCACTATACTCTGTGAAAGTGATAGGCTGTTTAGACAGCTGGCACTTTGGAGAACTTCTGTGCAAGTCTTTCCTTGTTTTCTGTTTAATGGGGTCACTATGGCATGATGAGGGAATAGTGTGCTTTGTTTTATTTAGATAAGATGAACTTAGTGCTAACACTGTATTGGAGGCATCCATTTGAAAGATTTTTCTGTTTAACAGTACAAATCAGTTATTGTTTTTAATTCAACTATAGAGCAGACACAAAAATAACTGATTTTAAGAGTCAGGGGCAACATTTGATTCAATTTACTATTGTTCTGTTGTTTTGTATCTCACTTTCATTAAATCTAACCTGCAGCTGCAGCTTAGGTAAACTTTTTGATACTTTAGTTACAGTATGCTTACAGAGCATTTTGGAAAAGGAAGCATCCCAGAAACTTACAAAGACTGCTGTATAGAATGTCTTTTGAGGAGTCTCAAAATTTATGTGCATATTGCTTTTAGTACATTTTTGATGTATTGCTATTAACTGGAAAGATTTCTGCAGGAGTCCTGTCAATTTGTTGAATAGTGTTCCTGTACTGCGTTGCATTAAGTTTTACATTATTTTCTAAAACCACTTTACGTACTTAAAGAAAAATGTAAATGATAAATGTATTTGCAAACACGAGCCTTGACAAATAGAAATGTAGGAATCTCTGAAAGGCACACATCTAGAACTAGTTATTCCTCCTGCAAAGCAGGAGAGATGGGACAGTCTCAGCTGCTCCTTTTCATATATTTTCATATATTAACATTTGGAGTCATGTATTTTCTGTGCCGATGTGTGAGAGCAATTGGCAGGAAGTACCTGTAGTAGTCTGTGACTTGAGGGAGGTTGATGTACTGGTGATATGTTATTTAAAGTGAATGTCATTTGAAAGTGTCTGCCTTTAGCATAGCAATGGTAGGAGGCAAAGACAACAGTGAATCTCAGTGCAACTTTAGACCCTTATTCCACTTGTTTATGGTCCCTCTCTCTTATTACTGCTTACTGCCGTATACATTTTTATTTCCCTTAGTGTAATCTACAATGTAATTTGAACCATTCCTGGTCATAATTACCAAAATAAAATAAATGAATGTGTGCATCTCTTAAAAAAAACTGAAGCCATCTGCAGCCCTTCAGGACCAAGAGCATATAAATCTTTATGAAAGTCATGGGGCACCGCCAGTTTCTTTGGTGCAGGCACTTAATGAATTTCTAATGTAAGTTTTGTAAGTGCATTTATACTGTTGTTCTCAAACTTATTTGTAGGAAACTGCTCTGATAGAGTAACTTTTGTTTAATTGCTGGAATTCTAACATCAGATATATTTCACCCTGGCAGCAGTCTGCTGGTTTGTTTGCTTCAACAGGCATATGTTAATAATCCAGTCTCTTCTCAGTTATTCTTTCTTGATTTGCTTTTTGAAATTTGTGTCCATGTTTGCCATGTTCTTTGTTGAAGAAGAAGACCCATGCTTAATAATGCTGTTAGTGAAATGATGTACAGTAATGTGCAGTATCATATAAGTATTAACATAGAAAAAATATCCAGTCACATTTATTTGTTTTAATGAATTGCTTCTTTAATACTTTCAGTACACCTGTATTCATACTGCATCAAGTGTTACTTCTCAGCCCTTAATTCAGTTGTGAGCCTAAAGGTGGACTGGAGGGAAAGCTACATAAGGGTCTGGTGACATGATGGCTATATTCAAGTCTAGGTGTATCAACTCAATGTAGTGTTTGAAAAGTGACTTCTGATACGACATCTTGCAGCCATTTGATGTTCTAACTTGCAAAGAAGACAATTTCTATTCACCTTATTTAAACCACTTCTAAATTGTGCTTTTTATGAGGCTTCACTTGTACAAGAGTTCTGCTTAAAGCTCTCATACCTGAGGCATCTCTGCTGGAAGCCAGCACACAGTGTGATGGTTAAGACATACTGGTCAGACAGTTTTTAACTTATATTTTCATTCTTTTTAATTCTGAGGGATGGGAGAAGATCCAAGGCAATTTTTCATTTATCTAAAAATTTCATTTGGTTCTGATGTGATGTAATTTGAGGATGGTGTGAAGCCCAAGGGGTTGGTTTACACTGATCTTGTTTTGTCTGTTTTAGATACCTGCTACCTGCATTTTTAATTTAGGTGATAGAAACTTTTGCTCGTGACAGAACTTCATCCTGGCTGATCGTTATCTAGCGTAGGTATCTGCTTCCACAGGTACTGTCATGATCAGACTTGCTTCTCTGTACCTAAGGTGCAAATGTGGGACACACTGAAAGTTACAACAGGTACTCTGAATAAAATTTTCTAATAAAGGTGAGATTCTTTTCTTTCTCCTCTCAAAATTTAACGTAAGAGAGAAATTGCTGTTTTGAGGGAGGGGAAACCACTCATTATTTGTGAGTGAAAGTGGTCTCCTTTCTGTCTTTTTCTTTCTATTGTAACAGTAAATTTTAAACTTATCATACATGTAGAGATTACTTAATTCTGAATTTTCTGTAAAACAAAAGAAAAATACTCTGTTTAGAGAGAAATTGTTTAGAGAGAAATCTGTTATTGGAAATACTTATATTTGTGTGTGTTTAGTAATAAATACATGCATATGATTACATTTTTGGTATGTAAGCTTAATTCATAGCTGTGTGCTGATAGTATTGATAGGCTGTAAGACTGTAGACAGGATTCTTTTCGTTAGGATCTATCTACAGATTCTTTCTAAACATGCCTCTTCTGCTAGACTGTCATTTGATGGTTGGACTAGATGATTTGGTGGTCTTTTCCAACCATAATTATTTGATGATTCTTTAACAGTTTTTATTATTAATTGCCTGCAGTTATATGCTTGACTCTTCTGAAATTTTGTCATCTGTGCAGATCAGAGGTGGGATCTCAGTTGTTTTGATGCACTTGTTAGCATGAGAGAAAAATGATATGATACCATTGCAGAAACTTTGTTTTACAGACAGCTTTGTACTTCGTACAGTGATACATCTAGAAATGCTGTGCATCTGCCAGCCTCTTTTGATAAAACCACACAGTTTGTTGTGTTCTTAAATAAACTTGTGATGAGAATAACTGAGATGGTAGAGTTATTGTAAGTTTCTTATTAATAAAGGAATGGTAACATAGTTGTGGTAGGCAATATATGTTAAAGTGGCCCTTGATGGCACTGGAGATAGAGACTAGCAGTCAGATGAGATGTTTGAAGTGTGTGGGGAACATTGTAGTATGTATGGAAACCTTTGAGGGAGCATGATCTCCCCACTTAGGTATTAAAGGGAGCGCAGTATACACGGTGTAACTTTTCTGCACTATTTCTGAGGACAGTGCATCTCATTGCTAGATATCAAAACAATAGTCTATAAGTTTCTACCTTCTCTTACATCTTGCATTCATAGCCAGCGTTTATTTTTTATTAATTATATGGAGTCTACCGTACCAACATCTAAGGACCTTTATGTCTACAATTTTTTTTTCTTTTGGCCTAAAGATCATATAGAGACTTAATGATTACAGAACATCTTATCTAAAGGCAATTTAATGCTGGCTGAAAATGAATTACCTGGTGAAAAAGAATGTGTTTTCTTTTTTTATGCAGGGCAACTTAGTACATTTTCTTCAAGAATTCTGCAGAAGTTTGAGATTTTTAAAGTAATCGTTAGAAGGCAGAGGACCAATGTTTATAGTGTTTCCTTCTAATTGTGTTACAGAGGGGTTTGTACCATTATTCCTTCTCTCCTTGTTCCTTCTGTCACCGAGATTGGACCATGAGTCACAATTGATCAGATTCTCTTCTTAATCCACTGTAGCACACTTGTGTGAATGAGTACGGTGAGAAGATTATGATTAAATTAGAAATAAACTGCATGTGTAGGACTTGCAGTCTAATCTGGTTTTGTCTGATTCTTACAGAATAGAGGGATTTTTTTTGGTGCAAGTTAAATCAGTTACTACTGACAGTCACATAGTCCTTTGAGGTGAGGCAGAGCTCCAGAACTCTGACTCGTTGGGTAGTATATTTGCTGAAAATTGTGTTGTTTAGATAGAATACCCAGCCTGGTCATCATGGGAAATGAGTGCAAGTTGCCATCTTTTTTCAGAAGACAAGATGTGTGAGGAGCAGCTGAGGTCCTTGGGTTTGCTCAGCCCAGAGCAGAGGAGCTGAGGGGAGGCCTTATGGAGGCAGCACAGGAAGTGGATGGGCAGCACTGAGCTCTGCTCTCTGGTGGCAGAGACAGCACCTGAGGGAATGGCCTGGAGTTGTGTCAGGGGTGAATCAGGCTGGGTGGTAGGAAAAAATTTTTCACCAGAAGACAGCGAGCATGGAACAGGCTCCCCAGGGCATTGGTCACAGCCCCAAGCTGCTGGAATCCAAGGACCAATTGGACAGTGCTCTCAGATGTAGGGTTTGAATTTTGAGTGGTTCTGTATGGAGCTGGGGATTGGGCTTTGTCACCCTTGAGGGTCCATTCCAACTCAGGATTCTAAGATTCAATTTCATCTACCTGAAGCTTCCATCAGGCTCCCACCTTGTCATGCTCTGCTCTTTCTGTTGCAGCAGGGCTGTACTCAGCTCCAGGAGACTGTACTGTGAGATGCAGTAGGAAGTATCTGCAAGGAAGAGAAAAAGCTGCAAATAAGTCTGCTATGAAGCAATTTGAAGCTCTAAAAATATACTGCAAATTGAAATGAGTAGTTTTGTTGTTTCTTCAAGATGCGTTCTGATGTTGTGTGGCTGCGATCATACATGTATTAACATCAGATGCAAAGGCTTTAGATTTTCTAATTCTTTATGGCGTACACGAAGAAGCTGAGAGTGAACACAAAACTGGAGTGTAGGACAGAAAAAATGATCCTGGCTCCAGCTCTGCTAATGACTTTTATGATATGCTTTTGGATATGTCCCATATCTTCCCAACAGCTTTCTTAATCTTGAAGCAGTGGTGATCTTCACATTTATTGTGGTTGGCAGCCTGGTTGTTTTGTGCTTGTTTTAACACTCTGGATGAGAGTCTTCTGGGTGGCAAGTAAAATATTTGGCATACGAACAGTGTGGACAATGTCATGTTAACTTCCTGAAATCTTGACATGGTGAGGAAATGTAACTAATGAAGCAGTTAAGCAGAATGCAAGCATGGATTTGCTCAATAGAAAGGCGTATCCTTCCCTTTAGGTCAGATTTTTTTTTTTTTCTATAGTTGTTAATGGCATAGTTAGGTTCATTGGGAGGGAAGGGGGCCACAAGACTTAGTAATTTTAAAAAGAACTAAGCACATCACACCCTTTAAGGTCTTTATTCTGTCTAACTCAGAAAGACATAGATGAGATTACAGAGATTACTGGCTAACCTAGAAATCTGATTTGAACCTCACGTTTAGATGATTTAAAATGGAGAATTATTGGCACAGTATTAAAAGGCAGCTTGACTTTTTAAAACTTTGCTAGAAGTGGAAACACACTAACAGAAAGCTCGTTTTGATACCTCAACATGCCTAGTTTTCTACCAGTGATTTTATCAAAGAGGTAGATGATTAGCATGACAAAGCAGAGCCAGGTTCAAGGATTCTTAATCCGTTTGTTCCTCAGAGGAAAGAAAAGAGTTTATCTGTAGCTTTAAAACTTTTTGTTACGCTAAGAAGGAGTTTCATTTACATTATAGTACAGTTTAAGATTAATAGTTAAGCTTTACCAGTCTGGGATATGACATTTCTTGTTTTTGAATGCTGTCAAAGATAGAGTTGTTTTGATAAGGAGTACTTTTATTTTCTTCCACCCTGATTTATATTTAAAATTCAGAAAAATCTCCCTGTGTTAACATGCATTCAGACTAACTTGGACGTTAACTGCAAATCAATGTCATTAATATGAATATATAAATCAACAGTGCTTTAAATTCTCCCCATGTTGTTCTGTAAGAAAAACTTAAGCTGTATATATGCAGTAATTACTTGTGAGAATTAAAAATCATAGAATCATAGAATTGCTCAGCTTCTTTAAGGTTAAAAGACCTTAAAGATCATCGAGTCCAACCTCAACCTAACCATGCTACCCTAACTCTAACAACCCTCCGCTAAATCATGGCCCTGAGCACCACATCCAAATGGTTTTTAAACACATTCAGGGATGGTGACTCAACCATGCAAATGCATGAAAATGCAACTGTATAAAGCTGGATATGAAGATGATTTATCCCAAGACAGAGTAATACTTTTTTCTTAATTGACAACATATTAAAACGTTTGTGTTTACTCTGTTTATTTTTCCTTGCTTTCCTTCCTGTATTATTTATACAGCGCTATGGATTGGATTTCTGATCTTAAATATATCTTCACTTTTTCTAAAATTAAAATCAGTTTTGCACGAATTTTTAATTTTTATCAAGACTAGTAGATATTTTAAGAGGTACAAATGTTATAAAAATTTTTCTTTCTTCTTATCTATTTTTGTAATGCTGCACCTTGGATATTCTGTTCTTCTGTATTTTAGAGGCAGGGGAGGTGGTGTGTTGGTTTTTTGGAGGGTTTTGCTTTTTATAACAGGGAGCTGAAGCTGTTGGATGGGTGAAGTTCATGTAAGCTAAGTGTTCAGTGCAGGTGATCGCTGTAAAGACGTGGATCTGCCTTTGGCTTCCCCTACCAAACTTGCTTCTGGGGATGTCTCAGGAAAACAAGAGCCCAGCGAAGGGTTAACATTTTACTATCAGCTTCAGAAAGGCACATTTGCAATTGCTCCCAGTCTTGTCTTCATTTTTACACCTCATTCACTCACCGCTGCTCTTCACTTCAAGGCAGATCCTTTGACCTAAGCAGATTATTGTAGACGCATGAAGGACACAGCAAGCTCTCCGTGCTTTTGAAGGAGGAGATTTTGGCTCCAAAATAGGGCACTAAGCTTTTCAGCCTTATGCTGCTTTACCTAGTCAGCACAACGCGGTGCCTCTGGGTGCTTAGTGGACTCCTGTGGAATCAGATGGGAAACAAAAGCAGAAGTGGCAGCCGCTGCAAATGTGGGAGTCTGTGCCATTAAAGGGAAGCGATCACTAATAAGGGCCTGCGAGACCTAGGTTTCCTTGGTTTCCATGACAGTTATTAGGTAACGCAGAAATTGAATCGTCTCCCACAATGCTGTTGAGGGCTAGGGGGGAAAGGGGTGCTCCAGGGACACGGCAGAGGAGTTATGACTTACAGCAACTCATCACTCTGAGAATGTGAAACTCTGGATTATTACGCCTTACTTCTTTGCTTGCCGTTTCTCATTTGTATTTTCCGTTTGCTTTGCTTTACATATTTTGAAGGAAGACCCTGGCATATGCTACACAGTTTCTCAAATAATATTTTCCCATTTTTATTTAGAGCTGAGCTTGGCAAAGCAAGGATATGAACAATTATACAGGTGGGCTACTCAGGGGGAGTGAAGATATAAGGCATCCAATCAGGTATTGTCAACCTGCAGCACTGTAGAAATGCCCCTCCAACAGATTTCTGTAGTTCCAGCGCGGGAGACTGCCAGCAATGGGAGAAGTTCAATGGGCAGAAACAAAGAGAAGAGCAAGGAAGTCGAGGTAAGAGGGAGGCTTCGCTTTGGTACGGTAGAACAAGTCTGCCTTTTGTAGCCAATGTTTCTGGCTGCTCAGCAGGATGCACTGTGCTGTAGCATTACCCAGTGCAAATGATTGCAGCCTGCTTTAGCACGCTGAAGCAAGCTCCTCTGAGAACGTCTCAGCTTTGTAAGAAAAAGGTGCATGCTGGAAGAAAATAAAAGAAGTTACAAACTGCACTGGGGAGTGGGGAGGTTTTAACATTTTTATTTCTGTGCATGCAGTCCACTACTGCTGACAGTCATTGTTCCTTAAAGGTTTCAAGTAGCAGTTGCTTTATTACGGGTTAGATGAAAAAGTAGCTTTAATAAGATTCCTATCTCTGTTTAAAAACAGCAAAATACCATGTTAAAGCCTGTCTTTCTGATGTGCATGTGTTATTCACAGCAAATGTAGGCATGAGCTCAGCAACTTACTCTTTATTATCATTTAAAAAGCATCTATGTTTTTTGATTCATAAACATACGAGTGTTCCGTCCATAAGTATTGTATGCTGTTGTTCCAATTAAGAAATTGTAGGTTCATATTACATTAATGGTTAAAACAAAAAGTACAGAAAATCGGTGCCATTTGCTAATGGTACTTTTACAGATAGAAATCTCTTTTTCTCTGTATAGATTGAACATACAGGACCAGAAGGAATCTCCAACAAAAACAGTCATCCCTCCCCACCCCCAAAAAAACAAGCAGCCTGTTTCTATATGTAGCAGTGGATGTACATAACAGGCATCTACTGTTTCTTGTCTCTCTTTTTTTTTTTTTCCCCTGTTGCTGTATGGAAAGTAAGGAACTGTTGGGGAAAAAAAAAAAAAAAAAAAAGTGATGTCTTTTAAGTATTATCTGTGTGATTAGGTGGTAAGCTGCATCCTGTGTTTTAACTTATTTTTGTGTGTTGTGTTTGACCTAGTTTTCAGGAAATTGTTAAGTTTAACACATGATTGATACTCCTAGCATGTTTGATTGCAGAAAAATATTGGTAAGCTTTCATTTAGCGTGCCTTTTTTTGCTCAATATTTGGCTCCTACAAGTTCATGGATTATGGTTATGCTGTTTTTGTTTGAACACCTATGTATAAACACTGTCCTTCTCTGGAATTAGCCCCAGTACTGGTAGTACTGACATCAGAATGAATTGTTTCTAGATATCTCTGTTCTGAAGCAGAATGCTTTTGCTTTATTTTTATTTTTATTTTTATTTTTTTCTTCTAGTGATTGGTTAAGGGTCAGGGTTCAAGTGGAAACTGTGCTTTGTATTAAGACTTGACATAGCCTTAAAAATGTATGCAAAAATATAAAATATGCCCATGGCTTAAAATTGTTCTCTGGCATTGTGGTTTTGTCTTGATCATTAGACTCATCTGAGGAATACGTGCAACATGTGTACAGATCAGATAGGTGTGGTAGTTAATTTAGGGTGTGTAGGGGGGAATCGTGGAGCTTCTGAATCAGAAGAATAATTTCATATGCTTTTATTCATTTTTTTCCCCCTTGAGGGCTAGGTTGCATTGTTTCATTAATACTTAATTATCTCAGAAAAAACAAGAGTTTCTTTGAATTTTTTGTAATTTATGTAGCAAAAAATAGCAAAATGGCCTGGCTGGCTAAGCTCATGAAAGTTTTCTTACTTTCAGAAGAGGAATATTAAATACCAAACCAACCCCCAGCTTCCAGTTTGCCAAACTGCCCTCTGCTGGCAGAGCTGAATCCTACTGCACAGATTTGTGCTCCTCCCTTTTGACTGTCATTTATGCAGAGTGATGGACATGGTAGCTCAAGTATTATACAGTTTTTCACATAATACCTACATCTCAAGTAAATTATGAAGATAAAGTTTGTTTTGTGGATGTGCTTTTGGAGTAGTGAACCAGGCTTCTTACTACTGAAAGAAATTTCTCAAGCCTATTTAAATAGTCTTCTATCCCCGCCTTTCCTGCACGGCACAGTTCTCACAGAAGGAAACTTTCTTGCTTATACTCAGTGTTTCTTTGTGTTGTTGGGTTTATTGCTTTTCAGTTGCTCTGTGTTCATGTTATTCACTGATACTGTTTGTGTGAGTACGTGCTTCTTCTGCCTTTCCACTAGTAGGGATCTTGAAGTGAAAAAGCTAGAGAAAGAAGTTAAATGATCATCCTAGGGTGGTGAGAGCATCAACATGTGGAAAACTGAACTATTTTCCAATTGCTAGGATAGCAGTTCTTAGGACTGTGTGCCAACTGCTATTATTGCTTGGGAATTTTACATGAGATTTCCTTACAACAGTGTTAACTATGAAGAAGTGTTCATCTTCTGCCTAATTGCAAAGCTCTCTGCAGAGAATGGTTCTCCAGGTTCACAGTGAATTACGTAGATTTGGCTGACTTAAGAACCTCTGTTGCATGCGATTCATGATGCAGCTCATTTTATGATGCTCTTCTGTGGTTACAGTTGCTTGCAGGTATGCTTTATCTGAAAGTTTTCACAAGGGACCTCACACACTTAACAATGATTGCCAAATTTTTAGAATGCTAAGTGCAGTATTTGTTATGGGCCACTTCATTATTAATTATGTGCCGTAGGTGCCTATAATGGAAAAATGATAAAAGTTAGGAATACCAACATGATAACAATGGCTAGAGGGAGCTTTTAAAAGTAATCCTTCTATACTACATCCCTTGTTTGAGAAAAAACTTTTCTGCAGTCAATTCCTCTAATTTTTTAGGTGACTTGCCTCCTCAGTACTTACTGAAGTTGTAGTTAACAAGAGCTTGTGTAACAATTGTAACTAGAAAGCTTTAAGTGTAGTCTAAAGACAAGGTAGCTTTTTTCCAAAACTAAGCACTGCAAATGCTGAAGTGTTTTGTAACTTGTTACAGCAGCACTGCACTGTAAGTCCATATGCAGATACAGTATGTTTCAATGGCTCTAGGAAGGCTTAACACTCATTAATGCTAATGGACTTGGCCACAGCATATAACTGAACAAGTTGTCTATCTTATTCTTTATTAATGCTGTTGGAAAAGACTGTTGCAGTAAGGAAGACTAAAGTGTAGAATATTGGATGTATTCACACCATGATGTTACTTCTTTGGTATTCAGTAGTTAATTCAACTTTATTCAGTATTTGAGAAAATTCATAGATGTACATCGGAACTTGTGATTATGTTTCTGTGATGGAAAAAAAACCAAACCACTTTGGTTTCTGTTTTCAGAAGAGTTTGTTAATAAAACTTTTAATCAAAGTGAATTAAATCAGTGACCTAGAAATCAAATGATGCTATCAGGACTCTAAATCTTTTAGTTTTTGAAAATATTGACTTGGTTGCATTGGGACTACATAAATATTCCCCATTTCACATTTGTATAACATTTAAACAGTTATTCTGGACCTGATTTTCTTTATTCTGGTAACAAAGGCTGAAGAAATGCAATGTGTATGTTTCCTGAATAAACATATTCTTGTTTCTTCAAGAACATGGATGATGAAATGCTTGCTCTGTCTCATAATTGCGTTGCTTTGTTTGTGAATATACACTGTTTCACAAAATAGCCAGTTTACATTGTCTTGTGTACACAGATGGATTATTATTTTAAGGCGAGATTAAGCACACAAAGTTTTCATACAAAAAAATTGGACAAGATAGCTGAGTGAAGTTATTGAGCTTATCAAGAAACACTAAGCTGGAATTTGCGAGGGTCAGAGAACAACTACCATGACTACTGTGCAAAAAATAAATGTATGCTCAGACTGGTAGTAGTACATTTATAAAAGCACAGTTACACAAGTTACACAACCTTTTTAAAAAGGATTAACATAATGAGATGTTCATGATGAACAGTCCATGAGAAGCAAAAATGATTTTTGTTTACCTGAGAATAATCGTCTCAGAGAGTACAAGGCAGTGACAGACACAAGTCAGTACTTGATAGGATTACCTTGCAAGAATTTTCTTTAAAAGAAAAAAAAAGCCTTTGGAACCGTAATACAGTTTTTGGAATTATGGCAGCATGACTTACTTGTATAGTGATGACTCTTATCTCCTTTGACAGAAGGCCAAACCCAATGTCCTCAAGATATTATAGTACTTGAAATTCTGTAGTTAGTATTAACAAGCATTGATTTTTCTATGGTATTGTTGCTTTTTTTTTTTTTTTAGCTTTGAGTTTTCGTGAGTGAAAAGTACAGCTGTTAAATTATTGTTAAATATTGATGATTTTTTTCTTCTCATGCCTACTACATTCCTGTAGTCTTAATATATTGTTGTTCCGACAGGGGTGATGACATTATTTTCCTTCATAGATCTTCATAGTGTGTAGTAAAATACAAGGAGGAATTTTCTTCTCCAGTGTATTTAAAAAATAAGTGCTGCTACATTCGTTTGTAAATGTGTCTGCTCGAACATCTTTCTCCTTCCCTTTCAGACCCCCAACCCAATGTTTATCATACTTTAAATTAAATTTAATTCTGCATACTGCACGGTTTTGTGATATGGAGAGACATAGGACTTCACTTTCTTTTTCAGCAATGATTCCACATTCTGACATTTCCAAGGCAGAAAGACTGCAACTTTTGAGACCATAAATACTGTCCAAGTAATACTTTGACATTTAGGGAGACAGTATGGTGCATTAGATTTGAACCTGTTATTTTTACTTTTTACTGTGATGTTTGTACCTTAAAAAAAAAAAAAAAATCATTTGAATTTGTTTCTCAACGTGATGTATGTCCATTTATTGTGAAGTGTGCTTTTTTGCTTTTTTTTTTTTGTAAACAGATCTTCTTTTCAAGTCAGAAATGAAGCTGAAACCTAATGGTGATTTCAAATGCCACAGTAGAGTAGCTGCTAACATTTGCTTTAAATGCCAGACTAGAGCTAAAGCTAATATTTTCCCTAAAGCTTATAAATAGGTTAAGAGATGTTGCCATGATTTTGAGGGAGAAGTGGCAGCTCAATGTTCTTAATGGGAATACATTTTTTTAATATGTACTCTCATGTGATACTTGCTTAACTTTAAGGAGATGTAATGACAGATAACATTTTTAAAGACATTTTCTTGTGTGCTATGAGAAAGTACTTACACATCCCCATGAAATTATTTTTGTGGCAATTGTGAAGCGTGGAGCTATTTGATACTCGAAACCTGTCTATAATTGGAGAAAAATATTATGGTTTTACATGTCTACCTTTTGTTTTATTGCCTTATAACCTAAAGTCAAGCAACACATTGGATTTTTTTAGATAGGGAAGCACAGTATTTAGTGTAGTTAAATTTGTAAATGGCTTTGATCACTTTATCAGAGTGTAAAATCAGAGTGATTTGCCAAAATTTCACTGATATCAGTGCTAATAAAAGAGATTTTCGTTCATTTTCTTTTTTGCATGTCTTGAGGACACAGAATAAATGTCTTATAATTCCAGGAAATTAATGAAATAATTTTTAATACAGATAACAGATGTTTGTGTTTTTGCTGATGATTGTCTTGCATTCTGCTCTTTAATTTTCATAATTATAATTTAACAGTTGAATAGATACGGTCATCTATTACCTAACATACAGAAATGTTGTTACAGGAAGTGTAAGGATGTTTGTTTTCGAGAATAGCTGTGTCTAAAGCACCATGTAATTCTTGTCTTCAGGAGATTTAATTTTCATTCTACTAGAGATGCTGAGGAAGATGGGGCAGGAAGGGGGAGCATGGGTTGAATTCCAGCATGTGAATCTGCTTACTGACACATACTTTGACACACGTTGCTTTTTCTTCCGTGTTTGAATACAATGCACCTATTGCTTGTGATGTTGTTAAATACAATATATGACAAAATCTCTGACCATGTGTATGTCAGTATTTTGTGGTATTCTCAAAAGACATAGGACGTTATTCTTCTTTTCTTGACATGACCACTGTTTGGACAACCATACTCTGCTTGCATGGAAATACACCTGTATCAGCAGTTATAAGACACTTAATGCTTGCTGGTGATGTTTTTCTGTAATGCTGTGATGATAAATCATTGCTGTTTTTAACAGATTGAAATGTTCCTTGAAAAGTATAGCTGTAAGTCTATCTGTGAGGTCCTTAAAATGCTTTAAGAAAGAAATTAGCTAAGTCTTCTGACTCCTGTTCGGGAACTGTTATTACTTTGAACTGGTAATTTTGTGACAGTGAGAGAAAAGGGAAATGTTACTTAACACAGGCTAGGTTTGTTCTACTAATTTGGGGTCCTTTTATCTTTTTTAATTTCTTGTGAATAAAACCCATTTCTTCTGTTATCGGTAAGAAAATAGGAGTTTTCTTGCTTGTATTAGCTTACTGGCAGTTCTTTGCAGGCTGCTCTTCCTCATAAGATAACATAAATGATACTGATTGCATAGTATGATTGTCAGGCTTTTTATGAAAAGAAGATGGTAAAAGCATATTTCAGGAACTTGAGTTGCTGTGTATTGACTGTGTGTCAAATAGCAGTATTGATTTTAAAATTGGTCTTCTCACTGATAAAAGACTTGAAGCTTAAGATTTCATATCTCTGTAACTTGCTTCCTGTACGTTTATAGACAGTACTTAGAATCTACTGACACGTGTTCTGGTGCTGATGAATTTTGTCTATAAGAAAGTTTGATGTTCATAATTCTTTTTATCTTAGAAATTCTCAGTTCCAATAAATCGAAAATTCGAGAGAGAGTGAATGCACTTTCCTACTCAAAAATTGTTTTTAGTTCAAAATACTAGGCTTTAGCTTTCATTTCAATTGGATTTCCTTCTAATGCTGGTTTGAGATTTCATGAAGGAAGCATTTGCCGTATTAAAAAGTTGATGTAAATTTTTTCCTGCTAAGTAGTTTATTTTTTTTTTTGAAGAAATAAATACGAAACCTCAACAAACCAAACAAATAAAATCTGACATCATTTCCAATAGCTATTGTCCTGTTTTCAGATATAACCTCCCATTCACTTGAGTTTCATGACTGACTTAGATCCTGAATTATGTTGGAGTAGTGGTTGTGACTGAGACAGTTTACTAAATCGATTCTATTTCCTAAACCTGGTAGCTGAATGGGGGTATCTGGAACTGGAAACAAATCAGGAAGCAAAAACACTGATAATTTGCTCCAGACACCATTCATACTGACTTCTATTATGAACTGTTGCAGGTGATGCAATTCAAACAAAAGTTATCTGGGATAGGGCTTAGTCATCAATAAAGCCTGTGTTCCAAGACTCCTTTTAGAGGAATACTCTCAAATCTAAAGAGCATTTTAGCATGCAGATGTTGTGGTCACATACAGCCACAAAATCTTGTTCTCATTAAAGACAACTCACTGATGCGGAGATTCAGATCATTTCAATTATTCATTTAGTTAAGGAACATCAGGCAGGCTGAGAGACTGTGAGTGTATTCCCACCTTAGCAAAGTGATGCCAGTACTACAGGTATATCCATTTTGTCTAAGTCTTGCTATCTGAACAAGAAGAATTTTTAAGGAAAAGTCCTATAAGTTCTGGCTACATTAAAAACATAGTTCACCAACATATAGATTTATATATAAATATTTTTATGCTTATATTTATTCTTCTTGATGATTAAGAAAGTAATACTGAATTTGACTCAGATTTTATTTCTAAGGCTGATCAGACTTTCTGACAGAAGCTTTGAATTGAGCTCATTTTAACAGTGAAGGTGACAAAACATTTTCTATGTAGCACAGGCAAGGCTTTCTCCTTTAGTTTTGAATTGGGCTTTGTTTGAATGGAGTTCAGTCTGCTGTGTTCTGCACGCATATGACTCTGTGCAGCACTTCAGCACAAGGGACAGCACCCTTGGCCTCCTCTCTCCCATTTCTTAGCTCCTGGTTGGTACGTTCATGTGTAAGCTTTATTATTTGGGGGAGGTTCTTCCTTGAGTTTTATGTTATTTTTGATTAAAAGAGAAAGGGCAAGATTATGTACTGGGGAGTGGAATTCAGCAGTGTAACCTTACTTCTAAAGAGAATACAGACTAACTGTTTAATGTTCTAGGTTGGAATCATTTAAATAAGAACTTGGTTCTTAGTGTACTTTGAAGTAATAGTAGATCTCTCTGCACTATTTTCTAGGCTTCACAAGAGTCATGAATAATTTATCATTATCTTAAGTTGTAACAGTCTGCAGCCAATGGAAGCACTTTCTTGTTCTGTATCCATATGGTGGAATAAAACTTTTCAGTCATTACCATGAAATCTGTACCTTTTATCAAGCTCATTTATTAGTGAAATTTGGCCATCTATACAGTCTTGAGTTTATAGAAAAATGAGACTGTTTTAACAACAGTAATTAGAAAAAAGTCTCTTAGAATGAGTGGATGAATTGTCTGGAACTATATTTTACAACATTGTCATGCTGAAACATTTTAAAGAAGTTATAGTGTAATACCTCCTTGATTTTAAAGTTTTGTTTCTCTTATTTGATTTGTTTTCTTGTCACATCCTTGATTTTAAAAACAAACAAACAAAAAACAACCCATACATGCTATTTATGGTCATTTTTCTCAGAAACTCTGAGGTTCTGCAGGACCTTAAAAGGAGACTTTTCCAGTCTATTCTGTACCATTACTGAAGCAACCTGTTGCACTGCCTTCACTGGTTTGTAGGACATAAAGAAGATACATATAACATTTCACCATCTTGTTACCTGTTATAGTTCTAAGCAATAAACTTTTGCATTAGTGCAGGACTTAAATTTCAAGAACCTGCACCAGGTGAGGTTCAGGTTGGATGTTAGGAAAAATTTCTTCTCAGAAAGAATGGCATATTACAGGCTACCTAGAGAAGTGGTGGAGTTGCTGTCCCTGAAGATTTTCAAGAAAATAGATTTGGCACTGAGTGACGTGGTTTAGAGTGGTCACAGACATGGGCTGATGTTTGGACTAGATGATTGTATTGGTCTTTCCGACCTTAATGATTTTGTGATTCTGTTGATGCGTTTGTCTTTTTGCGGTGAATCGTGTGCTGGTGAGAAGGAAGCAAAATAGCGGAGTGTGCTATATCCCGTGATAGATATAGCCAGAGACAGTTGTGATCAGACAGTGTACAAGGACCAAACAGATGTTGGTTTGGTTGCTAACGAGGACTTGGTGTGCCTGCATCTGTAGTGGTGAGTCAGGGAGTGGAAGGTGCTGAACTGCATGGAATGGTGACTGCATGGGAGTTGTGAAGGTCCTCCTACTCCCTCTCCAGGTTTTTGGTCAAATCCAGCCTATTGCATTGAATACAAGAGATCTGGTATAGGTGTAGATGTGAATGGGCCTTCCCAAGCCCTGTGCCAGGGCTGTAACGCTTTGAGATATGCAGTGCCAGGAAGGCCAGTTAAGAGCCTTGAAAACTGTTGCTTCTGCCTACAGTGCAGAAAGGAGGCCACAGCAAACACAGAGATGGTACTGCTGTGAGCTCAGCCTAATGGCATGCCTTGCCTAAACTGTACTTAAGAGTCTCATTACTGAGTAATACCCACTGTAAGCCAGTGTCTGCAGGTAGCACTGTCTGGCCCTCCTAAGCTGCAACAGTTATATGAGTCATTCCTGGCTCTTTGCTGTACTGCGTTAAGAAATCTGCTCCAATTTAAAAATATATATATACAAAAGCTTTTATATATATGTATATGTTCACAGATTGCATTATGAAGCTAATTGCAAGACAGTAGATTTTCAGAGAAATTGGACATTGTTTCTTAGTAACACTGCCCTAAGAATGAACTTAACGTTCTTTACTCTTAGATTTCATAACCTAAGCATCTGTTACTAGTAAGGCTGGATGGAAAATTTTGAATTCATTTGAGATTTTAATATAGAATTTGCTATTCTTCTGAATCGTTATAGTCCAGGTGTTGTGGGAGAAATATGACAGAATTGGTTTTCTTTCTGAAGATAATTTAATCCTTATTGTCAAATAATTTGTAAAATACCTACAAATAATTGTTTTGCTGTCTCACCATTAGTTTTTGCAGTACAGACCACAATGCTGCCATAGACAAGTGACTCACCTGTTTTTATAGAATACTGACACTGACATAGTGCCCATTCTGAAAAATATGATTAGCCTTGCTAGGCTCATTTTTTTCCTGAATTTAAAGAAAAAGAGAATTCTTATCTCTAATGATTGGATTATTAATTCAGACTTGTGTTTTGCCAAACTGATTACAACCAGGAAATGTATGTATCCATGCGTGGTAGTGTATGTGCTGATGGAGCATTTTCAGTGAATCTGAGTAAAGATTAAACAAACCTTTTATCTTGAGTGTGAGTTTTTTTGTTGTTCTTTTTCTATTTTTTTTTTCCTCATAGCAGTCGTATGTTATGGCCTGATGCTTTCTGGTGAGCAAAAGTGTATTCTTGGCTGAATATGAGCCAACAGTGTACCAAGAAGGCCAATAGCATCCTGGCTTGGATCATAGGAAGTGCAGTCATCAGGACTAGGAGGTGATTGTCCCAAAGTACTCAGCCCTGGTGAGGCTGCACCTTGAGTAGTGTGTTCAGTTTTGGGCCCCTCATTGCAAGAAAGATATTGAGGCCCTGGAGAGTGTCCAGAGAATGGTAATGGGGCTGTGAAGGGTTTGGGGCACAGCTCTTATGGGGAGTGACTGAGGGAGCTGGGATTGTTTAGTCTGGAAATGAGAAGGCTCAGGGGAGACCTTATCAGTTGCTACAAGAACTTGAATGGAAGTTGTGGCAAGGTGGGGGGTTGGCCTTTTCTTTCAGCTAAATAGAGATTGGACAAGAGGAAGTGGCCTTAAGTTGTGCCAGGGGAGGTTCAGGTTGGGTATTAGAAAGAATTTCTACTCAGAAAGAGTGGCGATGCATTGGAACAAGTTGTACAGGGAAAAAAAAACCAAAAACCAAAAAACAAAAACCACACCACAAACTACAACAACAAAAAGTTGTTAGTCTGCAGCGGACTAACCTTCTGAAAGCTTGATTTCTCTTTGGAGGAAGTTACAATGAGGAAAAAATACATTTCCTAAGGCCTGCAGGGAAGTTACAGTGCAAACTTTCTTTTCCTGTTTTTCCTGTGATCTTACTAATTGTTCCACCCCCCAAATTACTGGTTAGGAACACTGAAAGCTTGAGTACTTTAAGGAAGAAAATATCACAGAAAAGAAATACAGGTTTTTTTGAGGTTTCCTAGCTCAGTTTACTCTGGCAGGCTTCAGTGAATTCTCTAACAGTGGAAGTGTTCGCTACTCCATTCAATATCTCTCCTGAGGACATGATAGCTTGATCTAGAAGGGGAATGTGCGATGGAATAGATTTGGGACTGGCTAAACTGGTCTAACTGCAATGTAGATCATTTGTGTGCTGTAGAAGAGGTGGATATATAAACATCTAAATGCTAGCAGGTGTTTCTGGTGCTTTCAACTATCTTTTTTGGGATAGGTACAAGAAGAATATTGAAGTGCAAATCCCTCAGCAGGAAAAGAATCATAAGCATTCAACTGACATACTTAGGTTAAAGGTACATGAATATAAATATGAAAATATATTTAAAAGATAGATGAATTATATAAATGATATGAATAGATGATTATGCCTAATATTGAATGTTAATGCTTGAGCTGCTAGTTTTCTTGGATCTACCATGTGCTTCGGCTGGGTGCTAGTTAATTTCAGATGAGAGAATTTAAGAAATCAGTGAGGCATCAAGCATTTTTTATCTTGCTAGATTTGAATCCTAGTTGATATTTTAACTAAACTCATCTTAGCAGAAGGTAGACTGAGATCTTCTTTCTGAATAGGAAGGTTAAGGAGTTGTGTTGGGTTGTAAGAGACAGGTCTGTGTAGTATTTCAGCTTCTGATCTGCAGATACTGAGATACCCACATTCCCTAGGGTAATCTTTTGACTTCTCATTCTATCTAAACTTGTTTTTTTTTTGTTTGTTTGTTTTGTTTTGTTTTTAATGTTTTTTTTTCATATTTTTTTTTCCTTCTGCTTTTTTCCTCTAATGGATTTTGACTGCTTTACATTGTTGGTATCTTGACTTCATCTAACGCGACCAATCAGTTCAGGTTATTGAGTATAGGAAGTGCTTTGGCTGTAAAATGAGTTCTGTAAAAAATGTTAAGTCTATTCTGTGCTAAAAATTTCTCTTCGGCATGGCATATAGATTGCTTTTCTATCTATTTGAGCTTCTTGCAGGGTCTTGTCCTTTATGATAATCCCAAAGGGTTTTATTTTATGCCTCCATGCAGCTACCTAGTGATAAAACTTCTCTAAAATTTTAACAAATTGCGGCTGTCAGAGATTGAATAAAAGCACCTATAGAGTAATCATTGGTCTGTACAAATACTGTTGTGAGTGACAGAGAGTCTGAGAAATTTTGAAAAATTTGAACCACTTAAACAGTCCTGCCCAAGCTTACTACAACTTTTGATTTAAAAAGCAAAAAACAAAAAGATTTTGGAAAAACCGGGGAACAGAGATTGTTTTAGGATAAAGGACATGTTCTGCTTTGCGTACGAAACAATATGGTACTTTTACCAGGTGTCCTCATAAAGTTAGTTATAATTCATATAGTGTTAAGGCCACGAAAAAACACATTATGAAACATTGGCCTTCACTTCTGCACCTGAAAGTAATATGTTTAACGAGCTATTATTTGTCATGCATGTAAAATTGTAGGTATAAAAACAGCAGAGCGTGTCATAGTGAAAATCAATTCTAAACACTTTGAGCGCTCGATAAATGTGCCATAAAATTCATCTTACACAAAAGGAAATAAATGCATAGGCAGTAAAGAAGTGTGCAGCAAAAGTACACTTTTTTACACAAATTTTAAATTTGTGGCTTTTTTTCTACAAAAGAACAAAAGGTGTAAAGTAAAAAGCTTTCCAAAAATTCCCCCTCTGCTGAGCTAAGCAGCTGGTAGAAGGTACCCCTTGACATCAGTGGCCATAATGATCATGTATTACTGTGAGTTTGTACAACCTTTATGACATTTGGGAGTAAAAATTTGTGGGTTGAAGGTACCAGACAAGTGAAATGTATGTGCATATGCCTGCAAGTCCCCAAAGTCTGACTTGAGTACACAGAAGTCTCTGCCATGTATAGTAATTATCTAACATAATTACTTTTTCACGCTATCATGGACATTTGAACATATTTCTGCAATTGCAATTAGCTTTTTTTTTTTTTTAATATAAAACTGTAGTTTCAAGTAAGTCTGAATTTTTGTATAACAAACAATAAATCATCAAATAATTAAGAACAGATCAAAAACCCTATTTCAAACAAAAAAGTGTTGAAGCTTGTGATCAAACATTTTAGTATAGCTGTGTTATTTTTACCTAGAGCATATGGAATTGATGTGTGGGAAATTGTTTTCAAAGATTGAAGTCAAATTATTACATTTTGTTCATTCTGCTTATGTGTTCCTCATGGCTGCTTAAAGCCTATACCTTATTTCCTATTTGGCTTTTAGAAGTGAAACTTCCTAATACCTAATACGCTCCAACTTTTCAGTCCTAGAGTAAGAGATTCAGGGAGAAAAAGAACATATATTAAATCTGAAATATTACATAGCTGTTAAATGCAGAGATGAAATACAGCATGCAGTGTTATATTTGCAGAATAGTAAGTAGTACTTAACGATCAAATGATGTTTTCTGGCTGTACAACTCTAACTGAGAAACCTATAGACTTGAAGAAAGTTCTCTGGATTCTTGATCATCACTCTTGATGGTCCAGTCCAGCTCCCTTTTCTCAGGAGGATAGTTTAAAATGAGATGATGGCTGAGTGGACTCTTATCAGCACTTTTTATTGCTGTTGAATGTAGGTGGTCAGCGTTAAGTTGCCAATTGCTTCCTTGGTTGCATAGCTCCCAGCTAATCTCTTTTTTTTTGTTGTGTATCTAAAGCCACATAGTTATTGTTACCTGGGTAACTATTACTACCTGGCCTTCAGTCACAATTTTTTTTACAAGGATGTAAAGCCACAGAACAGGATAAACCTTCTAATTTAGTGATTTGGGTAAGCTTCCCAACTGTTAGCTATGTTATCTGTAGCAATTATGTTTGCTTTTTGGGCATGTTAGCTACTTGGTGGACAAGTATAATTCAGACCTTGTGTTTTCTGAGAGGTGCTTTCAGATGAGTGTTACCCTACGTATACAAGTATGTGAATGTATTTATTCATTTTAAAGAAGATTGGTAACATGAACAAATCCATTTCAACAGGTAACAATATCTACTATTACTGATGCTCAACACTTCCCATTTTGAAGATATTTTTAGCTGCTAATGATTTTGCTGATCATTAAATGTTTGGCCTAAGTACTCTGTGCTTTCCATAATACCTTCAGAGTACACCTTAAAAACTTTCATCTTGCTCTCCAGAGTTTGTTATTCAATAGCTTTAAACTTGTTTTGCTTCCAAAATGCAAAAGACTGTCATGTCGTTTAACAGTAAACAATAAAAATATATTTGATAGGTACACCAGGAAAATTTACAACCCCAGTAAACTGAGGAGAATGCATTTGGCATTCTGCTACAAGTTTCATTATATTGCACTGGGAATGTAATACTGTAATCCTTGCATCAGTTCCTTTTCGTGAGTCAAAATCACAATAAACAAAAAGAGAGAATACAGTATTGTGTGAGATACTAATAGAAGGCTTTAAATCTTTAAACTAGATAGGATGAAACTTTCTAACCAGATTAGACTTCTACACAAAAAGTACAGTTTCTTAAATCCCCTCACTCCTTTTTCAGTGTCTCTAATGACAATATAATGTTCATACTGCAAATGTTTTCATCATGCTCCTTTATTTGTAATTACTGTACATAACCAAGAAGTACAAGCAGTTCTTGCTGAGAAACATAGTGGAAACAGATGAAGAATGATGAAAAAGATGATAGAACAAAACAAGCAATTTATGGAAAGTGGATCCATTATGGCAGTCCATACAATTTTATATATCTTAGTTTTAATAAAATCCTTTTTTTTCTGCTTACATCTGGATGTGCAGTTGTGAAGAAGATCCAAAGCACTTATACTAAGCACAGGTTTAGAGAATTTATTAGTAAGGATTTCTACTTTTCTATTTAACATTGGATTAAAAGGACTAGAAATACCAACAAAACTTCACTGTTGAAAAAATGTATTACAGATGAGAAAAGTAAGAGTGTCAAGATGGCCAGGCCCAGAGGGTGATGGTAAATGGAGTCACATCCAGCTGGCAACCAGTAATGAGTGGTATTCCCCAGGGGTTGGTACTGGGGCCTGTCCTGTTCAATGTCTTTATTGATGACCTGGATGAGGAAGGACATTGAGTGCACCCTCAGAAAGTTTGCAGATGACACCAAGCTGGAAGTGTTGATCTGCCTGGGGGTAGGAAGGTCCAACAGAGGGATCTGGACAGCCTGGATCACTTGGCTGAGGCCAGTGAGGTGAAGTTCAGCAAGACCAAGTGCTGGGCCCTGCACTTTGGTCACAACAATCCCAGGCAATGCTACAGGCTTGGGGCAGAGTGTCTAGAAGGCTGTGTAGAGGAAACAGACCTGGAGGTATTGGTCAACATTCAGCTGAACATGAGCCAGCAGTGTGCCCAGGTGGCCAAGAAGGCCAATGGCATCATGGCTTGTATCAGAAATAGTGCTGTCAGCACGAGAAGGGAAGTGATCGTCCCTCTGTACTCAGCACTGGTGAGGCCACACCTCGAGTACAGTGTTCTGTTTTGGGCCCCTCACTACAGGCCTTGGAGCATGTTCAGAGAAGGGCAGTGAAGCTGTTGGGGGGTCTGGAGCACAAGTCTTATGAGCAGTGGCTGAAGGAGCTGGGATTATTCAGTCTGGAGAAGAGGAGGCTCAGGGGTGACCTTATCGCTCTCTACAACTATCTGAAGGGAGGTTAAGGTGAGGTGGGGGTTGGCCTCTTCTCACATGTAACTAGCAATAGGGCAAGAGGGAATGGCCTCAACTTGTGCCAAGGGAGATTCAGGTTGGACGTTAGGAAATACTTCTTCCCTGAGAGAGTGGTCAGGTGCTGGAATGGGCTGCCCAGGGAGGTGGTGGATTCACCAACCCTGGAGAGGTATTCAATAAACGTTTAGGTGTTGTTACTAAGAGACATGGTTTAGTGGGAAATATTGTTGGTAGGTAGACGGTTGGACTGGATGATCTTGTAGGTCTTTTCCAACCCTGGTGGTTCTATGATTCTAAGTTCAAGAATGTCACTTCCCCTCGCAAAAGATTGAAGTCCTATTGGAACTTATAAAGGTTGAATCATAATTAGTTTGTTTAAAAAATAATTAATCTTAACACAATTTACAAGATTACTTTCTTTCTCCATACACAGAAAGCAGTGAATGTTTTGAGACCAACATCCCTGGGAGTCTCTGGCAGCAGCAACTTTTTCATTCCCCCATGGTGAACAGCATGGTGTTACTGAAAATGTTGACTGAAATGAGGGTGTTTTCAGTAGATCCTAGAGCATCAGAGTAAGCAATAATTAGAAATAGGAAACAAACATTATTTGACTTTTTGTATGTTTTCTAGTTAATTTCAATTTGAATTGCTATTTGTAATCCACAATACTTATTTTCTCAACAATATCCCAGTTTCTAATTGTTATTAATACACTACCATTGCTGTATTATTATTAACAGCAAGTGTAAAAGCTTTTTGTTAACAACTTTTTAGTTGTTCCTGAAGCTTTGCTGCTTTTTAAGTATGATTGCCCATGTTCCACCTGCTATAGGACTATATTCCCTATGTCACTGTTGCTTGTAACATAGCAGTTCAATTTTTTGCTCCAAATAAGGTAAATGGAGCCTTGGCTCTTTATGATTCATGTGCAGTCAATATGGTATGAAGTGAGAGAGCAAAAAAAATGCATGTATGCATTGCAGAGTTCTGCTTCTGCAACCTGACCAGGATCACCAAAGCCTAGACTTTGAAAGTCTGAAGTTTGAGTCATATCTGGTTTCTGGACTGCAGCCAGCACAGTTGCTTTGCTGTCTTATATTCAGAATGTGATGTGACCCCATAATCTGTACATGAACTAAGATGACAGAATAGCAAACTAATAGCAAGAATAAACTGGGCCTGCAGTAGTGAAGATTACAAAGGTATCATTTAACTTAGTATTGCTAAGTTATTGTTCTTAGTCGGTTCCATTTTCAGGAACCGACTGTAGTTAGGTTCTGATAGACCAAAATGTCTTGGTGTCCAAACTGATCTGATGCAGGTTTAGGTACTGAATCTCTTCAAAAGTGTTGAGTTTGAAGCACAGCCATAGAAATTTAGAGATGTTTCATACAGTATTTAAAGGGGTAGATCTTATTTCTGTTTTCCTTTCTAGAAAGCAATGAAGTGCATTTGATAGAGATGTTCTACAAGCTTAACATTATTCTTCATGTTTGCTAGAATTTTGCAACCAGAGAGCAGGAATAGAGTTAATTATTTAAAGAAAGAGTGATGTTTATCAAGACACTAAGTTCTTAATTTTAATGTTACTCTAAAATACATTTTTTTTTATTTATTGAAAAAGTAGTTTGGAATGTAGACTTTGTACTGAAGGAGCATACTGAGGGGATTTTATAAGCAGGAAAAACAGTAAGAACCTATTTTAATTGGCCCGTGGTAGCATATTTCCAAGAAACTAGATTAGGTATAATTGTCTTGGGAGGTTAAGCAGCCCTCTTATCCCCATTAGTGTACTTACATAATACACGTTTTAATACTGTCTCACAGTAAGACTACTGGTAAACCATATGAGATATGCAGATTCCTGGTGTTGTCTTTTCTTTATAAAAGCCTCAGAAGAGTTATCACATTTCCTGGAAATATGGTTTATTTCCTTGCCCTCTTTTTGATGTAGCCTATTACAAACAGTTGTAATTTTCCCACTGGCTTAGCCTCGTGTATTTGGTTATTCTAAATGAAGGAAAAAGGTACTGTGACTAACTGGATTTTTTTTGGTCTCTTTGAAAGAGGGTTACTCAGCTAATTAATATATGGTCAATCTACTGGTAGAAACCAGAAGTAGGAAAAGAAGGATCATAATTTCATGGATTTTTCTGTAGGGAAGAAAAGTGAGATTTGGGGCAAATATATAAGAGAAATAATTATGTCTCTAACTTTATTAGTAAGGAATGTATATAGACATAGAGAGTCTTAAAAGAATTGAACTGGTAACAAGAGTTAACAAAAGTATTTCTTGAATAAGTGCATTATTTCTTCATTTTGTCTAATTTTAGTTTAAATTCAGTGTAACTACATGTTTGGCAAAACACTTGTATGTAATTCTAGGTTATGACTTGTAAGAAAACTGCCGTGTGGGTTCCGCCCCCCCCACCCCACCCCACACACACACGCACACACACACACACACACACACACAAACACACACACACTCAAAGAAGGGTTCAGATATTACAGTGGGTCAGTGTTTTCTGTGTTTGGAGGTACTGCATTTCTTGCTTCAGAATACAATACTTTTGTGTGTGTGTGTTTGAAGCTCTCAGAATATATATTAAATAAACCTTTTGGGACACCACTACAGGGAATTTGTTTGAAAACTTCTTACTTTGATTTCTTTCATTTACTTTGTTTTACAACATATATTTCAGGAAGAGAAGTTCTGTTTTGGTTAGTAGTTCACCTCTTCCTTAGGGGAGAAAGATATTCTCCAACCACGTTTAGATAAGAAAAAATGTAAAACATGACGGTTTGGATTTTTTTGAAGGATGAGAATAAGATATCAAAGATATAAGGCGGTCTATTTTTGATGTTTTTGACTAATAAGATGAATTATTCCTGGTCGACTACATTTTTAAAGAAGAGGGATGTACTAAATGAAAGTACTGTGTGAGGTCTTACCAAAGACTTTTTGAATAACGAACTTGTGTTTTTGAGTAGTTTAATTGTAGCTATATGCTTTGCTTTGTGTTTGAGTGAATAATCTATATAGTGATCATAGTAATAATAATTTTACTTCTTTTGTCAATAATTTTTACTTCTTTTGTCAATATTAATGACTGTGAAAACAACATAGAATTCTCATATCTTAAAAATTCTATATTTAAGATATGAGAATTCTATGTTGTTTTCACAGTCAACACAGTCAACAGTTCACATTCAAACTACCATACAGAAATATCTGAAAATGTTATTCTGAATAGTTAAAAACAGTTTCACATACATGTTATGCCCTCTCAGTCAATTGCTTACCTTTTGCTATGAGATCGTTATAAGCTGTGGCTCGTTTGCATTGGCATATGCCAACAGATGAGTTTAAACTCAGAGCTTGCTTGTACGTGTTGTTCTTCCTACTTCCACAGGGATGACTGCACTGATATGTCTTCCTTAGTGTTCTCCAGTTTGTATGTGCTCTCTCCCTTACCTGTGACCTCTGCTGTTTGTTTTACACAGTAATTTATTGTTATTTCACAAATCTCTTATTTTGTCCCCAAGTTTTGTATTTTCCCAGACTGTAAACTCATGTAGAGTGACACCAGGTTTTTTACTTGGAGAAGTTCCTTATTTTTTATTCCTGTTCATTACTTTCATTTGCACTGTTAAAACAGAACATGATACAAAGCAATAGTCTTGATTCTATTCTTTGTGTGCAATTAGTATTGTTTTACAAAATTTCAGGCACTTTCGTCTGTGTGAGAAACAGAAGAACGGCAGAGCTATGAAGAAAGAAATGTGTAGCTTGTGGATTTTTTGAATGATACATGAGAAGACAGGAGCTGATTTTCAAATCCTAGGCAGATTTGGCAGCATTTACTTTTGGTAAATTTGTTGTATTCAACATTTCACAGCAAACACTGAAAAAAATTCTGAGATCACACCGCCATTTTTACTGTTGCTAATCAGAAACAAATTGCAGTACAACTATATTCTGTACACTTAACTGTTTAATTCATGATGCTTAACTGGACAGGTTCACTGCCATCTGAATGGTTCCAGTAATGGAATACAACAAGAGGAGAAAGTAAGAGTATTGTAAAATATCACTGTAGAATTGGCTTGCTGCTGTCAGTGCACCAAATTCAAAACCAGATTGCAAGTTGCAGGGTGCGTTACAGATCCTGTTTTCAGCAGTGTTCATCTACTGCTGTGAAAGTATTAAATAAGTCCTGTAATGGAGAGTGATAGACACACCGTGGAAGGTATCCATATGGGGACTACTACCTGAAAAATGACATGCTTTTTCATTTTTGGATTAGTCATTTTTTTTATCTCTTCCTCTCCATGCCTTACAGAATGTTAGGTAACACATCTTTGCACAGAACTTGCTGTAAATTTTACCAATCTGTTGAAGTACACTTGTTTTTAAAAGGATTTTCCTTACAAAAGTGTTTATACTATTGTTAAAACTGCTGGAAGAAAAGAGGTTTCCCATAAGCTCTGATTGTTTTTCCTCCAACCTCTTATCATACTGTATATTGACAGAAGTGTTGTACTTGCATCTCATTACTCTTTGCCATTGTCTTGTGTCCACCTCAGTCCTTTGTTTCTTTACTCCAAGAGCATATGTGGGCATAGTGATGAGAAGAAGAGCACAGCATATGCAGTAAGGAGGGAGATCTGATCATATATACTGTTCCTGATTCTTTTAAAGCTGGTCCTCTTGGCAAAGTATTTGTTTGCCAGGCCAGATTTCAACTTGTTCTTCATTTCAAATTGAAGTTTCTCTTCTCTGAAGAACTGCTTTCCTGCTGAATCGCATCCTCCTTCTGTTGGCTTTGAATTTGTCAAAAAATATGCCACAAGAAACTGTACTTCATTCTTTTATGTTTTTAAAACCAAAAGGATTTCATGAGAAAGAGCTACCTGCAGACATTCAGTATCAGCTGAAAAGATCAATATTTCAAATATTCAAGACTGCCTTAAAAAACAAGGCATTTACAATTAAATATTTTCTAAATTATAGCTTTAGCTCGTAGCCTTGTCATGATACTGTTCAAATCATCACACAAGAGGTGTTACACGTTAATTTGTTTAAATTAGTGTAGGTGGATAGGTTGTTGATTTCTGATTATAAAATTCTAAAATTTAGAATGCTCTGTCATCTACTATGTGTTTCGTTCTCACTCTTTAATAAGGAGAGATTTATCATTCTTTAGGCTTGCTAAGTCCAATGGTTATAGCAGAGAGAATATGGAAGTCCTCATAGAGAATTGTCTTCATGTAATACTAGTTTTGTCCCATTTTCGTACAAGTTTCTTTGAATTTTTTAACCTGAGTTACACAAACACAATTTTGTACTTTGTTAGAAATCTTTAACTCTTCAAATGCCATTCAAATAGGCAATGAGCTAGTGATTTACTAATTACATTACATGCAGGAAAAGTAAATTTTCTGTAGTTATCCATTTTCATTATTCGATCAAATAGATCTCTAGCAGAAAAATGAGATAAGGAAGGTGTGTCAAGTGAGAGGCCATCAAGATGTCCTATTCATTTCTAAATTATGTTACTAGAAGTGCTAATTTACACAAAGATGAACATAACAGTGCCACCCTAGAAAACATTTTGCTTTTTTTTTTTTTTTTTTTTT